>OY856409.1:4353400-4560900 GCA_963693085.1 Alisma plantago-aquatica | reverse complement strand
AAGAAAGCATGTTTTATAGATAGCTAGCTATGGCTACTCAAGGTTCTAGAATGAATTTTCATACATCTAGTAGGCCTGAAAAAATTATTGGAACGAATTTTCTTCATTGGAAAAGTAGGATACAAATTTGGCTAAACAAGGTAAGGTACGATTAGTATGTAGAAGAGGATGAATCCAAACCTAATGATATTGTCCCTTATAATGCAAATTTTATTTGCATCCTAGAAGAAGGGTCATAAGGCATGTCGAAGTTTGATTTTGCTGTATGATTCATACTCAAAGCCACCTATTACTACATCAAATATTTTGTGGGGGGCGTTAGAAAAGAAATACAATACAGAAAATCAGGGAACTGTAAAATATTGTGTCTCTAAATTTTTAAAGTTTCATATGGTTAAGGGTAAATCTTTTTCTGATCAAGCACATGATTTTCAACTCTTAGTGTAAGACCTCGAAGATGCAAGCATGTAACTTTTTGAAAAGTATGTTGCGATGTCAATTATTGAGAAAATCTCAAAATCTTGGGAGTCATTTGGCATGTCTCTTAAGCATCACAAAGGACACATGCCAATGAATGATCTCATGATGGACATCAACATACCTGAAGAATACGTGAAAGACAAGTCTACCAAGTTACCCATTGATGTTAATCTTGGTGTCAATTTTACTACTACTAAGAACAAGAATAAGAAACCAAAGAATTTCCTTAAACCTAAGGATAAGTTCTAGAAGAAACTGAAGAATAAACCTTGTTGGACTTGTGGACAAGTTGTCCACTAGAACAAGAATTGTCCTTCAAAGAAGGCAAAAAAAGCAGCCCATATGCAACTAAGGAGGATGTGGTCAACATGATGACTGCATCCTTGAACCTCAATGATGGGTATATATCTATAAAATCTGAATTTCTTTCTATTTTTCAACCATTATATTGGATAATTGATATCGGGGCTAATGTACATGTTTGTACTGACAAGTCCTTATTTGTGTCTTACCAAGCCCCTAAAGGTCGATCAATGACTTTGAGTGATTCTAGCATTGTAAAAGTCAAAGGCGAAGGATGGGTGGACTTGAAATTTCTTCGGAAAAGGTTCTGACTCTTCGTGGAGTCAAACATATTCCATCAATACGACACAATATTCTTAGTGGCACAATTTTTGTTAGAGATGGTTTCAGAATAGAGATAAGATGTAGTAAAGCTATTATTACTCATCTTCATGATTCTATTTTTAAGGGGTATCTATGTGATATGGAGAACTTATTTAAGATACTTGTTTAACATGTTTCAAATGTAATTTTAAATTTGAATGATAATAGTTATGTTTGTATGAATCTTGTATCGTCTAATGTTTGGATTACATATTTGGGACATGTTAGTGTTGACTCAACAAAACGTATGATGAATCTGACTTTAATCAGTAAATATGAAATTAATAATAATAAATGTGAAATATGTGTGCTAGCTAAATTGTCGAGGAAGCCTTTTCAATCTGTGCATAGGAATTCAGAAATATGGAATTTATTGCACACTACAATCTGTGAATTTAATGGGATGGCTACTAGGGATCAAAAGTGTTATTTCATAACTTTTTTTTAAGATGTGAATAGATATTGTTATGTCTACTAACTTAAAAGTAAAGATGAGGCATTTGATAAATTGAAAATTGATAATAAAGAAGCTAAAACTCAAACTAGTAAAGTACTTAAGCAATTAAGGTCTGATTGGAGAGGACAATACACCTCAAACTTGTTCTTGGAATTTTTTCAATTCTTTGTTGTAGTTCATGAGGTTACCACTCCTTATTCACCGCAATCTAATGGGATTGCAATATGTAAAAATTGAACCCTAATAGATATGGTTAATTCCTTACTTTAAGCATCAGGCCTACTCAACTTCATGTAGGGGGAAGCTTTGAATACAACTTACCATATTCTAAGCAAAGTTCCCCAAAAACATGTAAAAAGTAGTCTATTTGAGTTATGGAGAGGGAAAAAACTGAGTCTAAAATATCTTTACTTGTGGGGGTGTCTTGCTGAGGTACTTGTCTCTAAATACAAAGGGAAGAAATTGGGACCAAAAACTATTGATGTCATCTTCTTGGGTTCTGTAGAGACAAGCTATGTCTATAGATTCTTGATTGTAAAATCTGATATCTCAGGCATTGAGGTCAATACAATTGTAGAATTATGTGATGCTACATTCTTTGACGACATGTTTTCCATAAAATTTGGTGTGCCTAATGAAGTATCTTAAGAGGATTCATTCATCATAGGTTCCATTCTAGATCATGTGGAAAGGATGACAAAAGTGGGGGGTGACTCAGAACAAGCTATTCCTAAATCAGATGGTTATAGAGAAATGGTTGAACTAAGGAGAAGTAAACAACCAAGGACATCCAAGGATTTTGGAAGTGAGTTTCTCACTTACAACATTGAGGATGATCTGTATATATCAAACAAGCTATTGATTGTCCATAAGCTATGTTTTTGAAAGAAGCCACTAACAATGAAATCCAATCAATTCTCTTAAATGGAACTTGGGAATTAGTGGATTTGCCTCCTGGTTATTCGACAGTTGGATGCAAATGGATCTTATAGAGAAACATAATCCACATGGGATGATAAATAAGTATAAAGCTAGGTTAGTTGCTAAGGGTTACAAATATGGAAGGAATAGATTATTCTGATACATATTCTCCTATTTCCCATTTGAGAATAATCCTAGTATTTATAGAAGTGGCTTCAATTTATAATCTTTGTATTCGTCAGATGGATGTGAAGACCACGTTCTTACACAAATATCTTTAGGAAGAGATATATATGGAACAACCTGAGGGATTCACAGGTCGAGGAAATGAGTCCAGGATGTGTAAACTTGTTAAGTCATTATATGGCTTTAAACAAGTCCCTAAGCAATGGCATGAGAAGTTTGATTATGTGAGATCATCATTTAGCATTGTTTCTAATGAATTTGATAAGTGTCTCTACTGTAAAATCGTCAATAATGGATTCATTATGTAATGTTTATATGTTGATGATATCCTACTTTCTGGTTCCAATATGAAAGTAGTAAATGAGACTAAGTCATTCTTGTGTATGAAGTTTGAGATGAAGGATATGGGTGTCGCTGATGTGATTTTAGGGCTTTTAATCACAAGGTCTAATGATGGTATAACTCTCAATAAGTCTTACTATGTTGACAAGATTCTGTAGAGGTTTGAGTACACATCACATAAACCTATTAAGACTCCATATGATTCATCTAAAGCCATGTTGAAGAATGATACTGGAGTTCTAGTTTCTCAATGATCACATCATCAAATTATCAGAATTTTTATGTATCTTATAAACTTTACACATCCAAACATTGTGTTTGTTGTGAGGAAGTTAAGTAGATACACCAGTTATCCCGACAAGACCCATTGGGAAGCTCTTTATAGAGTTTTGAGGTATAGAAAACAAACTTATTCTCTTGGGCTACATTATGGTAAATATCCTTTTGTAGTCGAAGGATATATTTGTGGAAGATGGATTGCCATGAAATCTGGGAATAATAGTGTCTCAAGATATGTATTCTTGTTGGGAGGAAGAGTTGTTTGATAGAGATCTAAGAAATAGACCATATTGTCTTAGTCTACCTTTGAGGTAGACTTGTGTGCTTCAGATGAAATTAGATGGGAAGTTGAATGGTTACATAGATTTATGTCCAACTTACCTATGGTAAAGAAGCCTCTTCCTGCTATTTCAGTTCACTGTTATAGAATTACAACTATTGCTAAGATATAGAGTTCCAAGTATAATAAAAAATAGTGTAGACACATCCAATTCAGACTCAAGTCTGTAAGGGAGTTAGTGTCTAATGCAGTCATGGCTGTGGACTATATCGGCACCAAAGATAAGTAGATGATCCTTTCACTATAGGTCTTAACCTAGCCTTAGTGGAGAAATCTAGGTTGGGGATGAGATTGAAACCCCTTATTATTCTCTAGAAGTAGCAACTGAACCCAAAAGAGCGAAGATCCCACAAATTGGGTTCCATGCGGTAATAACAAGTTTTTGGGTGAATTAGATGACACTATGTAATTTCTTTGATTCTTCTTGCATTTGTATGTCTATCCTCTGAGAAACCTATTAGTTTCATGACTGCAAGTTATTATGAGATTAGTCTCTACATGGTGTCAAGTCGTAGAACATGATGTTAGCAGTACATCTTTGGAGACTCCAACTAAATTATTAGTGTTATGTAGTCCGCAAAAGGCAAATTGGGTTGTTCCCTTATGTCATTCATGCTATATTTTTTGGATGCATGGTCTTAACGCATCAAATTTCTTTTCTATCATGTATTTATTATGTTGTTACCAACCTATACTCTTGCACCCAAGGTTCAGGTTCAAGACTTTTATTCACCTAGTTCTTACAGGAGTCACAGTTGGATAACTCAGGTAAATTCAAACTAAAAGGTATCTACTAAAAGCACAATTTGGAGGACTGAATGGTAGATCACACTACATATTAGACTTTATGTGGTATTGTTAGATATATGAAAATTATCCATCTATTTAGCATGGGTTAAGCCCAATGTAGTGCAGCTAGTACACTAAGGATATGTAGTTATGTGTCTAGTGCAAATGAGGAAGCGTTTCATCTCACATTGCTCACTCCTAGAACTTTTGTGGTCCTTATATGTAGAATCACATGTGACATTAGTATCCAAAGGGTCTTAGGGGAGAGTATGCTCACCTCATTTGTAGGTATGGTGACAATAGCACAAATGCATGCACGTGTGTGCCATGCCACACCTCACACATGCCTCGCCTTGCCTCACCTAGCCCGAATGGGTCGGGCACGGGCTCGGGATTGTAGGTTGTGGGTTGTGAGAATGTCATCCATCTTTCGTCTTCTTTATCCACTAGGATACAACTGCATAACTAATTATTAATTTAATTAATTGTTTCTTTCTGACACAAATTTATGAATCATAACTGAAAAGTGTTTGTCTCCCAAATTTTTCTGCAACATGTACAAGAGTGATCGAATGATTGTGACTTAATTGGAATAGGATTTCAGTGTGTGTAAGTCTATCAATAAGCCTATGATCATTATGGTTGAATCAACTTTCAAGCATCAATTATCAATCATTTGAGTACATTTTTTTAAACCCTATACCAACGTCTTCTGGCCGTTTGTCTCAAACTTCTATGTGGAAATTTTCTCCTATTCGTAGCGAGTTCATCCTTTCTCTCTGGGACGTGATCTGTCAGGCGCTGGTTCCTGCGATCATTGGGATGCGCTAGTAGTGCGACCGACCATCGTCAAACGCGAGCAAGACGAAAAACTTCTAAAAGTTCATGAATGGGTCGACTAGAAGAACAATACCTATCTAGAAGGATTGCAGGTCACTGATTTCTTTAAGTAAAACATTTATTTTTCAATGAATGATCTGGTTTGAGTTCCTAACCTTATTTACTTTTTGTTATCCTTCTTCGTTTATTGTTCTAGTTCTTATCTGGATTTGGCCTGAAAATGTTGACTTAATTGCACATGTTGCTTTGCATATAACCGCACCTAATTTTTTAACAACAATTATTCTGTATAAATTGTTACTCTTCCTATTACTTAATTTGTATTGGTGTGGGTAAGAAATGATGATTACACGTGTCTATTTTGTGTGATTGAGTCCAAACCCTCTATCCTAGGAGAGATTGAGACTTCAACAAGACTTAGAAGAACCAATGGAGTGTATAGATTTGTTTATTCCTTGTTGGATCTCAGTGATATCAATTCCCATCAATTGGTGGGTTGAAGGCCAAATTGTTTCATATAATATGTTAATTCATTTAACTTTGTAGATGGAGGAGGCATGTGGTTCTTACTTGTAACCTACTGCCTCATCCCATGAATAACATCATTTTTTTGTGGTGATTATAAACTAGGAATCCCAGACACTTTGACCAGCCCATGCAACTGTGTTGGACATGTTTTGGACACGAACACATTCCAAACACAACTCAAAATTTTTTAGACATGTCAGATATGTATCCTATACATTTTCGTCCTTTTTTGCATCACGGACACAACTTTTAGACAACTGAATATTTCATAGACATACCTGAAGTAGTTTCTCCTATAATAGCGTATTCTACATCATGAATTTTAATTATGTGTTTAATTTTGTGTCTTTTCATTAATGAATGTAATAAAAAGTTGATATCTAATAAAAACTGCAAGTATAATATCTATAAAAGAGTCAATAAGTAAAACTAAGTTGATATCATGAATCAAATTTAGTTTAATAAATTGATGAATTCAATATTGTAAAATTATTCTTTTATTTTAGAAATATATATTTTTATAGAGGAGAAAGAAATGAAATCAGTTAATTGCTTCATATTATTTCTTCTACATACGCATACATATCATTATCACATATATAATACATGCATAGAGAATTCTGAATAATTTTTCAAATGATTCTGATACACACATAGATAATACAAACATTAGAAGACACATAAACACTCACACACACATTTATACGTGTATATATAATATATCTTTTCTCACCTAGTGTAATGTTCGCATCCTATTTTTGAGAAATTGGCATGTCATGAGTACATGTCTTTATCATCTCTATGTCAAAGTCTAGAAATGTGTTCGTACTTCCAAGATGGAAAACCAAATTGGCCTAACACACATTATCTAAATCTTGTTCAAAATGGGATCAAATTCCTTGAGGTGGAATTGACCATGACCAGATAGCCCTCTACTTCAATATTTGCAATATGTGAGTGTTAAGGAGGTTCCCAAACATCAAGGCCTTCAACAACATGGGTGCAAATCATAGATTATTTGTGGGTCAATGAGTAATTTTTTTTTACCTTCTTTGTGTAATGATTGGTCCCTGATGATCTGCATCAAGAGTGGCCAAATGTATTGATCAGGTTTTCTATAATGGTCTTGGTGGGTGGTTGATGTTCCTATTATGTGTAGAGGTCCACACGGGGGGTAAATATATAGGTGCAACAACTAGAATTTTGATGGTAGTGCACAACATGCAACTTAATGTGCTACAATTTTATTTGGAAAGAATGTACATATAACCTGGGGTAGAGAATGTTGTCTACATGCCGAATGATTTACCATGTGGTCTTAATAACCCAATAACAATGTTCATGCACATAAATTATGATCGCCTTATCATCATCTTGGACGAACCATCATTTTGCTCAAGAAATCATGGACGACACAGTTTTAATAGGGGCTTGTTTAGCTAAGGTATTACCCTTCTTTTTTGTGCCGTTTGAGATTGTTAAGTTATGTGTGTTGAACGAGTTCAATCACACATTGCCTGCGTGTAGAGATGTGTACTCATATATAAGTTGACAAACTATCCCCCATTGCCAATTGATTTTGGTATGAACCCCAACTGGATTATATATTGGGCTGGATCCCCCCCCCCATGATTTCTTCCTAACAAGTGGTATCAGTGTCTGGTTCGGCCTTGGGGCTTTGCACCTTGGTGAAATACATTGTTGGGCTCTGCTCTGGGCCCGTTTAGTGTGGTGCAGTTAACATTCATGGACTCACACATGACGAAGGAGATTTGTTAAGTCATGTGTGGTGAACGAGTTTAATCCTACATTGACAACGTGTGGAAATGTGTACCCATATATACGTTGTTGGACTACTCCCCCATAGCCAACTGGTTTTAGGATGGAACCCCAACATACATTATATATTGGGTCGTATTCGTCCCCCCTCAGTTACTCCTCAACAAGTGGTATAAGAGTCTGGTTTGGGCTTCGACTTTGCACCTTTGTGAAATATATTGTTGGGCTGTGCTCGGGGCCGTTTAGCGTGCTGCAGTTAATTTCCTCTCGAGGGAGAGTTCATAGACTCACACATGACTGGGGAGATTTTTTAAGTCATGTGTGTTGAATGAGTTTAATCTCACATTGCCTGCTTGTACAGATGTATACCCATATATAAGTTAACGGGCTACTCCCCCATTGTCAATTGATTTTGGGTTGGAACCCCAACATAGTTTATGTATTGGACCGTTTCGCCCCCCTTCAATCTCTCCCCAATAGAGATTATGTTCATTGCCTCTTGTGGGCTCTCTCAATATGTTTGTATTATGGTTAGTTTTGGTCATTGGGTCAGTCTGGCTAAGGAGGGTTCTTGGGTTTTCGAAGTGTAATCTTTTTTGTGTTTTCTTAGTCATTCTGCGGGGAATGTGACTTTAGCAATCTTTGGATTAGGATAGAGAGTTAGCTTAGTAGGGAATAGTTTATAGAAAATGTTATGTTGATGTGCACTGTGGATACTTTTCCCCATAAATACACGTGTATCCGTCGTGGTGACATGACCAAAGTTCTAGCTGAGAGGTCTCAGGTACAGTTTAGGTTCTTATGGTTTCCTGGTTTGCACGAGCACTACATTGTTTCAGCATTATAAACCAGCTTTCCCCTCCCCTGACAGCTGCCGCCCCATTCGAGCCTCTATGAGGCCCTCTTTGGAAGTTCTTTTGCGGTTATGTTTGAGAACTTTTTCAATATATTTGCTAACTGGGCCATCTTTTTTACTACATAAGCAAATTATAGCTTCATATGTAGAAAGCTACAAGATTATATCCTAACTTATATTGTACACAAATTACTGCAGTAAACCGGATTCAGGGGCGGAGGGAGGGGGGCAAGCAAGGCTATGCCCCCCCCAAAAAAAAAATTGAATATTTACATGATATGTATATGTTCATATGTTAATACTATTATATATATAAGGTGTAATGTATACAATTCACTAAAAGGGCAGTAGCCCAACGACGCGGAGCTAGGAACCTAGTTTGTTGGTCGCGGGTTCTATATTCCCCGTTTCGACAATGTTTTCATTTTTCAGGATTCTTGTATGCAGAACTTGACTTAATATAGTTATATAATTGTTGTGTAATGAGTACATATTAGATAAGCTTAAGTAGTGCAGCGGTGAGAAGTTTCTAATTGTGCATCATGGTTGCAGGTTCAAGTCTTTACATGTATTTTTGCCCCCCCCCAACCATGCCTGGCTCCGCCACTGACCGGATTGATGGAATATTTAATTGTCACATAGTACGTCTATTACCAAACCACGGATACCACATAGAATATTTCTAGGAAATACAAGAAATAGATCATTGAGTATACTAATATCTGAAATCTTCGAATCATGATTTACTTCATTAGAATTCAATCCTGAAATTTGTTACACATAGTTCTGGTTTCGTGGATGTGGTTTTTCTGTACGTAGCTATTAAAATTTCTACATCTTACTGCAGAAGCAGTAAGCATTAAGCTGTAAAGAAACAACAATTCTTGCAATTTAGGTGACAATACTCAAGTATTCACTTGGTAGATTTTTAAACTATGCCAAGGTGGCATAGGAGTGCATCAAGTTGGAGTCCGATTGGAGGTGTTCTAGAGGATTCTCTGGGTCTAAGAGACCCATAGTTTTACTCTGACCATTTTCCCTTTCGTAGGTGTTTGGTTCTTCTTATTTGTATGAGGGGAGGGTCACAGGCCTGCCAGTAGGGCTGCATCTCTATAAATGGTATTGCCTTGAGAGTTGAGATGTTTCTGGTCCTCTGACCTAACCGTCTGTAATTATTCTAATATGCAAAATAGACTGTTTCACAAGCTTATACCCGTGCAGGTAACAAGCAGTCAATTAAGATCTATCTGTGGTCTCAAATCAAGCATTCATTTGGGCGTTGTCAGATTGCGCTGTCTCAGCAGCATTTCCTAGGTTTTGGGATCTGAATTTAGCTGAGGACCTATAAAGTCCATGGCAAAGTGTTCCATAACCAAGAAAAATTCCTGCGGAACACTTGTCGAGGGAAGCAAAACAACAGCAACTGCTTAGAAGGAAGCATGCTGATAGTGTATGCATAATGATATTAACAACATACAGAGCCTTACAAATATGCTCGTGGAATAGCCATAAAGTCTATGGCAAGAGAGTTCCATAACCAAGAATAATTCCTGCTGAAAAGTAGTTGACCGAAGAAAAAGAATAGCAACAGCATAGAAGGAAACATATTGATATTGCATGCATAAAGATATCACTAGATACAAAGTTCTTATAAATATACTCGTGGAATACCTCTGCCTGCGTACTCTAATAAACTCATAGAGTCCCTTGCTGTTGTTATTTGCCCATAGAAATGACAGTGTCTCTCCTAGTAGAGGAAGCCCAATACTGCCTGGAGGTGTATTTTCTGGCCTCCATAACCGATACAGAGTCTTGACAAACTGAAAACATAGCGTTGCTATGAAAGTTGCTGAAAGAATATGAAGAGTGATGGGAATGCAAGATTGCATAACACCGGGTGGCATCTTTGCTTTTTTTGTGTGAAGCAGAACTAAATCGACTAGGCAGATTTATAGATTAGAGAAATGAGGTAGAGATGAAGGTGCTACTACGCCTGTAGAATCAGGAATTGGAATATGCATGGTAGCAAGCTGTGCAAGGTAGTAGAAAGATTGAGCTAGCCAAAAAGATATATTTCAAGATGGTGTAGCTCTGCTTGTATATACAGAACTTTGTGATACAAGAGAGCACTCCGCAAAAGAAGCAAGGCAGGTACTCGCGGACTGATATAGCCATCATGTTTGTCTATGAACTGTAGTTCATGCTGATCAGTCATGTCACCTCTCTTGGAAGATATCTCGGACAATTCCCTTTAATTTTTGCATGCTGTGCTCCAAGTGCGTTGCAACACTGCATGCCATAACCTAGTCAAAACTCTCTTAGTGGCATAGGTTCTATGATAGTCACTCAGACTTCGCCGTGAGAAAATGAATCCTACACTTTTCTGGTGCGTTAGATCATTACATCTACTAGTTTTCTGTTCTATACTAGATTGTAAGCTCGGTCTACCAGTTTCCGTGGTCTAGATGTATAAAGTGAGCTATGTTAATCTAACTAGTTAGTATGGTTTAACCGTTTAAGCTTAATCCATCCCAAACTCACTCCACCTTCCTCCGTGCTTGTCCAAAGGCTCGCTCACTTGTAAACCGCCAGTTGCTTCGACTCCGCGCGTCATCCTCACCATGTCCGGACGCAGCAAGGGCGGTAAGGGTCTCGGCAAAGGCGGCGCCAAGCGTCACTGCAAAGTCCTTCACGACAACATCCAAGGCATCACGAAGCCGGCGATCCGGCGCCTTGCCCGGAGGGGAGGTGTGAAGCGCATCAGCGGGCTGATCTACGAGGAGACCTGCGCTGTGCCGAAGATCTTCTTTGAGAATGTCATCCGTTACGCCTGTCACTTACACGGAGCACGCCAGGAGGAAGACAGTCACGGCCATGGACGTTGTGTACGCGTTGAAAAGGCAGGACCCTGTACGGCTTTGGCGGCTGAGCGTGAGGGATGCTATGTGCCGCCGAGACAACAAATGTAGTGGTCATCGTTACGTCTCCATTCTTAATTCACCTCTGTTTCTGTTCATCCACAATAGTACTGAGTATAGAATGGGTATTAGTCACATCTTGTGTCCATCATGGTACATGTGCGTTTGGTCTTCCCGTATGGGCCGTATCTTTCATCTTGGATCCCAGATCAGCAGTAAAAAGAAACTCAATGTAGGTGCAACTACTATATATGACATGTGGGGTAAAAAGTAATTTTTGCCTTTTTATGCGAATGAAAAGATGTTGTAATCTTAGATTGCTCACTCTTAATGCTTGGCAGTGGTCCATACATGTAGAATTACATGTGACACTAGTGTCCAAGCCTTAAAAGGAGGGTATGTCCATCCTTGTGGTGGATATGACTACCACAACACCCACACGTGCATGCACGTTGTGCCATGCCTCACCTGACTGGGCTTATGCAGATTGTCTTTCGTGTTCCATCTTCTTTTTGCAGAACTAGATAACTACTTAATTAACTATTTAATTAATTCTTTCTTAATTAGAAAAAGACTTGTACTTCTTTGACATGTACAAAAGTGATCATCTCATTATGTCAATCTGGAAATAAAATTGAGCGTAAAAGTGTTTTAAATAAGGCTCATGTGCTTAGGGTTTAACACATGTCTCAGATCAAACAGATCTAAGACAACAAAATGTGTCGTTCTCGTCTTGTTGTTGTGATTGTTGCCTCATGTAGCCACCCCCTATGTTGTTCTCTTATAGAGTTCATCTCCTGAACTAGAGAAATATCACTTCTCTTTTGTTGACATGATATTTTGCGTGACGATACCTGGTGATCGTTGACCTACACTGGTAGTATTGCTATCCATCATCTATGTGCGAATTAGACGACATTCTTATACATGTTTTTGATCGAATCAAGACTAGAAGAACAATGTGTGTCCAGAAGATGTTGGAGCATTGATTTTTATGAATACGTCTCTCATATTTTACAGAGCAACCTAGTTTGAGTTTCGTAACTTTGTGTGTTTATTCTTCCTGCTCTATTTGTTTTGGCGTTTCTTATCTGATTTTTAAGTGTACCATGTCGAAACCTCCTATCACAACTAGTAAGGTTCTATGGGATGATTTTGATTAAAAAAATATTAAAAAGAAAATGTTGCAATTGAAAATTACTCTATCTCTAAATTTATTAAGCTTCTGATGGTAGATGGTAAATCTATTATTGATCAAGTACATGACTTGTAGATCTTGAGTCATGACCTTTCTAAAGTGAGTATAGAATTACTTATTAAATTCATTGTTATGTCTATCATTGAAAGTTCCCCAAGTGTTGAGAAGCTTTTAGTTCGATTCTCAAGCACAAGAAGGGTGAAATAAACTTAAGTAAACTAATGACATATATGAAAATAAGGGAGGAACATTTGAAAGAGAAAGTGGTTAGGGTACCTATTGATGTCAATCCTACAATCAATCTTATGACTGCTAAGAATAAAGATAAAAAAATATGAACATTCTTAAACCTAAGACCAAGATTAAGAAGAAAAAAAAGAATAAACCTTGTTGGACTTGTGAAAAGGTTAGTTAGTAGAATAATGATTTTCCTACCAAAAAGATGATGAAAACTACTACATATATAGTTGAGGAGGTTGTGATAAATATGATGACTACTTCTTTGAACCTCGATGTGTTGGTATGGATGCCCGATAGACAATTATGTGATGACTGTATTGGGAAATCATGTAAATTATTTGATAATAACAAAGGTAATTTTGTCTGTTATGTTTGTCTTAGTCATGAGATGATGACACAAACATAATAGATGTCTAGAGAATGATGTTACTTGATGACATATGTCTTCAGGTTGAGGACCTAAACAATGAAATGATATGTATGATAAGAGTACATACATTCTTGTTATGTCTCTAATCTTATATTATTGTGGAAGGAAAACAAACGACAATAATACATAAGACTGAAATGTGTGTTGAGTAATGATAGAGTCTCATTAGTCATGATATTGGATATCAAGTCCAACGCATAGGTATTTGTAAGAGAACAGTGTACTAGACAGACTGACCTTGAGAGTGATATATGAAAACCATGGAATGGTGGTCATAATCAACTCTCAAAGTGATAGTGGTGATTGTGGTTCTTAAACCAAAAGTCACTGCCCTCATCACATGTTGTTTGGAGAGCTTTGAAACCATCCAACGAGGCCTTGAATAAGGATTGTCATAAAGACGGTGATTGGATACTTTATGGCACATGGTGTTTGGCTACGAGTGATGTAGATGAGTTTTGTCCCTCCTACTAGAGTTGATATCCTGACCATTTGACAAGTAAGATTGAGAGATGTATGGCTAACACTCATGTGAGTTAATATGTGATATGTGAACTCACATACATCTCATATGGTCTACTCTAGATCAAGAAACAAAGATTAAATGTTAAGAGGATGATGATTCCATGCCTAATATTCAATCTAGATATCAGAGACAAAGGAACTATATGATCACGGTAACATTGATCACATATGTAGTTGAAGTTATTATCCAACTTTAAAATTACTTGGGTATTAAAGATGTGTTTCTAGATATCTCTCATTGCTTGTAATATCATAATCTATTTGTGGACATTTACTAGCATTGTAATTTGGGATCTATAGGGTCACACACATATGATGCACTTGAAATAGGAGTTAACTCGTGGATGAAATTTTAAATTGGTTACTAAAATCATTTTGGTAATAATCTTAAATAAGACTTGTTGTTAGTTGACCAACTGGAGTGTCTAGTCGACTGACTGAACTATGTTTGACAATGGCTGATGGAACCAGTCGGTCGACTAGTTGGAGTGTCCAACCGACCTACTGAACCATGTTCCTCGTGTATGGTCAAAATACTCAGTCGACCAATTGGAATGTACAATCAACCAACTACATGTGAAAAGACCAGTTTTATTGGGTCTAACAATTATCTATGTGTGTAAATATGTGCATTAATCATCACATTAAAAGCCAATTTTATTGCTCACTAACCAAGCCAATTGATTGAATAGATTGTCCACTCAATTGAATAGCTATGCTAGTTGATCGACTGGCCGCACGCAACATCCATCATACCATGAGATCTGCCCTTACGTGTCTTCTAGGTTTTGGAAACCCTACCTCGTCCACTCCTATACAATGACTAGGTATCCAAGAATCTCAAGACACAAGATTTCTTCTCATAGTTGTGGTAACATGTGAGAGAGTCTGAGCAGTCTTAGTCCAAGAAAGGGATAGACAACAAGGGGAAAGAAGTCAGTCCTAGCACAATGACAACTGGAAGGAAAGCTCCTTCCCATCGACTCTGGAAGTGGAACATGGAGTTGTTGCCATTGGAAGGAAAACTCCTTCCGCATGGTCTACATAGAGGCATGAAGTTGTTGTTTCCACTCTAGTAGGATGATGACAACCACCGTATGTTGGTGTTGTACCAAAAGGAAGCCAAAGATTTTCGTTTGTGTGCTATCTAAGAAGGGAGCACATCTTTGTGCAAGGATATTCACTACACTTACTCTAGGAATAGGTACATCTTAAACCCTTTTTCTAGAGACATCATTGTTGAAGCAATATGTTGGTTAGGGAATATGGATAGAAATTTGTGTTTCCTCCGTCTACACTATCTCCATATTTTTTAATAGTGATATCAAAGTGACACCAATTTACAATGTATCGAGATTTTAATTGATATGATTAGATTTTATCATTTACTTTGTTGCATACGATGCAAATATTTAAATGATTATTGTGCATATCTGATTAAGTACCACGTACTCTAGGAAATATCAAGTAGATCCCTTATATACATATATACATATATACATACATAAATATATATGATATAATACATATGTAATTCATATGCATTGCCCTAAAGTGTTTTTATGGTGGATGTATGTGTTGTCATGGCCAAAACCCATTGGATGCTTGTGCATGATTGAATGATTTATTTTGTATCTTATATATTCTATTTGCACACCAAGTCACCTCTCTCTCTCTATTTCAAATGTAAATAGTTCTTTACCCTCTATGCTCCCTTCAAATGTAACTCAAGGTATTCACATTACACAATATAAAATGTAGATAGGCATAGAATTAGTTTATAGTACTTGGAAAGAGAAGGTGATCTGACCAGGAGAGTCGACTGACTGGAGTACGAGTTGATCGACCGTAGGTTCTAATAGGTCAAAGATGCAAGCCGACCAGAGTATCCAGTCACCGAAATGGAGATCTAACTGTCCGATTGGAGCAAGACCCAATTGATTGAATGGAGGCCTAATCGATCGAATGGAGGCCCAACCGATCTCGACCAGAGGATTCTGACAATCCACTTAAGCCACGTCCCAATTGACAGACTGATGATGACCAATCGACCAACAAACAAACCAACCAATCAACTATAAAAGTCCAATTGACCGACCGCCATGTTTCCAACACAATTTTTCCTATGTAGGTTGCACATATGATATATGACCTTAAGTAGGTAGAAAAATTCTTTATGGCTCCAAAGAATTACATCAAAGTGACCATAGCCATATCCAGTATTTTGTGATTGCATGTTTCATTTGTGTAGTATGTATATAACACATATTATAAGTATGTGGTGTTCAGTTATGTATATGTATTTATAAATAAAACCCCTCAAAAGATATTATGTCTTAGATTCTTTCCATAAGAAGCACATATGAAAATCTTGATGGAATAAGCATAGATTATGCTAAAGCATAGTTCACTATCTATCTAGTAGAACTATGATGGTAAATATTTGGGTTTGCAAAATCAAAATGCATATTCTATTGTATTGGCTTTTGGGATCACGCTTAACTAGGTAATCTTGAAGGGATTAAGTACCTAGAAGCATACAGAGAGAATATGACAATGAGTTGTGCATGCCATCTATCAAAGAGTTGAATTGGATGCAATTGGCAAAAGTTGACTGCCTAAATAATCAAGTGGTTGGCAATTAGTCAATGATGACTAATGATCTGACGAAATATGGATCGTATCCCACTAAAATATTGTACATTGCAATCTTTGAAAAATTAATATTGAGTGCTATCGATCTGAAGAAAAATATTGGGAGGAATAATTAATTAAAGTTCTAATTAATATCGTTAATATTTTCAAATCAAATCAAAAGTGTTTTGAAAATATGTAAATATTATATTGTAGAAACAATTGGCAACCACCAACTCTTTTTCATCACAATTGGTCTTTTCTAACGACAACCTGAACGAGAACAAATTTCATGACTGGTTCAAGAATTTGAGAAATTTTCCCACTCATGTTATCTAAATCAGTGAAATTACCCCTTTACTAAAATTTGAAAAGTAAAACATCCATCATAAACATATTCAAAAGGTATATTGGAACAGGTGTAAAATTTTCAGATATTTATATAATGGTATACAAAAGACCAAAGTGTATAACAGAGGAATAAAAGCAATGAATATATTCAATTTTATAAAAGATTACAAAATTCCATCATATCTCCCATTAACGGTTTACATGTAAGATACATCAAAGGATCTAAGATAGAGGGAAGTCTAAACTATTTTAAGTCTTATATCCAAAGCAACATCTCCAAGAGCTAGGTCCATGGCAAAAGTTATGTCCTCCTTGATCTTTTTCAACACCTTGTGCTTTACCTGGGTAGCTGGGAAGTCCCCCAGCAAGAGAGAGAAACAAGGTAAGTGTCAAAAATATGTACAAGAAACAAAGATAACAACAACAATGAAACATAAGGATGTAGATTCATCATAATATGAGAAGGCCAAGAGAATGAGGCATATAATAAAAGATTCTTGCCAAAATCAATAAATAATGATGAATTGTATGAATGATTCACATTGTACTAAATTAACTAAGTAGGGTTGAGGCACCTACCAGACCACAACCTATAGATGAGGGGAGAGTAATCACATTCCCAATCACCTATCAAATATTTTATATTCGGGAGAAATAACACATTCCCTAGTGGAAGAGTAAGCATATTCCCCAGGGTGAAATAACACATGCCCTAACCGTGGGTGGTTGTACATAAGTGCCAGTACTATAGCTAAATAATCAAATAAACCATCATTCTCAAGGATGGCAAGAAATATCATCAGATAGTTGCAACATGGAAGTGTTGTTCCAAGACCCAAGAAATAATATATAAAATCTGATTTTGAGGAAATTAGAACAAAAGAAACAATAATAAAGGAAATATGATTCATTTCATGCCTTATTATGGAAAATAGGATTAATTCACAAATATCCCAACTTAAGGGTAAGATTTGTACATACCTCTGTTACTGATTTAAATTATCAAATTTCACCACTTTTTGATGATCCCAAGTTCAACTTTGCCTATTTTAATTTATTAACATGTATTAGAGTACACAATGAAACTTAATGTAGAGAAACCCTAACTTTCAACCTTTTAGACAAAACTCAAATTTTGACTCTGAAATCCTCACGAATGAGCTTATTAGGTTCCCTTGATTAAGAAAACATATTTTTATGTCTATTTTTTAGTTAATATGTTAAAGTTACCAATTTTAGGGATTTTATATTAATTAATTAAGATCAAAAAAATAACCCATCAAAATCATGAAAATCAAGCATTAAAAACATTTTTATTAGAATGAACATATTTTTTCTATACCAAAATAAATTTAACTTTAATTTTTGGACGACCAGAGAAAAAGACATGAATTTTGCAAAATCGACGAATCAGAAAACTTGAAAATGCCAAATAAGCATATAAATGGATTTGAGAGAGATAGGTAGAGAGAGCGAGAGCGTTGAGTTAGCCTAATCTGGGTCTGACATTTGGGTTGGTCCCACTACGAACCGGAGGACAAGCTCCATGAGAAAAAGAAAAATGCCAGAGGGTAAAAAGACTATTTTTCCTTTGTTGGAGAAGAACAAAGCAAACAAAAGAACGATGGCATGTATGTAGCACACTCATCACTCATCTTCCAGACATACATGAGAGAAGAACGAAACACAAACAACTTCGGAAATGTCCATGGTGACAAAGAACTTGCGAAACAAGTTTGGGACTAGCTGCATAGGTGTCCTTCACCTCCCTTATCACCTGGAAATCTCAAAGAACCCAAAATTTGGGCCTAGAGATGCCCATATGACATGGGAACATCCTCCACCATTGCGGGCTCAAGGGAAGAAGTATAAGAAATGAAATAGAATTGAAACTAATGGATAAAGACTTCCCATAATACTTCAAATCAGTCAAACAGAGCCAAAGAACACATCAATTACGGAAAAGTGTCAACAAGAAGCAGGATTGCATCTCATGGTCAAGCACAATATGTAGTAAACCAGATTAGGGAAAACATCACATACCTTAAGAGATGCAAGAAGGGGTTTGAAAAGCTTTTGGAGAATGAGGGAATCATATCCAAGTCTCGTCTAGGCTTTCCCGTAGCCAGAAGCCTCACCCCAACTCTAGATCTTTGGTGTAGGCATTTGGAGTAGGGAAAGTTGCTTGGTGTCAAACCAGGCCAAACCAAAGTAGGTAAACAAAACTTGGGATCTCAGTAGAGGTCAGGGACCATTCCCTTGGTGGTCTGATGGCCTAGATCTATGAGAAGAAGAGAAAAAGAGCGAAAACAAGGTATCAACAGGGGATGGTGAAGATGAGATGTTAACCGGTTGGTGATGTCTTCGAACCCTAGTATAAATAAGGTCACTAAGTTTGATTTATGATTGAGTAGGTGGGGGAAAAGAAATCATTGCCAGAAGATTAAGGGAGAAGGAGAGAGGGACTAGTAAATCAATGTGTGGATAGCGTTTAACATCTGGGATCTCATCCTATTTCCAATTCGACCGTGAGTAAGAGGAAGGATCTAAAACCGTTGGATGAAGCCAAGAAAATAGGGAATAAATGAAAGTCATTCAATTCGAGTGTAAAAGGGGGGAAAATCACAAAACAAAAGTATGACACCTAGTAACACTGGACTATATGGAAAGGGATGCATTAATTAAATCATTGAAATATTAAGAAATTTCAAGGGTATTTCTTTCCTATTTTATTTGAGGGTCCAAACAAAATGAAATCTGACACCTTATCTAATATGCATATGTAGAATCTGCATATACAATTAGAATTTCCTTTTGAAGACTCTAGATATTTTGTTTAATTCTTTTAAAGTAAACAACATTTTCTCTTTCTTATCACATTAGGTACATCTAGAATCCTCCAATTAATGTGAAACTTCACCCTCAAGCAAACTAACACATATACAACCCGAATTTATCATTAAATTTATCCTTTGAAGTTATTTTTCACATTATTTAACATTGTGGATAATTACATACTTTCTCTCTCCTAATCTACACATGTACATTAAAGATTATCCAAATTACATGAGTATTCACCCAAAGGCTATTTTTAGTGTTTAGATTACAAATGTAAGATTTGTTTTCTCTTTTGGGGCATTTAATATTTTATTTGATATTTTTGTAGAAATCACATATCTTCTTTTCCAAATAGAATTTATATAATTATTATTGTCCCAAAATTTTGAAACTTAGCTTCCAAGTCAAACAATGCCCAAGGAAAATGAATCTCAAGTTATCTTTAACCAATAAATCTTTGTTTTATAAATTTTAGCCTATTATCCAATATTACCACTATTTCTCATGTTAAATAATTCAATGTCATATTAACATGTTTAAAGCATTAATATTTCATTCATTTTTCTCTTACTTTCTCTAAAAGTCTAAGGAATGTTTTAAAAGGAATCTATTTTATCATTATCTCACATAAGTGGTAGTTTGCATATTAAACCCTTATTAAAATCATTTACTGAGGTATTTTTGCATAAACCCAATCATTGGCATAAATGGGGATCAAGGTCACCCCAAACCACTAATACTTCTAAAAATTCAACATCAATGACAAAAATGATAGAAAATACAGGAAAAGCATGGGAAAAGGGTCAAAAAGATAATATGTCCATATTTCAGTTCGTTACAAAACTCCACCCCTTAAAAGGATTTTGTCCCCAAAATCTCAAGAAAAGAGGAAAGGGTGAGTACGTAACATCACACATCTGAAAAAACCATAAAACTTTCACCAAAACTTCACTAACTCAAACTCCTTGTTCTTCAACCACTTAACTTGGGAGTTTAGAAACGTCACATAAAACTCCTCAAAGATCAGGTTCTCAATGACCACCTAGGATTCCACTATTAAGATTTCTTTTTAACATTTTTGTCTTATTAGGATTATATTTATTAGAATATAACATTATCATTATTATTCTTCTAATTGTGTCATGTTATATTCATTTTTTTTGCAAAAAGAGTATATTTCATTATTATGCACAAACGCTATATATATCTTATTTATCTCATTGAGAGTTTCAAGCACAATTAGATGTTACTCAATTATCTAAAAAAATATATTAATATATTAGATCATTATCCTTAATAATTTATATTTATTTTCCATTATCCTTATGTTATCACCATATCAAATTATATTAGATTATTTGAATGAAATAAGACATTTTACCCAATTTGTTATTAAATCTACAATTAATTCAAATAATGTCACATAAATTACTTATATCTATTCTAAATATTGTAACGTTACCTTTCTTGATTACATTAATGTCCTCATTAAATTATTTAGTCTTGTTCGTTTACTTCTTAATATTGATTATGCACAAATAAGTGAATCCAATTACTTGTTAACCATATTTGAGTTTTATATGTATTTTAGTGAACAAGGTAGAGCGTGTGACATATTAATAAATTCATTCACATACCAAATCATGATTAAGTGATTAATTAAGTGTATATTAGAGAACAAAGTGACATGCATTTCATATTGATGGCTTGATTGATCTATTATTAGGTGATTATATATCATTTATTTGTATCAAGGTATGTTATCTAATTATGATACCTAATGTCACTAATGTATCATGAAAGCCATTAAATTTAGGTTAAGGTTAGATGATTACAACTTAGGATTTAGGTCAACATGGTCATTATCCTTCACATATATCTTCTTAACATGTATTAAATTCAAGACTAGGTTAAAATTATCTTACTCATCATTTCATTAGGGTTCATTGGTTGATGACATGGTCAACATCATGTGTATCCATAATTAGGATTAATATGTGATATATTCATATGACTTGCATTAGGCATTCATTAGGGTTCAAACATATGAACAATTCATTAGATGACTATTATATGCTCTTTAGTGTATAAACAAGCATGTTAAGTTATAAATATAACTTGTTTGGTCAAAACTGTGGATAAAAGAATGGTAACTTCCTAATCATGGAGTTAGGGTTTCTAAAGTCAGAGTAGCTAGCTTTTGGTATGGCACAGGGCTCCATCCCCCTCAAAAAGGATTTTGTCCTCAAAATCTAACCACCCAAGCATCAACAACCTACTACTCTACACCCCTTAAAAGTTTTGACCTACCATGACAATCTAAACTATAGGTAAAATGGTGAGTCTAACTAAAACATGTATAAGATCCATCATGCTTCCATTGTACACTCTTATAGCTTACTAAACACCAAACTTCAAAGTCTAGGTTCTAGGGTTCAGATGACCAAACATGTGGTCCTAAGGGACATAAGGAAGTTATTTTGGGTATCCATCCTTAAAATAAGTCACAACACCCGAGAGAATAGGTCATCACATAAAGTTCCCAAAGATATCCAACATAGACGTCTAAGGTTACCATTGCCTGAAAGAATGTTATTTCGGACAACCTGTATCATCTCAAGCCAGGCAGGTATCATATAGATCTGGGAATCCTCATAAACCAAGCTAGTGGCGTGTAGCAAAATTTTACCTGTCCCCCAAACCTGATCCTTTCTAGACACCTTTGCTTTCAACTTCATGTCCTAGTAGCTACTAAAGGAAAATCTAAACAACATGAAGTTATTATGATTACTTATGTCTTTTAATTGTAAATGTTTTAGGGGGTTTAAACAACAAGATTCTAATGTGAAACTCATAAAATCCTACATCAACCTTACATCAACTCATGAAAAACATAGGTCAATTCTAGGGTGAACATCTTAATTATAGGGAAACTATGTAAGGCAAGGTTTCCAATTTAGGGAGAACAAATTCAAATAGTCAGATTCTGACTACCATGGGCTCAGATACTGTGTTGTAAAAGAGTGAAATTACCCGTTTACTAAAATTTAAAAATAAAAACATCCATCTCAAACGTACTCAAAAGGTATGTTGGAAGAGGTGTAAAATTTTCAAATCTTTATATAATGGTATACAAAAGACCAAAATCTATAGCAGCGGAATAAATGTAATGACTATATTCAATTTTTCAAGAGATTACAAAATTCCAGCATATCTTGCATTCAGGGTTTACATGTAAGATACAACAAAGGATGTAAGATAGAGGGAAGTATAAACTACTTCAAGTCTTGTCTCCAAAGCTACATCTCCAAGAGCTAGGTCCATGCCAAAAGTTATGTCCTCCTTGATCTTGTTCAACACCTTGTTCTTTACTTGGGTGGTTGGGAAGTGACCCATCAAGAGAGAGAAACAAGGACTGTGTCAACAAAATCAAAAAGAAACAAATATAAGAACAACAATGAAACATAAGGATATAGATTCATCATAATATGAGAAGGACAAGAGAATGAGGTATATAACAAAATAATCTTGCAAAAATCAATATATAACAATTAATTGCATCAATGGTTAATATTGATCTAAATTAACTAAGTATGGTAGAGGCACCTAATGAACCCCAACCTATAGATGAGGGGAGAGTAATCACATTCCCAGTCACCTATCAAATATTTTATGTTGGGGTGAAAAAACACATTCCCCAGGGGAAGAGTAAGCACATTCCCCAGGGCAAAATAATAAATGCCCTAACTATGGGCGGTTGTACATAAGAACCACTACTATAGCTAAACAGTCAAATAAACTATCATGCTCAAGGAATAGTAAAGTTTTAAGAAATATCATCAAATAGTTTCAAAATGGCAGTGGGTTTCCAAGACCAAAAAACAATATATTAAATCTGATTTTGAGGCAATTAGAATAAGAGAAACAACAATAAAGGAAATAGGATTCATTTCATGCCTCATTATGGAAAATAGGGTTGGTTCACAATTATCCCAACTTAAGGGTAAGATTTACATATACCTCTATTACTAATTTAAATTATCAACTTTCACCACTTTTAGATGATCCCAAGTTCAACTTTGCCTATTTCAATTTATTAACATGTATCAGAGTACATAATGAACCCTAATGTTGAGAAACCCAAATTTTGGACCTTTTAAACAAAACTTGGATTTCGACTCTAAAAACCTCATGAATGTACTTATTAGATTTTATTGATTAAGAAAACATATTTTTATGTCTATTTTGGATTTAATATATTAAAGTTACCAATTTAGGGTTTTTTATATTAATTTAGGGTTTTTTATATTAATTAGTGATCAGGGGAAGACAAGTAGGCGATGTAGAAGACATCGTACTTTCGAATCTGGAGGAACAAGAGAATACCAAAGAAGTAGAAGAAGTTCAGATAGCGTCAACGAGACCTACCAATAAGGAAACATATATGGCAGGCCGGAAGGCGAAGGAGAAGGGAGAGACTGTCCCGCCGGGCATCCTCCACAAACATCATCCTTACAGTACATGAGGAAAGGCGAAGAGAGGAAGTGAAGAAAAAGACGGGTCGGGAGCCGTATTGGGCCAATAACCAACCTTTCTTCTGAATCTATTATGCTTAACATACTAGCGTGGAACATAAGGGGTGCTGGTAAGAAGAAAGCCAGACACCACCTCAAAAGCATGATAAAGAAACACGCCATTGATATTGTATCCATCTCTGAACCGCGGATCTTTGGAACACAGGCTAATAAAATCATCAAGGAGATCGGTTTTTCAAGTTCACATAGAGTTGAAGCAACAGGATTCTCTGGAGGAATATGGGTTCTGTGGAATGAGCAAGATTGCGACATCCAAATCATTGAAAGCAATAAATATTTTATCCACTATAAGGTTAGTAACAACGCCTACATAACTTTCATCTATGCTTCTCCTTCTCCAGCACGCCGCCCTATCCTTTGGGAACATCTGCTCCGCATCAGTATGTCCATTGATAAACCCTGGATCACCTTGGGCGATTTTAACTGCATGCTCAGTCCAGATGAAAAGATTAGTAGCAACCGGTTCAACCTCCGAGAAGCAACTACTTTCAGGAACACCCTCACTCAGGCAGGTCTCACTGACATTGGCAGTTCAGGGTACAAATTCACATATAAGAAAGGAATACTCCATGAACGTATCGATCGAGTAGTAGCTAATGCAGCATGGATACAAGAGTTCCCCAATTTTGTGTGCGAAAACCTCACACGTATTGGCTCAGACCACAACCCCATTGCTATCCTCAACACCCGAAACAAACTGCAAAAAGCTCGATTCTTAACTAAAGCTCGATGGCACCATCAACCTGTTTTCAAGGATCTGCTCAAAAGTGTTTGGAATCCAGAGAAAAAGTACCATGAAGCTATAAAAGAGGCCATGGAACCATTGACGTACTGGGATAAAAACCTGGCCAGGAAACAACAGAAAGATGAGGAAACACTTATCCGAGAGATCACTAAAACCCAAAAGGAGCTGGAATCACACTACAACGTAGCAGGTGATACACGTTGTATTGAACTTGAATATGAACTTGAAAACATTATGCTGCAGGAGGAGGATAGTTGGAAACAACGAAGCCATATCAGTTGGCTCTGTCATGGAGACAATAACAGTAATTACTACCATGCTTTCGTCAACAATAGGCGCCGTTTGAATCGCATCACTACCACACAAAACAGCAACGGTGGATGGACCTCAGACAATACTGAACTTAGCAGTTTGGTGCAAACTCACTTCAAAGACATGTTCACAGCTCCTGCAAACCAATCCACCACCAGCATCAATACCATGCCGGCTAATTTCAAGAAACTCACTCCCACTCAACAAAGGCGTCTTGCAGCAACCCCTACGGAGTACGAAATCTGGCGAATCATCAAAGAAGCAGACCCATACAAGGCGGCGGGGCCTGACGGTTCGGATAACCTGTTCTTCAAAAAGCAATGGAAAATCATCAAGTCTTCTGTTATCAGATCAATACGGGATATGTTAAATGGAACACCCATTGATGACCAACTGGCAAATTCCAACATAGTGCTCATCCCCAAATGCAGAAATCCTATCAACTGCAACCAATTGCGACCCATTACCTTGAACAAAACTATTATGAAGATCGCATCTAAGATAGTGGTTGAACGAGTAAAACACTACCTCTCGAAGTGGATATCTAAAGTCCAAACAAGTTTTGTACCAGGAAGAAATATTTCTGATAATATCATTCTGGTCCAAGAAATCATCCACAACATGAGAAGAAGCTCCAGCGGACCTTACATGGCAATCAAAGTTGATCTCTCTAAAGCTTACGACAGACTCTCATGGGACTTTATCGAAGATACCTTGAACCAAAAGGCTTGGCCAAGGAACATCCATAATTATATAATGAATTCACTCCATGCAGGTCGAACCAGCATCGTACTAAATAGTGAATCACTACCTCCTTTCAAAGCATCTAGAGGGCTGAGACAGGGAGACCCCCTCTCCCCATACCTCTTCGTTCTCTGCATGGAAAGACTCACTCAACTTATTGACAAGTCTGTAGAGAATAAAAGTTGGAAACCAGTTAAGTTATCCCAAAAAGGCCCAGCAGTCTCTCATATTATATTCGCTAATGACATTGTCATTTTCGCCCATGCTTCCAAGGAGCAGATAATGAACATAAACAAGTGCTTTCAATTGTTTGAATCAGCCTCGTGACAGAAAATTTCCATTGAAAAATCAAAGATCTTCTTCTCAAGATCCGTCCCTCAAGCCCTGCAAACTCAAATTTGTTCTGCCAGTGGGATAGCCGAGACAGCTGACTTGGGGAAGTACCTTGGGGTACCTCTTTTACATAATAGAGTCTCAAAGGAGACCTATGCATATCTAGCGAACAACATTACCTCAAAGGTCAATGGTTGGGCATCCAAGACACTCTCCCTTGCAGGAAGAATATGCTTAGCTAAAGCTGTACTAACTTCCATGCCTACCTATACTATGCAAACAGCAAAAGTTCTTGTGTCGATATGCAAAAAACTAGACAAAATCATTCGAAACTTTATATGGGGAGGAGGACATAAAGAAAAACCCATCTCACTAGTCGCGTGGCAACATGTAACTGCTAGTATGGACAAGGGAGGACTTGGCATTAAATCCATGACTAATTCGAACAAAGCCATCCTATGGAAGAATACTTGGGACCTCCTCAATGCCAAACCTTCTCTCTAGAGGCAGGGTCTTCTGAACAAATACAAAAACTTCAGTCATGGCAAAGGCTGCCGCGTAACTCTATTCTGGAAAGCTATTGACTCGGGGAAAGATTTTGTCATCTCAAACTGTACAAGAACCATTGGTAATGGCATGGATACCTCGGTATGGTATGACAACTGGGTACCATATGTAGGGAAACTCGTGGAGGTATGCACTGGACCCATTGAGGAAGAAATCAAGGATCTAAAAGTTTCAAGCCTAGTCAATCTCAATGACACCTGGGACACAGATTTCCTAGAAAACTACCTTCCACCGACTTGCGTGGCGAGCATCACCAATTTACCCATTCCTAACTATAATAAAGGAAAGGATCTATGGAGCTGGAAACATGACACAAGAGGTAAATACTCGACTAGCAAGGCTTATGAGTTGATCCATACTGAAGACACCGAACAACATGATGACGTGTGGCTAAAAATCTGGAACATCAGGGCCCCTTCCAAGATCTGGACCTTCATATGGCTTGCAGCACATGATGCGATCATGACTAATGTTAGAAGGAAACAACGAATGTTCACAGACTCGACCATTTTCCCAAGATGTGGGGGTAATGAGGAATCGACTCTCCATGCTTTGAGGGACTGCCCTCATGCAGGAGAAGTGTGATTAGCTACAAAACTACAGAACATACACTTGACGGAATCGAGTATGAATTCCAGGAAATGGATTGCAACAGTTTTGAAAGAAGACATGCACACACAATCCATGTTCGCAATTACCTGTTGGACTATTTGGAAAGCAAGAAAATCAGTGATATTTGACAACAAAACAATCCAACTGAGTCGACAGTTGTTACAGATTGCATACCTCTATAAGTCAGTTGTCCAAGCCTAGAATAACAAGGAACAAGTTAACAAAGATGATATATATCTAGAATGCAAAATCCCTGTGAATGAAGGACGAAGCATACATAGCAACTGTAGCAATCGACCAAAATACTGCATCCATAGATGGCAGATGCTTCAGTACAAGGAAATACTGCATCCATAGCAACTGTAGCAATCGACCAAAATGGACGCTGGCTAGGGGGATGTGCGAGAAAAATCACAGTACAGTCTGTACTTGTAGCTGAAGTTAGGGCGCTGCACCTTGCAACCGAAGCATGCAAAATTAATAAATACCCCAGGGTAATACTAGCATCGGACAACGCCTTGGCAATACAAGAAGTGAAGAACAATGGGATAAACGCACCTGCAATTCGAGCTTGGATCTTGGACATTCAAAAGCTACTGGAAGATACTGAAGATAGCACTGTAATGAAGGTCAACATAGCAGTTCTACAACTGGTGGACGGCCTAGCGAGACACCATCACAAAAATTATCAGGATGATCGATTATATATCGACCCTCCTATCGACCCGGTGGGTCAACCCATTCTCTACTTCCCCTGTACTGGTAGAAACCCTACCAAGTTTAAGTTTCCAGTAGGTACAATGTGTAATCTATGGATGTTTCCTGCAACTATAGAGCGGGAGGAATAAAATAACCCTGAGGAGGTTCCATAAAAAAAAATCACCCATCAAAAACATGGAAATTAGGCATTGAAAACATTTTTATTAGAAAGAACATACTTCTTTGATTCCAAAACTTATTTTATTTTAATTTTTGGACAACTAGAGCAAAATATATGAATTTTGCAAAATCGACAAATCAAAAAATTTGAAAATGCCAAATAAGCATAGAAATGAATTTGAGAGAGAGAGAGAGAGCATTGAGTTGGCCCAATCTGGGTTTGACATTTGGGGCGGTCCCACTGCCAACTAGAGGACAAGCTCCAAGAGAAAAAGAAAAAATGTCAGAGGGTAAAAGGATCATTTTTCCCTTGTTGGAGAAGAACAAAGAAAATAAAAAATGATGGCATGTATGTAACACACTCATCGATCATCTTCCAGACTTACATGAGATAAGAACAAAACACAAACGACTTCAGAATGTCCATGGAGATGAAGAAACTATGAAACAAGTCTGACACCATCTGCAAAGTGTCCTTCACCTCCCTCATCACATGGTGGTCTTGGAGAACCCAAAATTTGGGCCCAGAGATGCCCAGGCGACATGTGAACATCCTCTGCCAATGCTGGATCAAGGGAAGAAGGCTAAAATATGAACCAAAATTGAAACTAGTAGAAAAAGACTTCCCAAAACACTTCAAATTGGTCAAACGGAACCAAAGAACACATCAATTGTGAAAAATTGTCAACAAGCAGCAGGATTGCATTTTGAGGTCAAGCGAAACAAGGAGTAAACTACAAAGGGGGAAAAGCATCACACACCTTAAGAGATGAAAGTAGGGGTTCAAAAAGCTTCGGGAGAATGAGGGAATCATATCCAGGTCTCGTCTAGGCTTTCTAATAGCCAGAAGCCTCACAATTGGAATAGGGAAAGATGCTCGGGGTCAAACGAGGCCAAACCAAAGCATGTAAATAGAACCTGGGATCTCAATAGAGATCAAGGGTCATTCCCTTGGTGGTCTGATGACCTAGATCTATGAGAATAAGGGAAATATGGTAGAAATAGGGTATAAACAGGGGATGGTAAAGACGGGATGCCGACAAGGCGGTGATGTCTTCGAACCCTAGTATAAATAGGGTCACTGAGTTGAATTTATGATTGGTAGGTGGGGGAAAAGAAGTCTAGGTCAGAAGAGAAAGGGAGAAGGTGAGAGCGATTATGAAATCGCTATGTGGATAAAATTCAACAATTGGGATCTCATCCTGTTTCCAAGTCGAGCGTGAAAAGAGGAAGGATCCAAAACCGTTGGATGATGCTGAGAAAATAGGGAATAAGTAATATTTGTTTGATTAATGAGTTAAAGGGGAAAAAATCACAAGACAAGAGTGTGACGCCTACTAACACTCGACTATATGGTAAGGGTATGCATTAATTAAATCATTGAAATATTAAGCAATTTAAAGGGTATTTCTTTCCTATTTTAATTGACGGTCCAAACAAACTCCAAACCAAATGAAATTTGACACCTAACCAAATATGAATATGTATGATACAAATATGCAATTACATCTTCGTTTTGAAGATCAAGATATTTTATTTAATTCTTTAAAATAAATCACATTTTCTCTTTCTTATCACGTTAGATACATCTATAATCCTCGAATTAATGTGAAACTTCACCCTCAGGCAAACTAACACATATGAAACATGAATTTATCATTAATTTTATCATTTGAAGTTATTTTGCACATTATTTAACATTTTGGACAATTACCTACTTTCTCTCTCCTAATCTGCACTTGTACATTAAAGATTATCCAAATTACATGAAAATTCACTCAATGGCTATTTTTATTGTTTAGATTACCAATATAAGATTATTTTTCTCTTTTGGAGTCATTTAATATTTTATTTGATATTTTTGGAAGAAACTCATATCTTCTTTTCCAAATAGAATTGATATAATTATTATTATCCCAAAATTATGAAACTTGGCTTACAAGCCAAACCAAACCCAAGAAAATGAATCTCTAGTTATCTTTAACCAATTAATCTTCCTTTTATAGATTTTAGACCATTATCTAATATTACCGCTATTTCTCATGTTAAATAATTCAATGTCATATTAACATTTTTAAAGCATTATTATTCATTCCTTTTTTTCTTCCATACTCCAAAAGAATAAGGAATGTTTTAGAATGAATCTATTTTATCATTATCTCACATAAGTGGTAATTTGCATATTAAACCCTTATTAAAATCATTTATCGAGGTATTTGTTCATAAACCCATACATTGGCATAAATGGTGATCAAAGTCACCCCAAACCATCAATACTTCCACAAATTAACATCAAGGACAATAAGGATAGAAAAGATAGGAAAAGATTGGGAAAAGGGTCAAAAGGATAATATGTCCAGATTTTAGTTTGTTACATGTTTGCGAGTTGTATGTCCTGGAAACACCAGAGCAAGATGAATCCCCTTTAAATGTGCCTAAGGATGAAAGGGATGCTTACTAAAAACATTCCAGTGATTATGTAGACATCAAGTGCTTGATGCTATGTTCTATGAATTATGAGACACAAAGACAACATGAAAACATGGACATTCTCGAGATGTTGACACATATTAAGAATATGTACCAGGGTCAGACTAGGTCAGAGAGATGCATCTCAACAACATTGTTTAAGTACAATATGGTAGAGGGAAATCCAGTATGCCCCCATGTGCTTAAGTTGATTGGGTAGTGGAAAACCTTGAGAGGCTAGGATTCCCTTTAGGCTAAGAGTTGGCTATAGGTGTGATTCTGCAATCAGTGCCTAAATCATATAACTAATTTTTCATTTATTATAACATGTACCATTTTGCTAATTTTCTATCTAAATTGCTTGACATGTTGAGAATTGTCAAGACACAAATCAAGAAGGACAATCCTAGATCTGTGATTGTGATCAATAGAGGAAAGGGAATGTCCAATGGCAAAGGTAAGGCCAAGAAGATTTATAAGGCCATCCTGAAACCCATGTCTTCTATACTTACAGAAAATGGAGTAGTGAGTAAGGAAGGGAATCACCACCACTATAACCAGCCTAGACACTGGAAAAGGAATTACCCTCTTTACATAGAGGAACTCAAGAAGAAGAAGAAGAAGCAGGTGATGGAAATCTCCACTTCTAGTATGCAAATTATTGAGATAAATATGTCTACTTCATCATCTTAGGTATTGGATACCGGATGAGGAACTCACATATGTTAATTGTTCAAGATCCAAGAAGAAGTAAGAAAGATAAGTTAGAACAATATAGAGCAAGAGTTGTTTCCACTACACTTGGAAACTGTCATTTATCTCATCCCACTGGGCTTGTAATAGAATTAGAGAATTGCTATTATGTACCTACCATAAATGGAAACATCATTTTTGTATCTTGTTCGAATAATATTGTATTCAGATATCATATTATGAATGATTGATGCATCATTTTAAAGATAACATCTTTTATGGTAGTGGCCCAATGTCTCATGATCTATACTTGTTTGTTCTAGAGACAAGTGTATATAATGTAAATACTAGATCACTCAATTTCCCAAACAAAACATACCTATGGCATTGTCGTCTAGGTCACATAAATGAGATATGCATTTCTAGAGTCCATAAATATTGTTATCTAGACTTTTTTGGTTTTGAACCAATAGAGACATGAAAATCTTGTTTATTGTGCAATATGAAAAACATAATTTCACTGCAAATAATGAAAGAGCAAGTTATCTATTGGGACTCGTGCATACTTATTTATGTGGATGTTTTTAAAACAAATGCTAGAGGTGGTTACTAATATGAAATCACTTTGGTTCGATCGATATGGAGAATACTTGAAGCATGAGTTTGAGGACCTTCAGCAAGACTGTGATATTGTATCACAATGGACTCCACATGAAACATAAGGATGTATTATAAAGAAGGAATCACATCCATTTGACATGGAACAATCATTGATATGTCTAATTGATCTTTCAACTTTTTTTCGGGGACATTCTTCACACTAGACCGTGTACCATCTAAATTGGTTCAAAGGACACCATATGATATATGGGTTGGGAAGTGTCCTGATATGTCTTTAATGAAAATTTGGGGATGTGAATTTTCTGTAAGAAAGAAGATTTTTGAAAATCTTGGCCCCAAAATTAGATAAATGTTATTTTGTTGGACATCCCAAAGAATATTACTTTTATATTCCATTCAACAATAAAGTCAAAGGAACTCAGTGTTCGTGCTTGATTGCAAACTCAAGAGAATTTGAAGTCAAGCATTGATTCACTCTATGTAGACTGACTCAATGACCCATGAACCAGACTAGGAAATGGTCAAATTCAGCCTACCCTTGGGCCTGAGATGTATGAGGTAAAAACTCCTCCCACGTATGGTTGTTAATTTATAGGAATGTTGTTTTCTTACAAAAAAAATAATTTTCAAAGGAACCAGTACAAGGAAAGTAAAACTCAAAAAGGTTGAATACAAACAATAAAATATTGAACTTATAGAGGTACAAAAATAATAAGGAGAGTCACAAGCTATTGTGGAACCTCATGTAACAAATGAACCTCACAGGTCTAGTATTATACTCCTCGAGCCTAAAATATTTGGATATCTTTTGACTCAAGAAGGTAATGAGTTGGACAAATGTGATGAGCCAACAACCTACTTGAAACTATCTAGGGGATAGAATATGAGACATAGCTTGATTCCAAGAGATTTAAGATAGACTCCATGTTCACCAACAAGGTATGGACCTTGTTGGATCCACCAGACAAACCCAAAGGTTGCAAGTGGGTTTTCGAGAAGAAGACTAACATGGATTGTAATGTACAACCCTATAAAGGTAGATTGGTTGCAAAGGTTTACAAACAACTTCAAGGTGTTGAACATGACAAAATGTTTTCACCATTTTTCATGGTTAAATCCATTAGGAAAATGCTTGACATTGCAATTATTAAGACTATAAAAGGCCTATAAGCTACAAAGGTCAATCTGTTGATTGAAGAAAGCATCTTAGAGATGGAATCTTTGACTTGATGAGGTAGTCAAAGAGTTTGGCTTTAGTCAAAATGATCATGAACCTTGTGTTTACAAGAAGGTTAGTGGGAGCATAATTATACTCCTCATATTGATGGAGAATGTCATGCCTTCCCTAAAGGTGGTAAAGACTAGACTGGGATGTACCTTTCCTATGAAGGATGTAGGTGAAGCATCCTATATCATAGGAATTAAGATCTATAGAGATATATCTACAAGGATTTTGGTCCTATCCACAGTACATACACTGACAAGGTGCTGAAGAGGTTAACCATGCAAGGTTCTAAGAGAGCAAAGTTGACCATCTCCCATAGAATTATTCCCCCTAGAGCCTGGTGTCCCAGTTCTTATGAACAAGAAGAACACATGATTAATAAGCCATATGCATCTGCAATAGGATCTATCATGTATGCAATGTTATGTACTCGTGACATTGTCACATATGTGTTGGACATCACGAGCATATATCAATCAGATCTTGGTGAATGACACATGACTTCCATAAAAGAACATCCTAAAGTACTTGAGAAGAACTAATTGATTAGTTCCTTGTTTATGGTGATATGGAAGAGTTGGATGTAAAGGGTTACATCATTACAATCTTCCAAACTGATAAAGATATCTATCTTTCACAATCTGGTTTTGTGTTTAGCCTTAAAATAGAATCATAAGCTGAAAAAGTTCTAAGAAGGAGACATCTTTTGACTCTATAGTAGAAGTTGTGTACCTTAATATTTTATGCATACCATAGTATATTGTATGGATCAAGAAATTTATTCGATGAACTTCGGGTGGTTCCAACCATTGACGATGCAATAGAAATACTATGACAACTATGAATATATTGGATATTATGGAAGCCAGATAGCATATTCTGATATTTCCATCTCATACGAGAGATCATACAACAAGGAGATGTGAAGATTAGCCAAGTAGCAACTAGAAGCCAATGTTGCTAACCCGATAACAAAAGCACATGTGTAGTAGAAACATGATGGTCATGTTAATATAACTTGGAATTAGATTCATGGTTAATTGTCCCTAAGTTCAAGTCATAATCTATTGGTATGCATGGCTAGAGAGCCAATCATATCATGATTGTATTGGGGCATCATGGACTTGATTTGATAATAATAAATGCAATTCATTACTTTATATCTTTCTCAGTCATGAGATGATGACACAAACATAATAATGATTTTACTCGATGATATATGTCTTTAGGTTGAGGACCTAAACAATGAGATCATATCGATGATAAGAGTACATACATTCCTATTATGTCTCTCAAATATTATTGTGAAAGCAAAATAGATGATAATAATACATATGACTGGAATGTGTGTGGACTAATGATAGAGTCTCATTAGTCATGATATTGGATATAAATTTAAACATAAACATACTTGTTTAGAGAACATTGTACTAGACATACCCACCTTGAAAGTAATACATGGAAACCAAGGAATGGTAGTCAAAATCAAAAGTCAAAGTGATAGTGGTGATTGTGGTTCTTAGGACCGAAGTTTCTACACTCATCACATGTCATTTGATGAACTTTGACACCATCCAACATGACCTTCAATAAGGGTTTCCATAAAGGTGGTGTCAAAACCTGACCATAAACATGGGGAAAAAGAGTGATATTTGGGGAATAAAGCTCGTTCCTTTTTGGTAGTGAAACATTGCATACAAAACTAAAACATTTCGGATTTGCCACTATGTTTTATGTGGAAAATGAGGGAAAAAAAGCATGTCAATGAAACCGCAGAGGGTTCCAAGTGATTATCCTTGTTGGATTGAAAAAAATGGAAGTAAATGTGAAAAATAGATCATATCCGATGACCTAGTTACGAGTAGCAAAAGATTAACACCCTACTTCACCCAATAAATTAGTATCAAGCATAATAATGTGATGAAAATTTGAGAAATTTGATATTTATTTTATTAAAAAAACAAAACAAGATAAAAAGTGACTTTTTTGTGGGTGGATATTAGATCTAGAGATGTTCACGTATTTTCCTTCATTACACTAAAAGTCTTAGTTTTTGTATATGTTCTGGTCCTAATCACCTCAAGAGATTCCACGAGGTGGATCCATCATTGTGACCAAGACCAATGTGTAAGATGTTAGAAGATGACTAGAAGAGGTGTGGTTGAAGAAACTAGAAATAAATAATAAAAAATAGACAACTATAAGAGAAACAAAGAAATTATACTAGGTAATAGATTTGATGTAGACGTAGATCAGGTTAGGTGCATCAATTATAGATCAGATAGAAGCAGATAGTAGATTCAATAATTACATGTTGTAGTTAGAGTAGTTTACCATTTTATAGATCTAGCAGAGTAGATGGTGTTATAGGAAGGATCCTCTGATCACAGGCGATAAGAAAATAATGAGAGGGTTAGTGATGTCTTTGCCTTTAAGAGACATGAGAGAGTCCTAGAAAATGTTGGACATGTGAGTCTAATTGTAGGCTAGGATTAGGGTTTGGGATTTTGGGTAGAATACTCAAGGAGAGGCAACAGATCGTGTTGATATGTCACACATTGCATGCAGATCTAAGCGATCCACCCACATGGCATTGGAAGATAGATGTGAACTGCTCAGTGTCTTAGGGTAAAAAAGTAAATTTCTCATTTTCCCAGTGATTTCAAAAATTTTCTAGCAAAAATCAAAGAAAACTTGCATGGAAAGATAAGTCGGGGTTATCCTTCAGATTTTCTAAAAAAGGTAGTTGGAAAAGATAATATTTAATTCTAGACAATTCAACTGCGCAATTTGTGAAAAGATAGCCTATTAAGGCATATTTGAAGAACAATTGCACTTTCAGTCTGGAAGAAGGTTCCTTTGAAGAAGAGCCCAGAGAGGGTGGAAGAGGACAAATAAGGTGTTTTAAATAGGTGGAAAAAGTGAAAATTTGGTGGGATGTGGAACATATTACATAATTAGCTAGAGAATTGACATTGATCATGAATTTCTGCCAAGTAAGCAAAAATCAGGCCTCATCTATTTGCCCCCCATAAGGTAATACTCAAGATAAGAGTGATAACTACAGGCTTGAGCCAAGTCTGACCCCAAGTTTTGGACATGAATGTTCAAAAAGGTTGGACTCATCAAGGATGTTCTAAAAACCTTGTGGAGGGTGGAAAGAGGGTCTAATATCTCTTCCTTCTAAATCTGAATTAGTGAGGAAAAAGATTGGAACTAAATGATTTCTTCATAATAAGGACAACCTATGACTTAGATGGTTTCATGTATCTGGTCCATTATTTGTTCTCTTGAAGTTTAGATGAGAAAAAAGAGGTTTATCAGCCGTAAAAGTATCTCACATCATGTATTCATTCTTGAAATTAGTGTCTCAATTTCCCACTAATTCATGCCATAGAGAGAAAAAGGTAACTACAAAAGAGCAAAATGTAGCTTGTAGTTTGTCAACAAGACATAAAGATTAGGAGTCTTGTGATTGTTGAAAACTAGTGGCAACTACTTTGCATAGAAACATATCTTGGAGAAAAAGAGCAGTCATTTGCTTTCCTATGCGTCTTTAGTTTTAGTTTTTTTAGAGTGTGCCAACTTAGAGTTAGGGATAGAACTCTTAAGAGGCACAATATTAGGATATTTCCTATTAGGATAGTGCTTAGATTGTCAAGATTTGGTGATTTTATTTTTAGATAAGCTTTCTTATTTAAATGTGACCTTACTGGACAATGAATGTAATGATTAGTTGTTTGTGTGATTTAAATTTTTGAGATTAAATGAAGATTTGTTCCATAAATTAGGGTCATGAGGTCGGGTTTAAATTCTAATTTATTTCATGATCTAAAATTATCAGAAGATGTTTGCGTGGAAGAAAAGATGATAACCATGGTCGTGATTGGGGATTTTCAAAAGGTTTTGCATAGAGAGGTAATATGGATTTTGGTCGTAAGTCATGAGTAAGGGTCAAGGAGCTTGTTTAGGACAAGGCCCATACTAGTTTTAGGTCTTGATCAGGAACCAAGTAGATTGGAAAGTGAAGATTTGATCTGGTACATTTTAATGGTTGTGATCTAAGACCTTGAAAAGATTTGACAAAATAGGCTTGATATTTTATGTTAACGTCATGAAGCATGACCCTGAAATATTGTATGTTGAAAATGTGTTTGGATTTTTTTAGGGTCATAGTCTATGATCCTTAAAGATTATATATTGAAAAAGGGGTTTGGATTAGTTTAGGGTCATAGTCTAGGACCCTGAAACGATTCGAAAATGAAAAGGTGGTTCAATTAGTTTAGGGTTATAGTCCAGGACCGTGAAAGATTTGAAACTAAAAAGTTGGTTGGATTTCTTTAGGGTCATAGTCTGGGGCCCCGAAAGATTGTAGGTGAATCAGGTGAACAATTTGCAAAAAATAGAGAGTTTTTTTGCTTTGGAGTCAAAATTTGACATTTCATGATTTTACCATTTTTTTTGTTTTTTTCGGATTTTATAGGGTTCTAGAAATTGTGCTAAAAACTAGGAACCTATATGGAGATTTTGTATTAGTTTTTATCTTTTAAAAATAGGAAGAATGGGAGGATGGTTGAGAACCCTTTTCATCTCTTCTTCACTCGTGCAAATAGTAGTGACAATTATGTTAGGGCATTTCAGAGCAGCGACGATGATGAGAGGAAAGATGAGGACACCGATGGATTATATTGATGCTACAACTCCAGGCCAGCAAATTGTGGATATAATCTAGTGTTAGGCTGGTAGATTCTAGGAGAGGCATCATGGCGATGACATTCCTCTGGTTGTCTTCTCTAACATAGTTTTGATGCATTTTTTGGCTACCTCATTCTCTGGGAAGGTATGACTTTCATTTTTGCACCTTAGGTTGGACCTCTTATCCCTTGAAGGTGAGATTTAGTTTTTAGTTTCCCGATGATTATCACGGTTTGTAGATAGAAGATGATCTAGATGCATATTCGGTTTTGCAACCCAATAAATTTTGTTGTTTATCATTTTCCTAGTCATCCTTTATCTGATCAAACCGATTTTAAGTGTCATGGAAAGCTTTTGACATTGATGTCATTGTTGCATAGATGGGTTCTTGCTATTGGCATGAGGTAGACCCTTTTGTTGATGAACAAGATGGTGGTGATGATTGAGGGGGGTGAAGCGTGTCCACAGTTTGTATCTTCCATTCAAACAAAATTAGTATCCATGCACTCTTCGAATTTTTTGACAGAGGTTTTCATTGAACAAACATCATGGCAGACGAGTAGGGTCGGTGATAAACTAATCTTAGATTCGTCCATGATCCGAGCATATTGTGAATGAATTTGCATCACTGATGCTGTCAAGAAGGTGATGAGGTATAACATGAAAAATTTGCTGTGTTATTTCATTTTGTTCTATGGAGCTCGATAGTGATTTTCACCATATAGTGATGATTTTGATTTTGTTTCCTGATTTATATCTTTAGAGCATAGGATTTTGATCATTTACTGAAGAACCTATTTAAATAAGATGGGGTATTTATATGAGAGCCTATTGGTTGAGGAGGTGGATTTGTTGGAGATGATGGACTTTGGTAGGATTAGTCAGTGTAGAGCCATAGATAAATCCTATCTCCTTCCTTCGATTGAGCACTTTTATCCATAGACTAGTACTTTTCTTTTCGCTTTTGGCAAGATGGGCATTATCCCAAGCAAGTTTTTCGATATTACATGATTAGGGTTTGGTGGGACTCTGATTAGTCCTCTGCTTAATTGACAAGAGTGGGACCATCATCTCCTAGCTGGGATTCTAGGAGTGAATCCTAGGGAGATTGGGATGGCCTCAAAGTATGAAGTCATATTTACATGGTTGTTGTCCACCTTCTCTTGTGAGGGTGAGCATCATGGTGCCAGTGATACATTATATGCGACCTAAGTGTCCATGTTTTCCTATTTGTCTTGATCACTGGTTGCTTGTTTAGCAACTACTCAGGGAACATAGGAGACATACATTGGTTCTCCTTTTTTTATATCTAGATGCAATCTCTTCCTTTGACTGGGGTGGCGATGTGAATACCTATATACTGACACATTTGTTGGGATGTCTTGTGTGTAATTTCAAATGAGGTAAGGTCTAGGCTATAAAAAGTTGTAGAGTCCTTGCATGCTTGATTGTGGTAAGCTTCTACCTATATTTGTTTAAATTTTATTCTTTAAAATGAATGTATTAGATGATTTTCTCTAACGATTCTTTTCTTGCAGATGTGGGGTTATGATCACTTCTGGATACATAGACTTGTCTCTTTGAACTAATTTGGAGGCTATTTGGATATCTCCCTCCCTACTTGTCATCATTGGGTTGGATGTACTAGTAGGGTGCCATATGAGCAGTGGAGAGGTGAACTAGAGACGATGACTGATACTAAGGTATGTGTAGTACTTTGATCACTACATTATATCATGAATCTATACTTTAGATGACTCCAATTGCTTTATTTTCCCCAGGTCCAATTCACGATCTTCTCCAGGTTTCAACATCGCAAGGCATCCCCATCTTGTGCAGCCTACTTTTGGCGTTGGCTCTGGATGCTTACCAAATCCAGTTTGAGTCTCCATGTGGGAATGTGCTTTATATGGGTGAGTGTGTTGCCCGTTAGTGGATTGGTGGCTAGCACATTACTTCTGGCCCTTTTCCTAGGTTGATCACTTCTAGACTCGAGATTTGTGCAACTACTCAGGAGCTGATGTCTGGGTAGGTGACATATGAAGAATACCTAGAGTGGTAGTATGTACATAGTCAGCCCATTCTCCTTTCTAGAGAGGCATTTGATTAGCTCCAACATACTCTTGTCATGAGTGTCTGAGTTTGATGCTACTTTTATGCCTTTTTGCATTATCTTTGACATGCTTTTTCTTATAGGTGATTGACTATGATTTGATTGAGGATAAGGATGATCAAGGGTATGAGTTGCATCATCCTACCCCTCCTGATGTAGTTCCTTCACTTGATCTATTTCTTATCTTGAGGCTCCACCTTCCCCACCGGTTAATGCTCTTAGCTTTGACGACTTCCCTAGGTTTCTTCCCAATTGAGATTTTTCTATGTCACTTCTGAGGTCACTTTGGCTGGACCTTATCCTTTGTAGAGACGAGTGAGGCTTCAAAAGGTGGACTCTTTGACTTGAGTGTCCCACTGGGATATGGATACAATCAACACTTTGGAGGATCTTCTGGTTTAGGGGGCTTTACTTCGGACTTCTCCATTTAGATTGCAGATCCATCTCCAGTGGTGTAAAGGTAGGTTCTTCTTGGAGTCGAGATGCTACTTTTGTTGTCAAGGTGACTTCAGGGAGCTCCTATTATGGTCATTGGTAGTCTACCACTAGTATTCGCTCAGATGAAAGTAGTGAGTGTCGTTCTTCTAGGTCGTTGATCATCGACCTTTTGTGAAGCATTTGATCAGGTGGATAAAGTAGAAGATGAAGAATTTGCTACTTGTTTTCAACATTTCACTTCGTGATTTATTATTCCTTTATACAAGAAAATCCATGTATTAGCTATGTTGATATTCATAAATTCAGCCAAAAGTTTAAATAAAATTTTCATTTTTGAGTTTAGAAATTATTGTGAGGTTTCTGATCTTCAATCTGAGATCAAATTCTTAAGTTTGATCTTCTAAATATGCTTGCTTGATTAGTGGTTTCCTCAATCCACATGTTGATCTAAGGTAGTGGATCATGGTGATTCATTGGCCTAGATTTGGGAACCTGACTTCTCACGTCATGAGTCGAGATTGGCTGCAGGTGCATTATTATTTTTTTCAAGGAAAAGGACATGGATTGCCCAATCCTGGAGATGTGTTTGTCCTACAAATAGGTTTGTACCCCTCATCTTTTCAATAGAACTTGTCTCTCATGATTCACGGTCATGGGAGAAAAGGAAGTCTGGGTGATCCCACTTTTGTAGCATCCTCCCATCAACTTGTATTTGATGAGCCTTTGTACCACAAATCTTTCTAAGACTGATGAAGTAGAGGTGGCAAGTGTTGGCATGACCCTTCATCTTTGTCATCTGGCATACATCCTTATAGAGAGGGAGTTGATGTTTGAGGAGATCCACTTATGGGATCCTTAGATTCAAACCTTCCATTTTGGTGACCTACATTCCATTAGACTAGAAACAAGAAAGATAGAGAAAGAAAAGGTGTAGGTTAGAAACTAACTAGCTAATGCAAGCACAAGAAAGAAAAAAGGAACACTAACTACACTAGCACTACCTAACTATCAAGAACAAGAGAATTAACTTAGGAAGCAAGTAAAGCAACTAGTACTAGCTAAGCTTGCATTTACTAGCTAGGAAGCAATTAGGGTTTTAAGGAAATTATGGAAGTGTGGGTCGTTTGGGGTAATATGACTAGAACCTAGGTTGAGGGGTCATAACATGCAAGATTTTTTCATTCATTTAGATCATCAAATCAAATGACATGTATAGGGGAACTACTCCCAATCATTACCAATCCATCCTTGTGAGGCTCATTTTGATTAGGGTTTCAATGGAATTCAACTAGAATCTAATAAATTCTAGGTTTCTTGGATAGAAACTCTTAATTCTATTGGCTGGCTAGGGTAGTAATGGAGGCTGGAAATGAGGGTTTCACACCTCACATTACCTATTATCTAGTATTTAGGTAGCTCCAAGCCAATTACACTAAATGCTTCCAAACTATATACTTAGATATATCACATAGGTGTAGGAGAATTGATTAACATGTAGAAAGATGGTTAGCTACCTAGGGACCCACTAGTTGGACCTAGGAGAAAATACCAAGATATTTACATACAAACCATTTCCCTAGAATCCTAGGTTATTTAAAGAATGAAACAACAAGAAATCCATGGGAAAAGAGATAAAATTAGAACATAATCATTGTCAAAAATATTAAAAAGTTACATATTACTTTCCCCCAAAATGGTTACGAAGTCAAATTTTGACCCAAACAACCCACTAAGGGGGCTTAGCTACTCTTGGAGATAGACATTAGAAAAGGGATAAGAAAGAGTTAGAAGAATCCATGGAGCTCATCGTAGTGGCTGAAATCCCCTTCTCCAATAGCTGAAAGCTTGGTAACTTCCCTCCTCTAAGGAATAATGGCAAGGAAATGAAATGGAAAGTAGCCAAAACCCTAAAATTTAGGGTTTGGGAGGAAGGTGAAGATATGGAAGTGAAGTGAGGAAGGTAGGTGATAGGGACATTAAAGGAATGCACACAAAAGTTAATCCCAAATCTCCAACTACCATTAAGGCTTACATAGGGGTCTGGGGATCCAGGGATAAGTGGGGGTGAAGTAGGAAAAGTACTGTAGAAGTGAACTAGGATTTTGAGGCAGCATGGTTGTTCTAGGGAGAATGACCATGGTGAGTGGATTGTAGATGGATGTGCAATGAGGGAGCCACCATGGTGGTGGAGATGAAAATGTCAAGTTGGATTTGGTTTTTAAAAGGCTAGTAGCACAAACGTATTGGGTTGAATGGACGTACTGGGCAACACAGACGTACTGGGTAGCATGGACATACTGAAGGCTAGGTAGAACATATGTGGTGTGTTGACCTAGAGGTTATACATTACCTATATTTTGATAATGACTTAACCATTCCATTCATATGTATCTAATATGTGTATCAAAGATTGATTTTAGATATTAGGTACATGAAAAGGATCCCAAATCCAAAACCCTAGATTGACTCAAGTTCAAGTCAATCAACTACAACTGCTCTTTTGTGGAAATCGATGTAAATGACCTTAGAACATATTTGTAATCACTTGTAATGATGAATTGACTTGTAACTAAAGTGAGAAAATTGATTGGGACATAAAACACCAATGTTAGATCACTTTAGATGCATATTCAAAAATTGACATCAGGTTGTCAATCGGTCGAGTTTCTCCCCAGGACACACTCGGCTGATCCATCTTGGTCAGTTTTTTGGACATAGCATCGGTCGAGTTGTGTTGACACAGAATTCGACTGATCAAGTGCCTGAACAAAACAATCTTCAGTGATCGGTCGAGTTTCCCCAGGACAAGCTCGACCGATTGTTTGAATATCGATTTTGTCTTTTACTTGATTAGTCGAGTTAACTTTATTGAAACTCGGCCGGTTACACTGTATGGAATTTGTAGAAAAAAGTGATGTGATCGTTGGTGGGTTATTTGATCGAAAATAAAGATGTTTTCTTGAAGGAAAATGACTATATTTCGGCCCAAGAGTTCACCTAACTCAAAGCAACACCCTCAGCTATATATAGAACACTTGGAGTTCATTCCAAGGCTGCTCATTCATTGCAAACTTAGTCCTAGCATAACTGAGAGTGTTCTAAGCCTTTGAGCCCCTTTCTCTCTCTACCTTCAAGTCAAATTCGTAAGTATGAGTGAGATAGGTTTCTGTGTAAGAGAGCTACTCCCTATATTATTGTAAAGCTCTCCTCCTCCATCTTCCAACCTCAATTTCAATTGAAGTCAAGTTTAAGATCCCTCTCCAAGTGAAGGAGAAGGATGTGTTGTTCTACAAGATTGAAGAAGACAAGCTGCTCCAGGTCTCCAAGTGAAGGAGATAGGTGCTCCAGATATCTGAGTGAAGGAGAGAAGCAAGGAAATGCTCAAGCAAGATAGGTAATCCCTTGAAGGCAGAAGACTTGAAGAAAGGAGTGGATAAGTCCATGTTGATGGCTGAAGACTCCATGATTCAAGTGGGTAATCTCCTTCTATAGGTTCAAGATATTTTCTTGAGGTACTAAGCCCTTGGATGTGTGGTTGTTGTATCTTGTAATCTTATTGATGAATATAAGAGTACCAATATTGCAAATCCTAAAGACTAACCCACTCTAGGTAGTGGACTGACATTGCTCCTAAGTTTAGGACATGGAACCACTCTAAACCACCTGTCCAAGTGCTTGTTTTTTACTATATCTCATCCTTGCTATGTATGTTAGATTAGGACATCAAATTGTTGCTTGTTTAATCTTTTCAAATATATAATTTTGTGGTCTAATTTATCTTGTGAGAATTTGTGAAGCTCTATTCAACCCCCCCCCCCCCCCTTCTAGAGCCCATTGATCCAACAAGGGGTATCAGAGTAGGTCTTCCCCAAGCTACTTCAACAAGTATGGGAAGATCGGCGATTCGACACTTGGTTCACTTAACCTAGAAGGAAGCTTCTCCATGAGACCTCCGGTCTTCAACAACACCAACTTCCTCTATTGGAAGAGAAGGATGTAGTTCTACCTTCAAGGTGTGAACTATGAAATGTAGAAGATAGTCCACCTCAAATATGAAGATCCAAAGGGGGTCATCACCACATGGACTAAAGCTGAAATGAAGCATGCTCAACTCAACACCAAAGTTGTGAGCATCATTTACACCGCCCTCACTCCATCTGAGTTCAACCGGATTTCCTCGTGGGACACCACACATGATATATGGCACAAATTGTGTGTCACCTATGATGGAACCGAGCAAGTGAAGGAAGCCAAGATCTAAATACTTGGTGGTCTTCTAGAGAACTTCAAGATGGGTAAGAATGAGAGAGTGGTTGATATGTACACTAGGCTCAATGTCATCATAAATGGATTGGCAACCCTTGGGAGTGTTCTAGACAAAGGCACCATCAACTCCAAGATCTTGAGATCTCTTCCAAAGAGATGGGAGCCCAAGGTGACATCCATTGAAGAGGTATACAAGCTAAGTGATCTATCAACCGAGGAGCTGGTTGGTAATCTTCAAGCCCATGATCCTAGGCTCGACAAGCAAGAAGAGGAAGAGAAGAGAGAAGCAAAAGAGTCCAAGAAGATAAAGGACACAACCTTTAAAGCACAAATTGAAGAAATGGTGTAGTAACAACAACTTAATTTGAAGTCCCCCATCCCTTCCTCAAGTGAAGATGAAGGCCCTAATGAGCATGAGGCAAACTACTCAAAGGGAAAACACTTCAAGAGCAAGCCCTCCTCTTCAACTCCAAGGTGCTATGAGTGTGGTCAAAAAGGCCACTATAAGAGTGACTGCCCCAAGGCCAAGAAGAGCCATCACAAATGCATCCACAAGAAAGATAAGGAGTACAAGAAAGAAGGAAAGTACAAGAGGAAGGACAAGAAAGAAAGAAGATCAAGAGATGCAACTCATGCAGCTTGGGAGGAGTCTTCTTCAAGCTCCTCAACCTTCAAAGATGGAGAATTCCATCTTTCTCTCATGGCATCTACTAGTGAAGATGTATGTGAGGTAAGTTAGGTAAGAAAGGTAAGTGAATTGAATTTGCTAGAGCTGCCTAAAGAAACTATCATTGATAAGCTAAATGAATGCCAATCATCCTTTACTAAATGAAAATTTAAAAGGAAAAGGTTAGGCAAGATAGTTGATGATCTTTATGATAAAATTGAAATCCTTGATAAAAATGAAAAAGTGCTCCTTGATAGCATAGACTCTTTGCAAGGGCAATTTCTTGACCTTGAGATTGAACATAATGGAGTAGAGGTTGGGAATGGTTTATATCTTAAAAATGTTGAAAATCTTAAGATAGAAAACTAAAAGTGCCTAGATGAGCTTGATTGTCTTAAAACTAAAAATGTAGAACTAAAACTCATGGATGATGCTAGGAGAAATGAAGTTTATTCTTATCAAGGAAAAATTGTTTTCCTTAAATATGAAAATGCAGAATTGCTTGCTCAAGTGAATGACTTATCTTCTAGACCTATTTTGCAAAGTAATGAAGTTTCTAGCATATCTTTAGAAAGAGATTCCCTTCATACTACAGCCCTCAGACTTGAGGCCGACCTATTACATTCTAGAGATGATCTTGCTAGTCTTTCTACTACTGTCATTAACCTTAGTGATGATATTGCCAAGTTAAGATCTTCTTTGCAAAAGTTTCTCTCAGGAAAGAAATCCCTCAATGATGTCCTAGAACATTATACCAAACAAGTTGGTACTAGCGGTTTGGGATATGATGGGACTCCTCCCAAAGGTAAGAAAAAGAGCAAGAACAAGGGCAAGAAGAAGAGTGTGGAACCTTCTATATTCCATGGAGAGACTTTCGACTCTAAGAACCCTATGGTTTGTGTTAATTGTAAATGTGATGACCATTACTGAACTTATTGTCCTTACAAGCCCAAGGGGACCAACCCAAAGATGAAACGGGTCCCTAAGCTAACCCCAGATCCCAAAGTTTGAGTTGGGTTCCAATATCCTTCCTTTTTGCAGGTTAAAAAGAGATGAATTGTAGATAGTGTCTGTTCTAATTATATGACTGGAGAAATCGGCCATTTCAACAAATTCATGAAAAAGAAAGGAGGATCGGTAACCTTTGGAGACAACAAGAAGGGTAAGGTCATAGGTGAGGGTGATGTGGGTAATGAGCTATGTATTAAAAATGTGTTTCTTGTTGATGGCCCACATCACAATTTGATTAGTGTTAGTCAACTTTGTGACAATGGATATCTTGTGTTGTTTACTTCTTTAGAATGCTTGCTTCTAGATTCCCTCTCCTATAATATCATATATAAGGGAACTAGAAATGGTAATATTTATCTTATTGTTCTTGATCCTCTTAAGCCCGTACTAGATAGATGCTTGGTAGTGGATAAAAATGATATTTCCCTTTGGCATCACCGTTTGGGTCATGTGAATATGCATCAAATGAAGAAATTGAGCAAAAAGGACTTGGTTCGAGGACTTCCCAAATTGGATTTTCAAAAGGATGAGGAATGCCAACCTTATACACAAGGGAAACAAACCAAATCCTCCTTCAAATCCAAAGGAGGCATGAGTACCAAGAGAGTTCTTGAACTTCTTCATATTGATCTATTCGGACCAATGAGAACACAAATGCTTCGTGGTTCCAAGTATTGTCTTGTTATTGTTGATGATCTCTCTCGATATACTTGGACCTTCTTTCTCATTTCTAAAAGAGATACTCTGAGATGTTTTCTCGATATTTTGTAAACAGACTGAAAATGAAGCTTCTTGTCGGATTGTTTCTATCTGGTGTGATCATGGGGGAGAATTTGAAAATGATCTTTTTGAGCATTTTTGTGAAAAATCTGGTTATTCACACAATTTCTCTTCTCCTCGTACGCCTCAAAAAAATGGGGTTGTAGAGAGGAAGAACAAGTCGCTACAAGAGATGGCTAGGACCATGCTTCTTGAGTATGACACTCCTAAGAATTTTTGGGCTGAAGCTGTTAGCACCTCATGCTTTGTGCAAAACCGAGTTTTTACAAATCCTTCTTTAAAGAAAACCCCCTATGAACTATGGCATGGTAAAAAGTCATCTATTTATTTCTTCCATGTTTTAAGATGTCCTTGTTTTGTTTTAAACACGAAGGATTCTCTTGACAAGTTTGATCTAAAATCTGATAAGGTTTTCTTCCTAGACTATAGCAATACTAGCAGGGCATATAGTGTATTCAACATTGAATTGTCTAAAATTGAATAATATATTAATGTTAAGTTTGTTGAAACTAACCCTATTGTTAGCTAGCACGTTGTGGATAATTATGTTGCAGATGACTTAATTCCTATCTTAAAAGATCTCAACATCGACAACAAAGGAAAGCAAGTGATAGAAGAAGAAGAAGAAGAAGAAAAGAATGATCCTACTCCCCGCTTTGCAAAGAATCACCCCAAGGAACTAATCATCGACAATCCTTTCAAGAGAGTGAACAAACGATCTACATACAACAAAGAACAAGCATATAGTGCCTTCAACTCACAATCAGAGCCAAAGAACATTAAAGAATCCCTTGGTGATAATGAGTGGATCCTTGCCATGCAAGAAGAGCTGGAGCAATTTGAGAAGAATCGTGTGTGGACTCTAGTGACAAGACCAAGAGATAGAAAGATCATTGGCACCAAGTGGGTCTACCACAAGAAGCTAGATGAGCAAGGCAAAGTGGTAAGAAACAAAGCAAGGTTAGTAGCACAAGGTTACAACCAACAGGAAGGTATTGACTTTGATGAAACTTCTGCTCCTGTTGCTAGACTTGAATCCATTAGAATGCTACTTGCTTTTGCTAGTCATAAAAATTTCATGCTATATCAAATGGATGTTAAAAGTTCATTTTTGAATGGTACAATTGAGGAGGAAGTATTTGTTGCTCAACCTCCGAGCTTTGAAAATGAAAAACTACCTAATCATGTTTATTTGTTGCAAAAAGCTCTCTATGGACTCAAACAAGCACCTCCAACTTGGTATGAGAAACTAAAGAACTTTTTGTGAGATAATGGATATGTCATGGGCAAAGTTGATTCTACCTTGTTTCTAAAACACACTTCTAACAATTTTCTTATTATTCAAATTTATATTGATGATATCATTTATGGCGGAACTGATCTTGATCTTTGCAAGGAGTTTAGTTCTCTTATGTAGAGTGAGTTCGAGATGAGCATGATGGGTGAGTTGACCTTCTTCCTTGGCTTTCAAATCAAACAAACCAAAGAAGGAAACTTCATCAAAAAAGGCAAATACACAAATGAACTACTCAAACACTTTGGGATGATGAACATGAAGCCAATGGATACACCCATGTCCAACACCGCCAAACTTGATAAAGATGAAGAAGGTGAGAAAGTAGATGAGAAGCTCTATAGAGGTATGATTGGAAGTTTGCTTTATTTAACTGCCTCTAGACCTGATATTATGTTTAGTGTTGGCTTGTGTGCTCGCTTTCAATCTAGCCCTAGAAAATCACATCTTATAGCTGTTAAGAGGATTTTGAGGTACCTTGCCAAAACCCAAAATTTTGGACTATGGTGTCCTAAATCAAGGGATTTTACTCTTAGAGCATATAGTGATGTGGATTACACAGGCTGTTTGGTTGATAGAAAGTGTACAAGTGGCACTTGCTTTCTCCTAGAACCATGCTTGGAGTCTTGGTTCTCCAAAAACAGAGCACCGTGGCATTATCAACTACTAAGGCTGAGTATATTGCAGCTGAGAGTTGCTGTGCCCAGGTCCTATGGATGAAGCAAATGCTCCAAGACTATTACATATTTTTTATGCTTCTCCTATCATTTGTGACATTACTAGTGCAATTAATCTTTCATACAATCCTATATTGCATAGTAGAGCCAAGCATATAGAGGTTCACCATCACTTTCTCTGCGATCACATTGCCAAGAAGGATATCTATATCACGCATGTGGACATGGAAAATCAATTGGCGGATATATTTACTAAACCTATAGATAGAGATCAATTTACTTTTATTCGATCTAAATTGCTTATTGTTGCTTTGGATGATGTTTCTATGTGATCTAGCTAGTTGTTTTCAACCTATATGCTTGCTCATGTTATTTTTCACCTTACATGCCTATATATGCTTCAATCTACCTAAATTGCTTGTTAACATGCTTAGTTTTTGCTTGTTTTGGGTTTTTATCGAATTTTATGTTTTATCTCTAAATAGTGCCCAATGATGAGCTAAATGTGCCTAAGTATGTTAATGATACATAATAGTATTGAAAAATGAATTTAATTGGCATGTATATGGCTAGAAACTAAGAGTGTGACTGTTAGGTCAGGTTGACCATCGGTCGTGTTTTACCAGGAAAAACTTGACCGATCATGAGCCGAGAGTTGTTCTTTAAAAGAACCATTCAGTCGAGTTTTACACTCTCAGAACTCGACCGATCTGCGGGCTGAGCCAATATTAAGTCAGGATCAGCCGACTATTTTCCCTCTCAACTTGAAAATAGCCGACTGATTCCTCATCTCTCAGCCCTAAGCTCTCACCCCCAGCCCTAAGCCTCCCACTCCTAGCCCTAGTTCGACCTATAAAGCTCAACCTAGACCTTCTCGGGCATCTCTGATGGTTTTTGAACAACGTTTGAGGTTTGTTTTTGCTTGTTTGCATGTTTTCTATCTCATTTCTACCTCCATGGCATCCCAAAGAAGAAAACGAGCTGCTCCAAGCAATGCACCCGCCTCTTATTTGCAAAATCACTTGGTTCCCTTTGATAATGCCTCTTTTGTGTCGATTGAGGCTGTAAATAGGTACAAGGACCTTCTTCCTCGAAGCCCTTTTCCTTTTCGCGCTTTGATCGATCCTTCTCCTATGTATCAAGAGATTCTTTCTCAGGTTGCTAGTTTGCTCGCCGTCCACCATTTATCCACCCTAGCGATCGAACGTGACTGCTTTCACAACTCCATGTCAAACACTAAGGTTGTTCACGAGTTCTACACCAACTTGCATTGGAACTATAATTTTCTTATCTCGCCACCGAATACTCAAGTAATTCTTACATCTATGATCACTGGTCATCATTTCCAAATCTCTGAGGATAATTTAAATATATTTCTTGCCAGAGATGAGGAAAATGACACTTGGCGTAAGGATTATGATGAGTACTTCGATCTTCTTGACCCATAAGGTTTTTACAATCACTATGAATTGACGTTACCAGATATTCATCAGTTTTTGATGAAACCTGACGTGGCTTACAAGAAGAGGTCCACCCTTCCCTCATCCTCTCTTGACCTAAAGAGGCTCATATTATCTCTAGTGATCAACTGTAATGTCCATTCAAATAAAAATCAAATGGACATTGCAGAGAACATTGCAGTCATTATGTATTGTTTGTTGAAAAATATCAGTGTCAAGTGGGCCAGATACATCTAACATCATATGACCTACTTCGACACTGGTAAGAACACCAAAGGCACCCACCCACCCTAATCGGCTTTGATTTGTTGTCTTTTCAAGTTCGCCACTGACAAATCCCTTTTTTCTGACTTCCATTGCCCGATTTCTAGAAAAGGTGTTTGTATTAGTGAAACCACTCTTCAAAAGTTTGTTCCCATGCTTTCCTCCTCCTTTAGTTCTTCTACCTCTACCTCCACCTCAACTACCCCATCCTCCTCTACCCAATCTCCACCTCTACAGCCTCCTCCTAGACCGAGTCGTGTGTCTTTCTGTGTGTCAAATGAAACCCTTTTGGGTTATATGATGCATCAATACGCATACAACCAACAGGTTCAGGACCACCTGCACCAGGATTTGTGTTCCATCATGTCAACCGTGGACATTTCCTATGCTCACCCCTACCCCACCTACCATCCCTATCACGGTATTGCTTATGCTTCATATGCATATGATCATTACTATCCTACTCCCGAGCCTTCCACTGCTACTCTGCCACCTTTTGCTGCTGGTAGCTCTGCTCCTGCCATCCTCCCGTTACTTGCTGGCCCCTTGGACACCCTTCTAGCCTCACTGGGTGACTCTACTTCGTCTTTCCCACAGGGCAATGAGCTTCACGCTCTTGGTATGTCTTGGGCTAAGCAGAATACCCGTTGGCCCGATCGTTCTTTAAAACCTCCTGCTGATGAGGAGATGCCAGACCAGGATGAGGATGCTGATGCTGATAATGGTGACGATGAGGATGCTTCCGACGATGGTGATGGTGATGGTGCTGACGATGATGCTGGCACTACTGCTCCACCTTCTGACGGGGACGAGGACTACACACATGGTGATGATGACTTTGTTGATATAGATAGCTTAGATGTTTAGGTGGTTTTGTCGTTTGTCATCTAGCATGCTTATTATATACATCTTTGTAGACTATTTTGTATCAGAAACATCTTGGCACATTCTTTTGAGTTGTACTATTTCTTATCTTTGTTTTATTGTTTTGTGTTTGTAGTTGCTCTCATGTGGACATATATCTGAGTTGTAATATCTTTGATGTGCACTATGGCTATTTACTCTATTTTTATCCTATGTGTTGGTGCCATCTTGAGTTATATTTTGATTATGACTTGGCATATCTGTAATCTTTTGTTCTTGTGTGATATATGCTTTTAAATTGTTCCTTATTCCTTTGCATATATGGCTATGTGTGTTTTGGAGAAGACCTAGCTTATGCTCTTCTACCCCACCCTACCTTTTTGATAGTGTCAAAAGGGGATGAGATATTTCAAGAGATAGCTCAAGTCTTAAAACTCAATCATATTGGTTTTTCTTTGCTATAATATTGCTTTTTTCTAGTGAGATCCTTTCTTGTTCAATTCACTACTTATTATGTGAACTTGCAAAGGACTACATACTACATGTATATTGCTACTGCATTGTGTAGATAGATTAACCATGCATGTTAATAGAAGCACATATTGAGGGGGAGCAATTCACATGGTTCATTTCATGAATCTCTTTATTTCGCAATGCAAAGGTATAATTTCTACATCCTATTCAATATGTTTAAGGAATGGTTTGTCATTATCAAAAAGGGGGAGAATGTTGACCTAGAGGATATACATTGCCTATATTTTGATAATGACTTAACCATTCCATTCATATGTATCTAATATGTGTATCAAAGATTGATTTTAGGTATTAGGTACATGAAAAGGATCTAAAAGCCAAAACCCTAGATTGACTCAAGTTCAAGTCAAAGAGCTACAAGTGCGCTTTTGTGGAAATCTATGTAAATGACCTTAGAACATATTTGTAATCACTTGTAATGATGAATGGACTTGTAACTAAGGTGAGAAAATTGATTGGGACATAAAACACCAATGTTAGATCACTTTAGATGGATATTCAAAAATTGACATCAGGTTGTCAATCGGTCGAGTTTCTCCCCAGGACAAACTCGGTCGGTCCATCTTGGTCAATTTTCTGGAGATAACATTGGTCGAGTTGTGTTTACACAGAACTCGACCGATCAAATGCCTGAACAAAATGATCTTCAGTGATCGGTCGAGTTTCCCCAGGACAAACTCGACCAACCGTTTGAATATCAGTTTTGTCTTTTACTTGATGTTAACTTTTTTGAAACTCGACCGATTGCACTGTACGAAATTTGCTGAAAAAAGTGGTGACCGATGGTGGGTTATTTAACCAAAAATAGAGAGTTTTCTTGAAGGAAAACGACTATATTTCGGCCCAAGAGTTCACCTAAATCAAACCAACACCCTCAGCTATATATAGGACACTTGGAGTTCATTCCAAGGATGCTCATTCATTGCAAACTTAGTCCTAGCATAGTTGAGAGTGTTCTAAGCCTTTGATCCCCTTTCTCTCTCGACCTTCAAGTCAAATTCATGAGTATGAGTGAGATAGGTTATTGTGTAAGAGAGATACTCTCTGTATTGTTGTAAAGCTCTCCTCCTCCATCTTCCAACCTCAATTCCTATTGAAGTCAAGTTGAAGATCCTTCTCCAAGTGAAGGAGAAGGAGGTGTTGTTCTTCAAGATTGAAGAAGGCAAGCTGCGCCAGGTCTCCAAGTAAAGGACATAGGTGCTCTAGATCTTCGAGTGAAGGAAAGAAGTAAGGAACCACTCAAGGAAGATAGGTAATCCCTTGAAGGTAGAAGACTTGAAGAAAGGAGTGGGTAAGTCCATGTTCATGGACGAAGACTCCATGGTTCAAGTGGGTAAGCTCCTTCTATAGGTTGAAGATCTTTTCTTGAGGTTCTAAGCCCTTGGATGAGTGGTTGGTATGTCTTGTAATCTTATTGTGGAATATAAGAGTACCAAGATTGCAAATCCTAGAGACTAACCCACTCTAGGTAGTGGAGTGACATTGGTCCTATGTTTAGGACATGGAAGCACTCTGAACCACTTGTCCAAGTGCTTGTTTTTCACTATCTCTCATCCTTACTATGTATGTTAGATTAGGACATCAAATTGCTTCTTGTTTAAGCTTTTCAAATATAAAATTTGGTGGTCCAATTTATCTTGTGAGAATTTTTGAAGCTCTATTCAACAATCCCCCCCTTCTAGAGCCCATTGATCCAACATGGTGGTCACCACGACAATGGTGTAGGTGGTAGTGCTTGGACATTTTCCTTGGCATGGTCCTATTGATACCTTGGTAGAATGACCACGGTGGCAGCCACAACCCTGCTAGATCCTTCTTGGCACGACCATGCTAGACAACATGGCCCTGATGTTAAGCTTATCTTGAGGTGCTTCAACTAGAATTTTAACTATAAATTTTACATTGACAACATGGTTGTCCGATGGTACCATGACTATGTTGGGATCTTTCACTTGCACTTTCATCTTGACTTCAACAATCTTTGGAGTTCTTTGCTCTAACTCGACCCTTAGACACTAGGGGTAGGTTGGGGAAGCTCTTGGGATCTCCTGAGGCTTTTCTAATGGTGTAGGAATCCTAGGATCATCATCCTTCTCTCCCATCTATCAAAAGTGTGGTCCAAGTACCCAAAAAACATGCAAATAACACTAATAAGTACATTTGATGATAATACACTTATTGAGGGAAATATTATGCATTCTTACATGTTTATATGTGATTAAAGTACAAAATGACTTCAAGTGGATTTGGAGCTCCAAAGTCCCTAATAGGTATAAAGTGCACGCTTGGAAAGCAGCTCACAATAAGCTTCCAACCTCGGATTATACTAGAAGACTGGGTATTCAAACTCCTTCTATGTGTTTTCTCTACAAATGTGATTGTGAGGATTCTATTCATGTTTGCTTTCTTTGCCCGTTCTTGAAATAGATTTGGAATTATATTGGTTTGGAGTTGGATGTCTCTATTGATTTTGATTCGTGGACTGATCTAAGGAGGATTTCTTGCAGCAAGCTCAGATTTCTAGTTTTATGTTCCCTGTATTATCTGTGGTGGGGAAGGACTTCTCGGGTGCATGATGATACTGCTAGAACCTGTGCTGAGTTGTGGAAGATAATTCTCAAGGACTTTAAGGATTTTAACTACTTTTCTTCTTAGCTGGTTGTTAGTTTTGGGTGCTTTGCTTGTTGCTTTTGGCGGGTTGTCTTTTCCTCTTGCATCCCTATTCCTTTGGGTGAAGGTTGAGTCCCCACTCCTTGGAGGAGTGTCGACGCTCCCTTCTACCTTTTCTCAGTTTGTTCCTGCTGTTGTGATGGATGCTTTTGCTTTGAGTTAGTAGGTTGCTGGAGTCTTTTTGTGTGGCTTGCCTATAGTGGAAGAGATTATTCCTCGGGAGTGGCAGAGCTCTCTATAGTGCCTTTTCTGTTTGCTGGTGTTTGAGAGTTGTGCTTCTGTGCCTATGGATGGGTGGACTTATCCTTCGGGAGTGGCAGAGTTCTCCATAGTGCCTTTTTCTTGCTGTTGCTGTTGCGATGGTAGGTGTTTCTTCTGTTGTGATGGTCCTGGTTTTGAGGAGTTGTTTCTTTGCTAATGTTGGGGCTATGCTGATGAGTGTTTGCTGGCTTGGAGCTGTTGCTGCTGTTGATATTTGATGTTTTCCTTATGCTGGGTTTCTTGGATGGGTCTGTTGCTCTGTTTCCTGCTACATTTGCTAGATGCTTTCTGGTGCTGATGTGTTGTTCCTGAGTCGAGGGTAGTTGCAGTTGTTGTTTCTGATGGGGTTGAGATGCTGAATTATCTTTCCCTTTGGGTGGCATCTTCTCTGTTGTTGCTGTTTTCTGTTGGGGTTGAGATTGTTGATTTATCTTTCCCCTTGGGTGGCATCTGCTCTGTTGGTTGTGTTGGGTTTTCTGCTGGTTTTTTTCCGTCAAGGCTGTTCTATTCTTTGAGTGATGAGGTTCCCCACTCTCTAGTTTCTTCTTATTTGATGTGGGCTACTCTACCCTGCTTCTATGGTTGATCTTTCTTGGGATGGCTGTTATGGTGTTGTTTTGGATATTTCCTTCTGCTGTTCTTGGTTGTTTGGTGAGCAGTTTGGAGCTGCTGTGGCTATGATTTGGAGCTGCTGTAGTGTTCTTCTGCTGACACATTGAGAATCTAGTTTGCTTGCCATAGCTCTTTATAGTTTAGGTCGGCGTTGCTGAAGTGTTTGGAGCTATTTGGAGTTGTCTCTAGTTCTTGTTGTTGGCTGTGGGCTGTTCGTCCATGCTGCTTTGGTGATCTGTCTTGGGATGGCTGCTATGGTGTTGTTTTGGAGGATTCCTATTGCTTTCTTGGTAGCTTGGTGTGCTGCTTGGAGCTGCTGTGGCCGTGAGTTTTGGAGTTGCTGTGGTGTGTTCTGCTGACACGTTGAGAAACTAGTTTGCTTGCATTAGTTCTTAATAGCTTAGATTGGCGCTGCTGAAGTGTTTGGAGCTGTTTGGAGCTGTTGTGGCCATAGTTCTTATAGTTTTGGTGAGCTGTTTGGAGTTTGTGGCCGTGAGTTTGGAGTTGTTGAAGTGTTTTCTGCTGAAGTGTTTTACGTGAAAGTGTTTTCTAATTCTATGCTTCTTGTTCTAACTGGAGTTTTGGCTTCTCTTTCGATGCTTAATTTTTGATGGTGGATGGTTGCTGCTCTGGTTTCTTTTGGCTGTGATTTCACGAAGGTTCAACCTTTTTTTTGATGTAAAGATAGATAGATAGATATCTCTTTAGCCTCCTCTTCTTTTGATATAAGGATAGATAGTTTTTTATTTCCTTCTGAGTTGGTTCCACTTTGGAATCAACTAAGTTTTGTACAGACACAATTGAAAAAATGAAGAAAAAAGCAACAGGAGTTTGGCCGACCAAAAAACAGTACAAAATGACATGAGATGAAGCACTAAATAAGGTTGAATCACCACCCCAAACATAAATGATACTTATCCTCAAGTATGCTTCAACATAATCTCATTTTCACTTCATTCAAGAAAAAATGGGATAAGGCAATCATGGGATACGGTAATCCACTGCTCTCTATTCATTTTTGTATTTTTTAATGTGATTTAAGCACATAGAACATGAACTTCAAACATGGGATACCAATCACACATGTAAGTGATGCAACATTCACAGTGCTCTTGGTAGACCTTATCATGCATGACATACAACAAATTGGTCAAGGTTGTTGTTTCTCCTACAAGGATTCCATCATACACTTCACTTCATCACTCACGACCCTCTTGACTTGTGTAGGGGTGTGTGAGATAGACTTGATTTATACTTTCCCTAATAATTATAAAATTAGAACAAAGGTTTATGGAAGGGAGTGGAGTGCTTTTACAGAGGACAACTCATATTTTTTTTCTTGAGTGACTATTACATAGAGTCATCCCTTCTCTTTTTTTCTTTTTCTTTTCCTTTTTCTCTACCACATATGTAAGGAGGGCATTTGGTTATTAGAAGAAGTGAGGTCGCATGGATAGGTACAACCAGACTTTTAGAGGATGGATGATAACTCCAAAATTCATACAATATTGCTATGCATTTATCTCAATTTTTGTATCTTTATTTGCCATGATATGAATTTAATATTTTAATTCTTTATCTTTCCATAATTTGTTCTTTTCTAGTTTAGGCACTAAATTTATGTATTTTCCTTTCTTACAGACACTATAAACAAGTCCAATATTTTACATCGTACTGAAAGCATGGAAAATCATTAATATATTTGACCACAATGGAAAGTGCAACATAATTTAAGTGGAATATGAATGAACCCCATGGAAAAATATTAACAAGAAGAATTATGCAATAGTTGAACTTTTAAATTGTGGTTATATTGTCAATACATTCCATGACAACATTCAATCCCTATCAAAACTACTTTGGCCAAAGTATACCAAAAGCCAACAAGGAGGACATTAATGCAACAAAGCTTAGCCATTTATTGTATTTGGAAACTTATCTTAATTTATTATATTTTTCTATTAGATAACAATCAATGAGTTCTAACTTATATTTCCTATATATGCATGGAAATTCATAATTTTAAAAGTTTCAAAAATAAAAAATGACAATATCAACATGGGATTTTCTATCTCTCTCCCTCTTAAGAAAACTTCCTCTCCAAGGCTCTTTTATGTTTGTGCAAACTTCACTCCAATGAACTCACTTTCCACAAGCTATCGACCAACACTTCCTAATAAACCAATATCACATCCATCTGGCCACCCAAGTCAATCGACCTCCTACCATTGATAGAATATCAACGTAACTAGGATATCAAGCTTTCCAACCTATCACCTTTACATGCTATCAACCTTGTTGGGCCATCGACCTTGTCAAGCTATCGATCTTACTGAGTTATTAACCTCCAAAGATATCGAGGTCCCATGTATTATTAAGCTCTAAAGGCAACCAACCAAGATAATCAGCCTCCTACCAATCAAGCATTACTTATCGACCACCATCCCCATCACTAGACAAACTCTGGCCCCATCACTTATGGACCTCAAACCCAACACTTATCAACCTCGCCTGCTTGATCACAACAAATATAGGATGGGTTCCATTTGTGTTAATTTCACGACCTTAAACTTTTGTTTGTATTTATTTCATGTCTTTGAAAATATTAATGAAACCCTAATACTTCCCCTTCTATTCGTATAAAAACCAAGAATCTGCCACCATACTAACGATCTAACCCCCTTCATATCCAAGTCCCACCTCTTTCCTTTCCTTTTGTTGTTTCATTGTTTTCTTTTAAGAATATGGCTTGTTCAAGTTGTTATTTATTTTTTTCTCACATCTTAAGTGACTAATCTCATTAACTTGGGTTGGGAGTAGACGTCAGGCCTCCCAACCATGTAATCTTTTGTTCTTCTATTAAAATACATATATTCTTGTAATTTTATTTCATTACTCCTTTTTAAACGTAGAATTTGTTTGATTAGATACATTCTAGTGAAGTCTTATCTGACTAATTATGATAGAACAAGTTTGGGAGGATCTAGAGTTTGGATTAGTAGTGAGACATGATAATAAGAAGTTACTATAGCAAATGTCATATGTTTATCCTTGTGATATTGGTTATCATCTTGAGATAGAGGTACCGTTGGATAGAAATCAACCCAGATCTTGAGAGAAGGAATGTGTTGACATCTTTTATGTCTGCTTGCAAAATATTCTAAGAATATGTACAAATTAGAGGAGAAAGTTTTGCACGGTTGAGACTGGTTTGATTGGTGAAGCAGAATCCTAGTTCCCTTTTATCATATTCACCATTATCTTCAGTTCATTTGATCTTTCTTAATTTAGATATAGTGTTTCAAGTATATTAATTAGTTCCTTAATTTGAATACCATATTCCTCCCTTTTGATTTAAATATTCTAATACAATCATTTTTGTTCTTGTTTCATTGTTTTTCCTTATCCCTATGTTTGACCATTTATTAATACAATAGTATTTGTATTAAATTGCGAACATCTCTTGAACTCTGGAACATTTTAATATATTCCAATATTATTCTAATGGATTACATAAACATTTTAGTAATCAATGTTATTCAGAACAATTCCAATCAAATCCACAATTATACTCATATTCCAACACATCCTATGTGTGTGACCCGATAGGCTCAAAATTACATTGGCAGTGATATCTATAATCATATTTTGATTTCACAAGCAATGATTGGTATCTAGCAAGACTTCATTGCCACCCAAGTAATTGGAGAAGTTGGATAACAACTTAACCTATCATTCATGAGTGGTGTTAAAGTGATTGTATAGTTCCTTTGTCGTTGATATCCAGATTGAACTCGAGTCATGGAATTTTTATCCTCTTCAATTTTTAATCCATGTTCCTTGAACTAGAGCATACTGTCTAAGATATATGTAAGATCAATATCACATATTGACTCATATCAACATGGCCATGCATTTCTCAGTCTCACTTATCAAGTGGCAGGAATATCAAACTCCCGTAGGAAGGACAAATTCCATATAAATCACTCACAATCATCCCCATGTGTCACAGTGCACCCAAGCACCATCTTTACAGAAATCCTTATTCAGGACCATGGTGTATGATGTCAAAGTACACCGAACGCCATTTAATAAGTGTAGTGACTTTATGTAGAAGAACCACAATCACCACCATCATTATGAGATGTGACTCTAACTACCAATCATGGTATCCATGTGTCACTCTCGAGGTGGGTCTGTCCTATACACTGTTCTCTGACAAGTATTTATGTATTTGGTTTGATATCTCCATATCATGGATAATGAGATTCTTCCATCAACCAACTTACATTCTAATCTTATGTGTTATTGATGTCTATGGATACTTCCACAATAACAACCGATTAGGGACAAAACAAGAATACATGCTCTTAGCATACATACAATCTCACTATTTAGGTCATGAACCCTATGACATATGTCATTGAGTATATTATTCTATAGACATCTATAAGTTTTTTGGTCATCTCACAATATAAAACACAAACATATAGATTGGAAACTTCCCTTTTGTAACATACCAGATCTTGGACCCTACCCTAGAACTTTGATCTTTTGGGTTTGACCAAATAAGGTTGAGGTTAGAATGATCCTAAAAATATAATGCATGAATAATGTAATATAATATGTCATATAATTCGTTTGGTAATAATAAAAAGATAAATAACTTAATTTCATGCGTAATTGATCTAATGGGCCTCTAATGGGCCTAATGGCATAATCCATGTAATAAAGTCTCAAAATAAATAATAGGCTCCAAATTCGTAATCTACACATCAAAATAAGCTTACATGTCAATTTTCATCTAATTTGGACAATCTTGAGGTGGTTTAGATTTCCTCTACATGGATCCTTATGATCTAAGTTTGTAATCCTTTGTTTTATAATTGAATATAGTCATATTTTTATTCCACTGCTATACTTTGGTCTTTTGTTACCATTAAATAAAGATTTGAAAATTTTACACCCACTCCATCATACCTTCTGAGTGTGTTTGGACTGGAGGTTTTATTGTTCAAATTTTTCGTAGAGAAGTGGTTTTCACTTCTTTACAACATGGTATCAGAGCCCATGGTAGTCAGAATCTGACTATTTCAATTTTGTCTCCCCTATAGAACCCTTGACTTTGTTAATTACCTCTAAGTGAGATGTTAACCCTAGATTTGATCTACGATGATCTTTTATGCAATAAGGTTTGGTTTGAGGACAAGATTAGGTTATGAGGAAATATTCATATGGAAATATTGTGACTTGGTTTCCGTAATTGATTTTGGATCCACATTTTGTTTCATCTCGAAATGTTTTCACCGCAAAAAAAAATATTTTAAAATATACTACTATATGTACAAAAGTTTTCTATGATTTATCAAAGTTTTCTTGAACTAAGTCACAATGAAGAGAAACTCTAGTTTGAGTAGAAGCTAACCCTAGTTTTATGACTAGGAATGATATAATGGTGCAGTTGACCTACCCTATGACTTTTGGATGTTCATGTAGGGTTGATAGGTTAGAGACACGAGGACCTAAAAACTCAACCCTAGATGGTGACTTATAGTTGGATACATGAGAAACATAAATCTCTAAAACTTTCAAAACTAAGAGATGTGGGTAGCTATAAAAAGTTGTTTAGTTTGATTTGTAAGGTTGAACCCTTTAAGGGGTGGAGAGTAGTTGGTGGTTGATGTTTGAATCTATAGATTTCGAGGACGAAATCCTTTTAAGGGGTGGAGTGTTGTAACATACTAGATCTTGGACCCTACCCTAGAACTTTGATCTTTTGGGTTTGACCAAAAAAGGTTGAGGTTAGAATGATCCTAATAATATAATGCATGAATAATGTAATATAATATGTCATATAATTCGTTTGGTAATAGTAAATGATAAATAACTTAATTTCATGTGTAATTGATCTAATGGGCCTCTAATGGGCCTAATGGCATAATCCATGTAATAAAGTCTAAAAAAAATAATAGACTCCAAATTCATAATCAACACATCAAAATAAGCTTATATGTCAATTTTCATCAAATTTGGACAATCTTGAAATAATATGGTAAGTTAGGAGAGAGAAATTACCTAAAAGGTGTAATTAATAAATAAATATAATAAATGACTCCAAAAGAGGAAAATAATCTTAGATCCGTGATCTACATAATAAATATAGCCTTTGGGTAAATTTTCATCCAATTTGGAGAAAGTTTGCTTAAAAGATTAAATCAGGAGAGAGAAAGTGTAAAGAACCTTCAAAATATTAAATAAATGCTCAAACAACTCCAAAATATAAAATTGATGGAAAATTCGTATTCAACACACTTAATTTAATTTATGGAGAAGTTTCACCTAATTTGGACAATCAATGTGTCATTAATGCATCAGGAAAGAGAAACAAAGAATATGTTAAATAATACATCTAAAGTTTCCAAAAGTGAGATCTAATTAGAGATTCAGAATCTACATGTTTTATTGAACTTATGTGCAAATTTTGGTTTTATTTGTATGAGTCTAGAACCCCTAAATGAGGAAAGAGAAAATACATTCATTATTGGTTTACACTTTGGATAATTCGAATTATTTTTCCTATTTTCACAACTAAGTCGTTGTCACGCACTCTTTATAGTTATTTGACGATTTTTGACCATTGGATGTGCAATCCGACGACTGTGGGTCATCTCCTACCTTGGGTAGGAGTCCGCTCGACTTTGAACAGTAGCTGTGAGTTTCCGTTTTCCGTTCTATCTCGATTCTCATTGAAATCTTCTGATTTTTTTTCTAAAAGTTTCCTTATGTGATTCCGATCCCATTGATCCATAATTTGACCCCTAAAACCCTATAAATATGGAATCCCCAATTCCTTGTTTTCCAGCGAATTTCACAGCCATGATCTTCGTGCCCATCCTACTCGTGTAATCACCCATAAAGGACCTACAACCGTCCACCTCTTCTCCTCTGGCCTCAATTGGACCAGAAAGTGCTTGGTGCAGCCGGACCTACTTGGTTTCTCCTCCGACGACCTCAGCGACGCCCCGACCATCTCGGCCACTATCAATTCAATTAGTTCTCCTGTGAGCATCGTTGTACCTCCTTCAACCTTTTCCTTTTTGCACTTTGGTTTGTGGTTCGCCCTACCTCTCTGTCGACAAGAGTGCCATTAGCTTCACTTTTGTCATCTCCGGTGAGGTTCCCTATTCGCTCTCCTTCTATTTTTGCTCGATTTTTTACTTTTATAGCTTCGACCAAGCGAGTTCTTCTTCTTCTTAGCCTCATTTCACCGTTGTTGCTCCCGTTTTCTCTCCCACTATTTCTTTGCTTTCAGGCTATGGTAGAACCTGGGTTCTGCCTCCTTCGGACGACGTTTGGTCCTTGTCAGGGCTTATTGAGTTCGTCTTGGTCCCAATAACTCAACGACACTGCTATTTACTCGAATCGATCTTCAATATTCAGGTTTTAATTGGAGGCTATGTGCTCCAGTTTGTTTGCTTCGTATGGTTCAACGAAGAACAATATTCCATGTGTTCAGTCGTTTCTACCCTCTTGTTTCCCTTCTTGTTTGTTTTTCATTTGAGGGGTATTTTGGACATTTTACGCTCATTTGGTTGTGTCCCACTTTGAGGCAACTTGCCGCTTTGGCTGTGGGGCTGACTGAGTTGGCCTCCAGATATTGGGCCAACACAGTACGAGCACCCTCTCCCTCTCTCTTCTCTCTCTCGGTTTTTGAAGATGATGTGGCTGTTTCTTATTTTTTGATTGGTCCGTTTTATAAAATCAATAACTAATAATCCACTGATAAGAAAATTACAAATAAATACTCATTGGATTCGGGAAAATGAAAGCTTTCTAATGGTGTTGGTTTTTCAGCTTGAATCTGATGTTTTAAAGGGGTGATTTAATGGATCTAATTAAATAAGATAATAACTTGTATAAATCATAACTAATAATTTATAACTCATAAAAATACAATAAAATATGTTTCAAACTCAAGAAAACATAACCTAAAATATGGAATAGTTTTGATAACCTAAATCACTCATAATAAAAAGGTGGTTTTTAGGGTTTGAGTGATTAATGGAAACCTAACCCTAATTCCACATATATGCTTAATAGGTTCTTTGGAGGCATATGCTTGGACCTAGATGTGACTTTGGACTTTGAAATCTGATGTTGAGGTATATTTGCATCTCCAATTATTCATATTGAGCAATTATTCTCTCTTATGTATGTTGTATCTTCTATTCCTCTATGTTGAGCAATTCACCTCTGTTTTCATCCTCTTGAGTTTGGCCTACACAAAGTGTCTTATCTGTTGTTATCATGGTTCGTGTGAACTATCTTACTTGTTATATACTTGGATATTTTCTTGATATCTCTCTTGTGCCTTTGTGCATGTTGGTCTCTTATATTGATATGTGCCACTTTGAAGTGGATGTTATATGTTTGTGATGTTCATTGTGTGATGACAACCTTTGTATCATCTTCTGACTAAACTATTTACTTGCCTCTATATTTACATGCAATGTGATTCAGTAGCACTAGAGTAGTGTAAATTACTTTGGTTTTGGGACAGTAATCCCCTATTGTTTGTTAAGGAGGGTGGCAGTATACCACTTCTCTATACTCAAGTGTGGCAGTAATCCATACTCAACTTTATATATTTTGGAGAATGGCAGTATTCCTTTCTCTATCCGGTTCAAGTTTGTGCTTAGCCGCCTTTGTATTTATTTTGTTCTAGGGCTATGTTTATCTCACATGCATGTAGGTTATTGATGTTGATTGTGGGGTGTGTGCCCTACTCTCTCTATGTTCCAGTATTGCACAAACTTTATTGTTTTTTAGAACCCTGTAGAGATTAGTTATTGTTCATGCCACTCTCTATTGCAGCCATTAAACGTGGGATAGAAACATGGATATCCAACTTCAACCAAGGAGGTTTGTCTCTAAAGAAGAAGTGAGGAAGGAAGAAGTACATGGTATGTTTTGCAATTTGATTGACTACTTGGTTCATCGTGCGAGGTATAAAAAAGATCTGAACATGAGGGAAGGCAAACATGATAGAAGCCGCCTTCTTCCTTAGAGGCTCAAGCTTGTTGGCTCCACATTATTTGCGGAGTAGAGATGTTATAGCTGTGGTGGAGTCTGAGAAGATGGTTGGATTCCTCCATTCATTTGCCTTACATAGTTCTAAAGCTTTCAGAATACCCTTCATCTCAACTTCCTTTGCCATGGAGGCTAGGCCAGGGTCGCCAGAGCCCTGGATACAGTGTCCTTGCTCGTTTAGAATATGAATGCCATAGCCCAATTTGAGGTTGTGTGCTTGAAAGGTTGCATCAACGAAGATGATATGAGTGGAGCCTCCCAAGGATAGGGGTGAGGGCCTAATCACCTTGTGTTTTGTAAGGCTCTGAATGTGGGTGAGATGTTGGATTGTTGCAGTTCGTTGCTTGATGAAGGCTGCCTAGGAGGCAGGTGGTTGGTGTTCCTCCATTATGAATTTCTTCATTGCATGCTCACCAAAGAGTCCAAGATCCAATGCTTCGAACAAGCTTTTCTTCTAGGCTACCAGCACCGGTGGTGATGAGGCTCATCCATTCTTTGTCAGGCAAAGAGAAGAAGGATGGTGCTACACCTAAATGAGTCCATACCTGCTTACTGATTCGGCAATCACTGGGGCAATGTACCGTTGTCTCGAAGGCAATGTGGCAGCGTGGGCAAGAGCTATCAGTGGAAATGTGCCTCCTTACTTTCTCTGCATTGGTGAGGATATACCTCTGTTGCAGAATCCATAGAAAGGTCCTTATCTTCGGGGGCGCTTGGAGGGACCATACTGCTTTCTAGTTCACATTAGTTGTGTGCTGGATGTCTGAGTGTAGCCAGTTATAGGTTGAACTAGCCGAGAGGTCACCATGGGATTCAAGCGGCCAAGAGCAAGTATCCAGACCGTCACTCGCTATTGGGTCCATGGTATTTTGAATTATTGTCCACGTAGCTGGTGGCAAGAACGAATGGATAAAATCCCAGTCCCATGTGCCGTCCTCAAGAGACATACTGCTGACCTTGAGATCCACAAGTTCATTTGGGATTGAAGTGGATGGGGCGAGGTCCATAACCGATTTTCCAAGTAACCATTTATCATGCCAGACGCTTGTGTAATTCCCATAGATGATGGTTTTGTGACAGAAGCTCTCCAGCTTGGGGAGGTAAGATTTAATAAAGGACCAGGCCACAGAACTAGGTTTCTTGAGGATGGACCCATTCCTGGTATATTTCCCATGCATCACTCGTACCCAAAGGTATGAAGGGTGGTTCATAAATTGCCATACATTCTTCAACATCAGTGATTCATTATGCAAACGGGCATCATTAAGGCCCAGGCCTCCCAACTCTTTACTGCAAGAGATTTTTGTCGAGGACACCTTGGAAAGACTGCGTTGTCCGCTGCATCCAGACCAGATTAAATCCTTGATATGTCAATTGATATCATCACAGAGAGTAGGTGATAGGCGTACTGTTTGCATTGTATAGGATGGAATCGTTTGGAGCGTGCTTTTGGCCAATGTCACTCGGCCAGGGATGGAAAGGTGGCGTGAAGACCAGCTGTTCATCCTGGATATGATGGATTGCAGAATGGAGGCGTGGGTGTGCTTGTTAAGATGATGGTGCAGAAGGGGAACGCCTAGGTAATGCCCAAGGGCATCTGTACTAGGGATACCCAATCTTTGGCAGAAGATATTCTTCTCCCTAACAGTACAGTTAGGCAAGAACAAGCAACGAGATTTCGCGTTTGAAATAACTTGCCCAGAGATCCTTGCGAACTTATGGATAACAGACTTGATGTTCTTAGCTTGTTTGTCAGACACTTCAGACATGAGTAGGTGTTCGTCTGCGAACATAACATGTGTAAGGGGAACGCCTTCCTTCGAGAGGGTGATCAGTTTCCAATCGCCATTCATTGCAAATTCATTGATGGCTTGACTAAGACGCTCCATGTAGAGCACAAAGAGATAGGGGCTCAGTGGGTCACCATGTCGAACACCTTGGAAGGCATTGAAAGGTTCTAAAGGCTTGCCCTCCCAAAGCAGTGAGGTATTGCCTGAGGAAATAATATTCATAATGACGTGTATGAGAGCACTAGGAAGCCCAGTTTTGATAAGTGTGTCTTCGATAAACGCCCAATTCATGCGGTCGAAGGCTTTGGATAGATCAATTTTTATGGCTACCCACTTCCGTTTGCCTCACATAGATTTCATGGAGTGGATAACTTCTTGGACCACAAGGATATTATCACTGATACGCCTCCCTGGAACAAAGCTAGACTAATTCTCAGAGATCAAGTCATTGAGGAAGGGTTTTATGCGTTCTACTATCACCTTCGAGATTAGTTTGAAATAGTAGTTGTTCAGGGCAATCGGTCTGAGATCGTAGCATCTCTGTGGACTAGGGATCTTCGGGATAAGAACCATTAGTGAGTTAGCGAGCTGAGTGTTGAAGCTGCCGATGAGAAAGCCCTCTCGAACTGATGTGACAAAGGAACTGCCCACTTGTGCCCAATTGGTTTGGACAAATTCGTTGTGGATGCCGTCGGGGCCAGGGGCCTTCGTAGGGGCCATGAGGAAAAGGACTCTCTTGACGTCGTCAGCCTCCGGTGCAAGGTCGAGGGAGGGGTAGTCATTAGGAATGCCTGAAAAGACACCAATGTACTCAGCGATGGCAGCGCGTCGAGGCTACGGGGAGCTCTGGGTGCACAACAGATTCAGGAAGAAGGAGCAGACCATCTCCTTGAGGGTAGTTGGGTCTTCAACCCACTCTCCCCTCTCATCGCGAAGTCTCGAGATTTTGTTGTGGTGGAGTCGAGCTTTGACATAGGATTGGAAGAAGCTATTGTTTCCATCGCCATACTGGAGCCAGTTAATATTGGCTTTCTGTTTCCAGTCTGCCTCCTCCTGAACAAGTATGGAGTTGTATTCCTCTTGCATATCAATGGAGAGTAACTGGTTAGTAATACTAGTAGAATGGACAGATACCTGGCATGCCTCCAGGCATCTGACAATGTCATTTTTTTGTTTATCTTGTTGGTGAATCCGCTTGGACTCCCACTTGATTGCAGCCGGTTGGAAAGCTTGGATGGCCTCTGGAACGGGTAAGGAGCTATCCCAAGTAGGAAAAAGGTCCATCTTGAAGCTAGGGATCTGACTCCAACTCATTTTTGTTCTGAAATGAGGCGTTGGGCATGCGAAAGTGTGTTGTCTGGAAATAAGAATAGGGTTGTGGTCTATGTGAATAAGAGGAAGAACACTAACTGTCATCCCATTTTTGATGGACAACCAGTCGTTGTTAGCTACGACTCTGTCGATCTTCTCCAGGAGCAACCCCTTTCTTTAGGTGAAACGATTGCCAGAGGATCTGATGTCCGAGAGCCCTGCGAGCTGCATGAAGGTGTGGAACTTGTTACTGGAGCGGCGATCGAAGCTTGTACCTCCTTTTTTCTCCGTAGGGTCCAACATAGTGTTGAAGTCGCCTATGAGTGCCCTGGCCCCATCAGTTGTGGAAGAAAGTGACGTGAGGCACTGCCAGCGAAGATCACGCTTGGTCGGGTTGGGGTTTCCATAGACAACCGTGAGGTACCATGAGTTATTAACAGAACAATGGATGTATTTCCGGTAGCTTTGAAGGATGTCCACCTGAAATTTATGCTTATCCCCGAGCATCCAGATGCCACCCGAGAAGCCCAGGGCCTCAACCCTGTGAGACGAGGTGTAACCCAATTTCTTAATGATGATATCCACTTTGAGTCTGCTACAACGAAACTCAACAATTGTGAGAATGTTGATTTTGTATTTCTGTTTATATTCCTTCAGAAGGTTTAATTTATCCTTGGAGCCAGCTCCTTGGATGTTCCAGTAGTAGATGTTGGTCATTAAAAATAGTATTAGATTGGGGTAGGATGGGTTGAGGGGTCATCGAATGGCTACGAGCAGACCTGAGGTCTCCTCCTCGCACCCCATTGGAAAGTCTGTTCCTGGTTCATCTTCGTTGAATGGAAGTGATCTCTATACTGAGGATTGGTTCTCAGCACCATTGGCGAGGGCCTGGGCCAGTCGCCCTTTTTTCCTTTCTTTTTTGGGGCTGACAGTATGGTAGATCACCTTCCTGTTTTTCAGGATGACCCCTCCATTTCCCTCGTACATGCCCCAACTGAAATTAGTGGGAGCGACATTAGAGGATGGGTTGATGGCTTGAAATTTGAACTTGTCTAGCATGCGGTTGAAGGTACGCCCGTTGATCGTCTCATCGTCAATTAGGGTGACCACCGTGTTATCTTCTTGGGAACATGGGTGAGGTGGAGGGGCAGGTGCTTGGGAGCCCAAGGGCAGTCTGTCCGAGTTGCTTGGTGGCGGTCCACTGGCCTTCTTCTTGCTGGCCTTCTTGTTCTTGAGGCTTACGACTTCCTGCCAGTCATCTTCCTGTGGGGTATGGTCTGTGTCAGTTTGGTGCATTGTGACGTCACCTTGCTTGGGAGGGCCTTTGTCTTTAGATGCAGTGGTCACCTGATTGCTGGCCTGTTGCTTTGGATGGGGTCACCTTTGAGGCACCTTAGCATGAATGACATCTATATAGGTACGTCCCGAGAGGAGGGGTGCCGTCAGTGCGGCTGGCGTCTATATAGGTACGTCCCGAGAGGAGGGGTGCCGTCAGTGCGGCAGGGTCTACCGCTTCAGTGAAGCGCGGTGCAAACATGCAGTCACCTTCTACATGACCTAGGTGCCCACACTTCATGTAGAGAGTGGGCAAGTTCTCATATTCCAGGCGATATTCTTCGCCATTGAGCACGATCACTGGGAGGAGAGGCTTCGTCGTATCAAACTCTACCGCGATCTTGGAAAACTTGCCTTGGTGTCCTTGTTGGGTCGTGGTATCGATTTTGATCATTCTCCCGATGAGGTCACCAATACTCGAAAGGAGAAGGTTTTAGAATAGGTAAACATGTAGGTCCAAGATCCTCGACCAGACGACGAGTCGACGAGGGATGGGATCTCATGGGCGGAACTCTTTCGTCCAAGACTAGACCAACAGGTAGTAGTTGAAGATCGTCCACGGCCCGCCTATCATGGCCTTGATGAAATCCTCCTCGTTTGCCAATTGGATGATGTAGTAGCCCATCTCTAAATCAATGGCCCAGAACTCTTCAGTAGGTTGCCAAAGGACGGAGATTTTGTTCATTAGAGCATTGAAGCTCACAGTCGTGCTGATGACCTTGATGATGACAACATACTTCCATGACTCCAGAACCAGTGGGATAGAGTTAGGGTTAATAGCAATCTTCAGCAAGCTACCACTGGTATCAATTCAGATATCCTCTCTTTTAAGAAGGTCCAGATGGACTTGGGTTAGGGAAGCCGAGACTTTTGTAGTTCGGCCAACCATGGCTTCCTTGTACGATTTGGACGTCGTTGGAGTGGGGTTTTCCAAAGGTGCACTGGAGACATTCCCATCATCAGGATGATCAGGGCTAGTGTTCATCGCAGACATGGGCTGCTGATCTCGGGAGTCAGAGATGAGACGATAACCAACGGGGTCGGCGCCATGGCGACCACGGCCGCCGTCTCTTACCCCTCTCCCCCCGAACCCTAACATCTCTCCATATCTGCAATATTAACTTTATTGCTTTTTTTATTATGGAAAGTATCTTCTTTTTATATGTTTTGATGATTCTTATCTTTTATGCCCTCTTTGGGTAGTCCTTATCTCTTGCATGGGAAGCCTTTTATTTTGATGTCCCTATTTCCTTATATTGCTCAATTTGCTTTTAGTATGAACATACCGGCCTTTGCTGATGTCTCCTTTTGTTTCTCTTTTGTTGGGATATGCTTCCAACCATAGGTGGAGGACATGGATGGCTTGACATGTGGACCCAGACTTAGTTTGTGATGATGAATTTTGGAGAAAATCTTGAGGTGGTTTAGATTTCCTCTACATGGATCCTTATGATGTAAGTTTGTAACCCTTTGTTTTATAATTGAATATAGTCATATTTTTATTCCGCTGCTATACTTTGGTCTTTTGTTACCATTAAATAAAGAATTAAAAATTTTACACCCACTCCATCATACCTTCTGAGTGTGTTTGGACTGGAGGTTTTATTGTTGAAATTTTTAGTAGAGAAGTGGTTTTCACTTCTTTACACCTTTATTGATATGATCAATGTAGTATTAAAAATTGTTTACATAGTATCCCATTACACTCATCAAAAGATAGTCTTTATGGGCATACATACCAACATATTCCCACTTGCACTTATACCCAATCACTCATGAATCTCAATCCAAGTGATCAAACATGTTTGTCATGTTTCTACTGTGAAAGTGCTTTTGTTGGTAGGTCAGCCACATTGTTTTCTATAGGTACTCTGCAAATCTTCACATCTCCTCATTGTATGATTTCTCGTATGACATGGAATTGTCATAGAATATGTTTGGAATGTTGGTGTGATATTGGTTCTTTAGACTATGCAATTGCTCTGTTGTTGTCACAAAAAAACTCAATTGCATCACTAGCGCTTGGAACCACTCCAAGTTCAGAAATGAACTTCTTGATCCACACAACTTCCTTTGTAGCATTAGATGAGACAATATATTCAACATCTGTTGTAAAATCCACAACGGTCTCTTTCTTGGAACTCTTCCAGCTCACTGCTCTATTGTTCAGGCAAAACACAAATCCAGATTGCGATTTATACTCATCCTTTTCAGTTTGAAAGCTTGCATCAGTGTAACCCTTTACCATAATCTTTTCTTCACCACCGTATACCAAGAATTAATCCTTAGTCCTTATCAAGTACTTTAGGATGTTCTTTACGGATGTTTAGTGACATTCACCTAGATCTAACTGAGACTGGCTCATCATGCTCAAAGCATACGACACATCAGGACGAGTACATAACATCACATACATGATAGATCCAATTGTTGATGCATATGGAATCTTACTCATGCGTGCCCATTCATCACATGAACTAGGATATTGGGCTTTAGATATCATAACCCCATGGGACATGGGCAAGTTACCTCTCTTAGAAGCCTCCATGCTAAACCTCTTTAGTACCTTGTCAATGTATGTGCTTTGTCTTAGGCCTAGAAGCCTTCTAGATCTATCTATATAGATTTTGATTCCTAGTATATAGGATGATTTTCCTAAATCCTTCATAGAGATGGTCTTCCTCAGCCAAGTATTTACCATCTGAAGAATAGGGATGTTATTTCCCATCAATAGTATGTCATCCACATACAATATGAGAAATATGATTGTTCTCCCACTAACCTTTTTGTAAACACAAGGTTCATCTTCAGTTTTACTAAAGCCAAACTTTTTTACTACTTCATCAAAATGTAGATTCCAACTCTGAGATTCTTTCTTCAATCAATAGATTGACCTTTGTAGCTTACAAACTTTATTGGCTTCCTTCAGTTTGATAAAACCCTCAGGTTGTGTCATGTATACATCCTCGAGTAAATTCCTGTTAAGGAATGTTGTTTTGAAATCCATCTGCCAAAACTCATAGTAATGATAAGCTGCAATGACAAGCATGATCCTGATGGATTTAACCATGGTAACTGGTGAGAAGATCTCAACATAATCAACACCTTGAATTTGACGGAATCCTTTCGCAACCAATCTACCTTTATAGGTTTGAACATTTCCATCAATGTCGGTCTTCTTCTTGAAGACCCACTTGCACCCTATGGGTTTTACCCCTTTGGGTGGATCCACCAAGGTCCATACCTTATTGGTGTACATGGATTCCATCTCAGATCTCATGGCTTCGAGCCATTTATCATATTTTGGTCCCTTAGTAGCTTCTAGATAGGAAGTTGGCTCATTTGCTATGCCCAATTCGTCACTGTCTTGAGTCACAATAAATCCAAATCTCTCAGGCTCAAGTCATGTCCTACTAGACCTATGAGGTTCATGTATTACATTTGGAACTTGAAATTCCACAATAGTTTGTGAGTCTCCATGTTCCTTATGTACCTCCTCAGGTTCTCTACTTTCTTGTTGATATCAAACTTCCTTTGGAAATAAATTCCTTTTCAAGAAATACAGCAGTCCTAGCAACAAACACTTTGTTTTCCTTTTCAAGAAATACATCATTCCTCCCACTAATTCCTTTGGAAATAAATTCCTTTTCAAGAATTACAGCAGTCCTAGCAACAAACACTTTGTTTTCAGTTGGTGTGCAGAAGTAGTATCCCCAAGCTTCCTTGGGGTATCCAACAAAATAACATTTTTTAGATTTGGGTCCAAGCTTTTCAAGAAATTGTTTTCTAACATAATCTTCACATCCCCAAATATTTAACATAGACAAATTGGGATGATTACCATTCCATATCTCATATGGGGTCTTTTGAACCAATTTGAAAGGTACACAATTAAGTGTAAACACTATGATTTCAAGATCATATCCCCAAAATGATATTGGAAGTTTGGCTAAATGCATCATTGATCGTACCATGTCTAATAGTGTATGATTCCTTCTTTCTGACACACCATTATGTTGTGGTGTACCAGGTGGAGTCCATTGTGATACAATACCACAGTCTCTCAGAAGGTCCTCAAACTCTTGGCTTAAGTATTCACCACCATGATCTGAACGAAGTGCTTTAATACTCTTACCAAGTTGCTTCTCTACTTCATTCATGAAACTCTACTTGTGTTTCATAAGATATACATTGCCATATCTACTGACGTCATCAATGAAGGTAATGAAGTATTGATATCCTCATCTAGCATTTGATCTAAAAGGTCCACATACATCAGTATGTATGAGCCCTAGCAGATCACTGGCTCTCTCACTATGTCTAGTCAAAGGATTCTTGGTCATCTTGCATAATAAATAAGACTCACATGTATCTAATGATTCAAAATCAAAAGAGTACAAATAACCATCCTTATGGAGTCTAGATATGTGCTTCTAGTTTATGTTCCCAAGACGACAATGCCATAAGTATGTCTGGTTTGAGTTGTCAAGTTTTAGCCTTTTTGTATTTACATTGTATATGCTAGTCTCAAGTTATAACAAGTAGATACCATAAGACATAGGGGCATTGCCATAAAAATCTCATCTTTGAGATAAAAATCATTCCATTATTAAAGTGAAATTCAAATCCACTGTTGTCCATACAAGATACAGAAATAACATTTCCATTAACTGCGGGTACATAATAGAAATTCTCTAATTCTATTACAAGGCCCATAGGTAAAGATAAACTAATAACTCCAACTATGGTGGCAGCAACTCTTGCTCCATTAGAGACCCACAACTCGACTTGTCCCTTTTGTAAAGGATTACTTCTTATCAGATCCTGTATATTTGAACATATGTGAGATCCACATCCGATATCCAGTACCCATGATGAAGAAGTATTTAAGTTTATATTAATAATGTATATACCTAAAGTGGAGATCTCTATCCCCTACTTCTTCTTCCTCAGCTCCTCGATGTAGAGAGGATAGTTTCTTTTCCAATGTCTAGCCTGGTGATAATGGTGACAACTTCCTTCTTTGGAGATCCCACCTTTAGCTTTGAGCATGGATGACTTTGGCTTATGCTTGGATTTAGAACCTTTCTTAGCCTTGTGTTTGTCATTTGACTTCCCTTTGTCCTATTGATCATCATCACATACTTGGGCTTGTCTTTCTTCATTTATGCTTCAGCTGTCCTCAACATGCCTAATAGTTATAACAATGTCTTGTCAAGATTGTTCATGTTGTAGTTCATGACAAAATGAATATGTGATTCAGGAAACGATTGTAGAATCACATCAGTGGTCAACTCTTAACCTAGGGGAAATCCCAGCTTGGATAGGCTTTCCACATACCCAATCAAAGTGAGTATGTTGGTACCAATTGAGTCTCCCTCTTTCTTCTTTCTTCTGAACAAAGCCCTAGAGACGTCATATCTCTCATGTCTTGCGTGATGCTGATACATGTTCTTGAGATGTGTTACCATCTCCATGACATTCATGTTCTCATGCTGCTCTTGCAACTCATAGTTCATTGAGCTCAACATTAGGCACTTGACATCTACAACATCATCAAGTTGCTTCTTGTAAGCATCCTTTTCATCCTTGGGCGCATTTGAGGTGGGTTCCACCAACTCTGGTGTTTCAAGGACATAGAGCATACACTCATACGTGAGAACATTCTCAGCGTCCTAAACCAGTTTTGAAAGTTGATTCTGATAAGTTTGTCCTTCTCAAGGACTGATCGTAATGAGAATGTGTGAGTGTTGTTTTCCATCTGATTGCTACAAAAGAAAAAGTTTGCATTTAGTCTACAACATTTTGACTTGTAAAGATTTTATAAACAAAATTAATTGGGCCTTTAATTAATTATGCTCCCACTATTATATTCAAATTGATATCCCTCACTATCAACTCATAAGATTGACACATAAAACCTTCTAGTGAGCCAAGATCCAAAATAATTAGATCAATGCCCAGCCAACGCCGACGTCAAAGACCATATACTAAGGTTGGCAACTTTTTCCAATTGCATCATATGCAATTCTTGGATAGATGATCACACACAACTCCTTGCCATGATGCATCTTTGTGCCTCTAAGTACTTGATCCTATCAAGGTTCCCTAGTTAAGTCCAACCCATAAGAGAACACGATGAGTGTGCATCCTGTGGAGTCAGACCCACGCACCCACCATCACACTTCAATGAGATAGACAATGTACCACACAGAGGCGTGCCCACACATAGACCATCAATATTTTCATGTGTGTTGCTTTATGGAAGGAAACTAAAACTTAATATTATTAATTAAGGGGTTTTTCTAATACATATACATATCCAAACACCACATACTTATAGTACGTATCATATATTACTATATCCACAACCATAAATGATAGACATGCAACCACAAACAAAAATACATCGGTCATGGCCATACTATTGTAATCCTTTGGTGCAACAAAGGATTATGGTCCATATAAGGGTTTATGCATCTCATGAAACAACACTTGTGAATCAACCTGCAAGGATCATCATTACAATGAACAACTTAATGGATTCTTCGTGAAGTTGGAACTTCAAATTGCTTCTTGGAATTGGATCTTCATGTTGCTTCTCCGTGGATGCTCCTTGGAGTTGGATCTGCAATTTGCTTCTTGGAATTGGATCTTCACAGTTCTTCTCCATGGACTCTCCTTGTAGTTGGATCTTCAAGTGGCCTCCTTACATCAAGTTTACAAAGACTAAAACTAATCCTATCTCTATTACATCATATGATTACAAATACAAAGAGAGAATTAATTACAATTTGAAATAAGAGATGATGCTCGACATGCAAGTTGAATACTTTATACAATGGATCCACATACTACAATTATACATCCATATTATTCACAAACAAACATATCCACAACATTCACAACCGCATTCATTCACAACATTATGAAAGGGGATTCTAGGCCATAACCCTGAATGCATTCACCACATAAAATAGATTTTAAAGGCAAAATGTATGATATCATAGGTCTATCTACATATACATATTAAAATTGTAGTACTTTTAATGTGGGACATTCCCCATTAAATAAATATTCAAATCCTACGCAGACTATGTGGGGTACACAGGGCCAGCGCCCCTGTGCGGGTATCGACACCGTCCGAAACATCAAAAATAGAAGCATGCAACATATGTAGAATTAGGTTTAGATATGCACATTTGCAATTTTAAGTTTGCATTGTATACAACCATAGAAAATAGTATATAGTGATTCCATTGTATCGAAATGTATCCAAATACATCGTAGATTGACGTTGCTCTGATATCACTATCAGGTTTTGTGTAGGAAACATGTGCGACAAAAGCAACAAAAAATATATTTCCACACAACCCGCAATAGGGTCACGTTGACAATATCATATTCAGAAAGAGTGTTCATGGGATATACCTTATTGCGGAGCAAGTCTGACGACGTCCCACTGCATTATGGTGTGCAACTCTGGTGGCTTACACATATGATGCTTCTCTCTCGTCTTTCAAATGTATCATGGGAAGATCCAGTGGTGCTCCTTTCGTGTGGTAATGTACACTGCTTGTAGCACATATGGAAATTCGTTGATGTCCTATGAATGCATGAATCTCAACATCTTCATCTCTACTTCATCCACACAAATGGATTGGAACTCCATGTCATGCTTCCTAAGATGGCAAGAAGGAGTAGCCATTGTGTGATGACGTGCTAGCGTCGTGGTGCTCTCCTTTCTCTCCTGAGGATGGTGACGGATATAGTTTATGCATGTGAGTTTAAACTAAAAATCCTCTCTCAATATCTTGTAAAGATATCGTCCGTCAAGCCCCTTTAAATAGGAGACAAAAGGAAGCAGGATTTTCTAAACCCATCGGTAAACAGAATGACTGTGTTAATTAAAATGCTCGTGGATTAATTAGAGTATTCTGGAATTTATTAATTAACCAAATAATCATACATATTGATTAATTAATATCTGACTCCATGCAATCGATCAAGATGGCTCTATGGGCATATTACGTTGGCAGTGAATGTCCATAACTAGTTTATGAAATCACAATAAATGAGTGGTATCTAGCAGCATATCATTGTGACCCAAGTGCTAAAAAAGTTGGAGAACAACTTCAACCTACAATATGTGATTGGTGTTACTATAAAAACCCCACCTCCCAGTAACCCCCAATTAAGGGACACTAAGAGGTCAGAGACATTATCCCAATTAACATGATCAAAGGTTCAACAAATAATCAATAACAATTATCAAATTCTACCAACTAAACTGAAAGACTATAATAAAATAAAACTTTGCATACCTTTTTTAAAAACTTGGATGTCTACTTCTACCCACATCTGGAGTCTATTCTAACTAATCCTCCATAGTTCTTTAAATATTATTTAATGTCACATATTCCACTTTATTGTTTGTCCTTTTCAATCTTGCACCTAAAACACCGACAAACAAAATGTCAGTCAGCATATCGAAATATGCCGGTATGTGGGGACAACCAAAATTTCACAAATATGGCTAACAAACTAATTATCACAACCAAGGTAAATTAACAATACAATTTACATTTTCAATGTGTCAATCTCCACCACTTTTGCCCTAACCCTGGAATACCCTCTCTAGGGTTTGACATAAGGCCACCTTCTCAATCCCGAGCTTGGTGCCTAGGGTCACCTCTCATGGTGCCCTTTAGTCATGCAACATAGACCACCTTCTCATTCCTGAGCTTGGTGTCTGGGGTCACCTCTCATGGTGCCCATTGACCTTCCCTCCTGGGCTTTACCTTTTTGCATCATCCATCAAGGTGGCATGTAGGTGCGAGAATACACATTTATATTACAAGTGTGATAATCATAGTAACTTTATAGTTTGCAATTATGAACATCCAAACTGGTTGGTTGCAATCCATGCAATCAATTCATTATGATTAACCACATACCTGTTAAGCTGAATTGAATGCAAAAATAACTCAACCAATCAAGAAATCACGTAAGTACAGACAAGTTTATTCTGAAAAAAGAATCCAATTTTTCTACCATTAATCATGCCATCATGATCTATTAATCCTAGTTGTTTCCTAGGGTTATTAGTCTTTTTTAGGGTTTTGAGCATAATTAGGGTTCCATTTCATTTTTATTACTTTAAACCCTAATATTATAAAATCACTTACAAACCCTAATTATTTCATCTTTCTTTCACAAAAGATTCTAGGATCATATTTTAGCAACATGAAACCCCAATTTCAGATTATAACTACTTTTCTTTTCCTTTTCTCTTATTCAGGGTTTCTAAGCATATTAATCATCATATTAGGTTTAAAACCCTAAACCTTGAAATTTTATCATCAAAATAGGTTAAAAATCTATCTTTATCATTAAACAAGTTAATAATGCTCGAACTAACTTATTTGCAAGATTAAATCTATCCTTTGTCAACAATTAGGGTTTCTAACCCCAAATTAAAACTTTTTCCATCAAAATTATATACTTTTGCAAAAAGATAATGATTTAGTTTCTCAAACCATTTTTAACATATCCCTCATATTTTTTTGATCAATTTTCATGAATTAACTTTCCTCATCCGAGTTTTCTATCAAAATATATGATTTTTACAAGAAAATTCGTTTTTATGATTTATTTGCTAATTTTGGAAAAACACGGATCGTTAGATTCGTGGTCCACTGGTCCATTGAGGATCCAACGGCCCGGGATGCGCGTGCCTAATCTTGAGATAAAAAAGAACAAAAGGAAACTTTGCCCTTAACTCCTCACTGCCCGCACAAGGGCTATGATGTAATTGCGGGTCGGGTTGTCTTCAACCTCGCGCTTCTCTTCTCACGTGATCCAGCAGTCAACTGGGAAGTTGACTTTGGGCTCCAGAGTGCCTGTGTGTGATCCAAGGCCACCGATCGCTCCGTCTCAACCTCACAAACTCAGTGAGCCCCTCGATTGGTCGTGGGCACCTTTCCTGCAGCTGGGGATACTTAATGTTCCACCGGAGACCTCTACTTCTAAGCGGAGGTGCAGGTCATGACTGGAGCTTAAATTGGAGGTACGTGAACGATCATTGGCTCTGTCTTGTCTCGCTAAAATGCTTTCTAGATGTGTTGGTTCTGCAAATAATCCCCCACTATATATAGGGTCGACCACCTATCCAGCGATTTGGGGACTTCCATGTGCGTTGATGAAACCACCCATAAACCAGGTTGGATGGCTTTGGAACAGACTCCCGAAGGTGATGGACTCATCACCAAGTCTGCTCATTGCTCCCAATATGAGAAATCCTTGATCAAAGAGTTCACAATTTGTTCCCTGTGGCTTGTTCCTTGCAGGACTGGGACTCATTCCCAGTCGTTGGATCCTTGACCCAACGGTCGTGCCTCAACTAAAAAAATAGGAAAATCAAGATTCAATTCCCATTATCAAGGTGAGACATTTTCTTATGTGATTATTGCTCTCACTTTAGGATAATTTCCAAATTGCATATATTGGACACCGTGCATCATTTTGCAACCAAATGTTGAGGATTTCTCTCTCATGCCTTTATCTACTTGCATGCCAAGTTTGAGTTCGAAATTCCAAAAGAAAGGACTATTTCTTCATAGGAAAGATATTCATTAACCAAATCCATTTAATGGTTATTTTCTCTTTCTTTCTCTTTTTATTTTTCCTTATTGGAATTCCTTTTTACATTAGGAACCTTATGGATACAAAAATCCACCAAAGATAACTCAAATTATACCTCTTTCCACTTATTTCCCATATTTTATCATTGTTTTCAATTTCTTTCTTAATAAAGAAATATTTAATTGTTCTTTTCTTTTCTTATTTCTTTCTCTTTGGAACTTTGGACTACTTGGAACACAAGGAACCCAAAAGGCACGAAATCCAACTTTGGATTATATACTTTTGCCTTCTAGAGGTTTCTACATCTTTTCTTTTCTCCATTTCTTAATTATTCATTTATTAATCGAATTTCCATATTATTGGGCCCAATAGCCAACAAAGCCCATTAAGAAGCCATCAAGGCTATTATAGATGAAATTCAAATCAAATCACATCATTTATCTTTATTAAGAGAAATTGCATTTCTCATCAAAAGAACCCAAAATTTGGGGTTGTAACATCCTTCCCCTCTTATAGGAATTTTGCCCCCAAAATTCCATCAAGCAAATAAACAAACATGATAAGCCTTTCTTATGTCCATCAAGGCTCCCATGTGACTTCACCCTTTCCATGGTGCTTCCTAAGAACCTTCATCATCGCATATTCTTCCATCTGAATTCTTTCTTACCTTGGTATAGTGTACCCTCATAGGTGACTCAGGACATTTCATCCTCTCATAAAGCTGAATAGGTTTAGTGCTCAGCACATGGCTTGGGTACCTCACATAGTGCTCTAGATTGAACTCATGGAACACATTATACATCATGTTATCCTAAGGGGTAAGGCCAAACACAACCATCTCCACCAATCCATCTCAAATGGACCCGTATATCGGGGACTCAGCTTTCTCAGTTGTAGCTTAGAGGGGTCGGATTTTCACATCACATACTCTCCCACAGTGAATTGTATGTCAATCTTGCTTTGCATCAGCTCACAACTCCTGTCTTCCTATGGCTCTCTTTCAGCCATTGCACGATCAAAGTGACTTCATCTGCACACACTGTGGTTCTTTTCTGACCTTCGTGAGGCCCCTTCACCAACATCATGTTAATGAAGTGGTGACCGACACAACCTCCCTTACAGAGCTTCTTTACATCCTGATACCGGCTATGGTGGTTATCATCACATCTTATAGAGGAAAAGAACTGTCTCTAGATATCACCCTGAAAGAGCACACATGCCCTCATCTGACCCTCTAGTCTGGATCGTTCTAACCATCAATTAAGGTGATAAACTATACTAATGTCGAGTTCTTCATGTATCTTCTTCCACCTTATGGAAGTGTATCTTTAGGTTATACTCAAGAACTTTTGAACTCGCATCATGGGGTAGTTGATCCATCTTTCTCTCATATGTAGTTCAACTGGATCTATCCCTCAATAGGACTCTTCCTTTTTCATGTCATCTAGGTAAGGCAATCTACCATAACCCATATTACATCTTGACCTTCCTTGGTCTAGGGAGACTTACCACAACATCCATAGTGATGAACTCCCATTCCCTCTCAGGGACTCTTTTATCATCTATATCGATACATTGGGTTACTGGCATTCGTCCTTCACCTCCTGGCTTGCATGACAACATACCACATGCAACTTCATCTTAGGCATCCAAAGTACTACTGTCACCTATTATCTTGGTAGTACCACGGTATATGGTGATCTTAAATCATGATCTCTTGTATGTCATGATTCATCAAGATCGATACCTTAGAAACCCTAAACCACTCTGGTCGGGGTTTCATCACCTTCTTTTCCAAATAAGTGCATCTGAGGTTCTACAACCATCCTTTTATTGCATCAAGGACTAGGCTAGCTAACCAAACAACCATTAACTTGATCAACCGATATTGTTACATCTGAGTGTTAGTCAAATTATCTCTTATCCAACTGAGGGTTAACCTAACAACCTCTTCTATCCTCCATCTAAACTAGGCAGTTGTATCTCATCTAGAGCAAGCATTACCATTTCTCATCCTTAGGTGTTAGGTAACGTTGAAGACATAGACCTCCATGTATTCCACTTATTACCTCATCTTAGACTCAACAAGAAAACATAGAGCTCATCTTCTTGCTTGTCAAACTCAACCTTGTATGACTCACAAAAGCCACACAACTCATGATAAAACATCCTCATAAGATGACTACCTTATTCTCTTGAGGTTTATAAACCATCTACACATCGTGTACTCCATAAGGGTATATTATAATCTTTGTTCTCATACCTCTTAGCAATGTTCTGACTCACATCATCTTTATTCTTGGTGTATGGCATGCGTACTGTCCTATCTCTCACTCTTATAACAAGAGGAAATAAGCATTTGGCGACTGTCCAAACACAAAGGCCTTCCTATTCCAAGAGTAGAGATGGTACATAGCACATTGCCAGTACACCTTCAAATCTATGTTGAAACATGCTACTTATGTCTCTACATCGCCATCATCTTGATATCAAAGTTACTTCCATGGAAAACTGATCTCGAGCCTACTTCGGTCACCACACACTCCTTGGTCATCTCCTCTAGGTCTATAGGGTTCCGACGCTTTTGGGGTCATCCCTCTTCCCTTATGCATCCAGAGAGTGCCCTACTCGTCTGCCCTTTGGGTCCCATGAGTTCATGAAGGTGATCACTCTCCTAACCCATGGCCCTTAGACAGTGATAGTTGTTACCTCCCGACCCTATGGTCATGTGCAAGTACGGAATTAGGCAACTCCTACTTCCATCAGTCTTATCCCTACTTGACCGTACGATATAATTAGGATTCTATTATAGTACATGTCCAACTTAGAACCTTACCCAAGCCTTCATCATCTCTCTCTCTACATTCATGGGATGACTTTCATCCTTTCATAGGGGTCATGGCGACATGCCTACCTTGGTCAGGCCCCATACTGGTTACCTCCAAACCAACAAAACATGTATACACACCCTATCAAAGGGTCCCTCTCCCAGGATGGGAGGAAACTACATCTTGATAACAAAGGTCACAAAATCCCTTATGTCCAGGGTTACATCCACATGAGCTTGCTTAACCCTAGAAAGCTACTAAGGCACAAGAAGACCCCCTACTAAACCATGCTAGGTCATACTTGCTCTCATTCCTTATCATTGGACCAAGAACAAACCTTCCCATGTCATCCACTAAGCTGTGAGGGGTTCATCAAACATGCCTTATACTTAAGGGGGTTTCCCTTTCCTCTAGACATGAGGAGTACTATGCTCAAATCTATAAAACTCAAATCTCATCATGAGAATCAGGTATACCACTTCCCCTCTTAGGCCTAGGAACCCTAGGTTCACTTTTCTATGAAAGCTATCCAACAACATGCTCAACCTTTCCACCACAAACCAAGCATGTACAAGGTATGACATGCACTTCTATTATCCTTTTACTCGAGCAACACCTCAGAGTGGATCCCTCCTCAAGGACAACCAACAAGGTACAATGTCTCACAACTTGCTACTAAACCTCTTCATGCTATAAGGAACTCTTCATCTCATCTATACGATAGGTACAGAGGTACCAACAGACTCATCCTCTCTCTAGGGTTCGGTTCCTCTAAAGGCAACTAAGATACCATTAGCCTCCAGGGATCATGCATGAGGCGAGCGTGACCATTCACTTAGGTCACATCATCCTCAACTTCCCATTATTCCTCATATCTTGGAGTCTAAGCTTCCAATCTTCTTGCTTGGGTCCTACTCTCTCTCTCTCTAGAGCTAACCCTACAGCAACCTTACTACTAGAGGTTCTTACTCCATGAAGGATCAAGATCACAAGCATACGCCTACATGGTTGAAGCCTATGTTCAACTTATGTTTGCTCAAGATTATCTATAGCTCTTTATTCTTATCATACAAGCTATCCATCATACTCTCTTGGCGAGGGTTTCAACCTACTGCCTGCACTGCTGACGTACTCTGGGTGCATGATATGCCCTACTCGCATAATCCCATAGGGTTTCTATAGGTTCTTCTCTAACCTAAAAAATGAAGGAGCTATCCTTCACTCTAACATGCATGACCCTCCCCAGGGTTGGGTCGCCAAAGACACTAGGTCATCCCGCCTCACATGGATCATATCGTCCTTGGCATCCGAAAGCATGACCACACACCTGGTCTATCATGACATCTAACTCATCATGTTATCTCTCTCTAATCACCACTTAGGGTTAGGGTTAGGATCATCCTCAGAGGATGTACTAGGTCTCTACCTTTAATGGAGATCTCTGCCTCCCATACAAACTCTCTCTACTCATCCTTTTGACAAGAAAGTCTAGCCTCAAGTCTCTCCTAAGGGCATGACAACTTATGTCATACGACCTAAGCATGTATATATTGTTTTATGCTTAATCTATTAAGATTATGTCCATGACATCTTATTTACATGTTTTTTATTAATTTGATGGAGGATTCCTTAAACCTTATCAACCTTACCCATACCTTAAGAGGGTGAGGAAAAGAGAGAAAACCCTAATCCTTTTAATCCTTAACAGCATTTGATTTGAGAAAGGATGAACAAGATGAGAGAGTCCTAAAGGTATCTTATTTTGAGTCCAATCCCGAGACATTGGCCAGGAAGTCACACTAATCCGGGAGTCCTCGTATTCTGACTAGCGGTGTGGAGGAAAATATTGCCAGCCCCCAGACGTGATCCTTTTCTAGACACCTCTGTCTTTCGGAAATTCCTCTAATAACTCCCTTGGGTTCTACAGAGTTTGTAAAATTTAATAATGATTAAATATTAAATGAGGAACCTATGCTCTGATACCAAATGTAACGACCCTGCCTCCCGATAACCCCCAATTAAGGGAGACCAAGAGGTCAGAGCCATTATCCCAGTTAACATGATCAAAGGTTCTACAAATAATCAATAACAATTATCAAATTCTACCAACTAAACTTAAAGACTATAATAAAATAAAACTTTGCATAACTTTTTCAGAAACTTGGATGTCTACTTCCATCCACATCTGGAGTCTATTCTAACTAATCCTCCCTAGTTCTTTAACTCTTATTTAATTTACATATGCCACTTTACTGTTTGTGCTTTTCAATCTTTCACCTAAAACACCGACAAACAAAACGTCGCTCAGCATATCGAAACATGCCGGTATGTGGGGACAACCAAAATTTCACAAATATGGCTAACAAACTAATTATCACAACCGAGGTAAATTAACAAACCAATTTACATTTTCAATGTGTCAATCTCAACCACTTTTGCCCTAACCCTAGAATACCCTCTCTAGGGTTTGACTTAAGGCCACCTTCTCAATCTCGAGCTTGGTGCCTAGGGTCACCTCTCATGGTGCCCTTTACTCATGCAACATAGACCACCTTCTCATTCCCGAGCTTGGTGTCTGGGGTCATCTCTCATGGTGCCATTGGTCTTCCCTCCTGGGCTTGACCTTTTTGCATCATCCATCAGGGTGGCATGTAGGTGCGAGAATACACATTTATATTACAAGTGTGATAATCATAGTGACTTTATAGTTTCCAATTATGAACATCCAAACTGGTTGGTTGCAATCCATGCTATCAATTCATCTGGAAAACTTTCGAGAAACTAATGCGATTAACCATAATTAACCACATACCTGTTAAGTTGACTTGAATGCAGAAATAACTCAACCAATCAAGAAATCACACAAGTACATACAAGTTGATCCTGAAAAAGGCATCCAATTTTTCTATCATTAATCATGTCATCATGATCTATTAATCCTAGTTGTTTCCTAGGGTTATTAGTCCTTTTTAGGGTTTTGAGCATAATTAGGGTTCCACTTCATTTTTATTACTTTAAACCCTAATATTATAAAATCACTTACAAACCCTAATTATTTCATCTTTCTTTCACAAAAGATTCTAGGATCATCTTGTAGCAACATGAAACCCTAATTTTAGATTATAACTACTTTTCTTTTCCTTTTATCTTATTCATGGTTTCTAAGCATATTAATCATCATATTAGGTTTAAAACCCTAAACCTTGCAATTTTATCATTAAAACATGTTAAAAATCCATATTTATCATTAAACATGTTAATAATGCTCGAATTAACTTATTTGCAAGATTAAATCTATCCTTTGTCAACAATTAGGGTTTCTAACCACAAATTAATACTTTTTTCCTTCAAAATTATATACTTCTACAAAAAGATACAGATTTAGGTTCTCAAACCATTTTAAATGTATCTCTCATATTTTTCTAATCAATTTTCATGTATTAACTTTCCTCATCCGAGTTTTCTATCAAAATATATGATTTTAACAACAAAATCCATTTTTCTGATTTATTTGCTAATTTTAGAAAAACATAGATTGTTAGATTTGTTGTTCGCTGGTCCACTCAGGATCCAATGGCCAGGGACGTACGCACCTAATCTTGAGATCAAAAAGAACAAAAGGCACCTTTTCCCTTACCTCCTCACTTCCCGCACAAGGGCCAGGATATAATTGTGCGTCGGTTTGTCTTCAACCTCACACGTCTCTTCTCACACGATCCAGCGATCAACTGGGAAGTTGACTTCGGGCTCCAGAGTGCATGCGCACGATCCAAGGCCACTGATCACTCTGTCTCAACCTCACGAACTTGATGAGCCCTTCGATTGGCTGTGGTCACCTTTCCTACTTTCGGGGCTACTCCATGTTCTGTCGGTGACCACTGCTTCTAGGCGGAGGTGCAAGTCACGGTCGGAGCTGCAATTGGAGGTACGGGCACGATCGTTGGCTCCGTCCTATCTCTCTAATATGCTTGCTAGATGTGTTGGTTCCACAGATAATCCCCCCTATATATAGGGTTGACCACCTGTCCAGCGATTTGGGGACTTCCATACGCGTAGACGAAACCACCCATAAACTGGGTTGGATGGCTTCGGAACAGACTCCCAAAGGTGATGGACTCATCACCAAGTCTGCTCATTGCTCCCAATCTGAGTAATCATTGATCAAAGAGTTCACAATCTATTCCCTGTGGCTTGTTCCTCGCAAGATTGGGACTGATTCCCAGTCGTTGGATCTTCAATCCAACGATCGAGTCTCAACTAAAAAAATAGGAAAATCGAGATTCAATTCCCTTTATCAAGGTGGCACATTTTCTTATGTTATTATTGTTCTCACTTTAGGATAATTTCCAAATTGCATATCTTGGAAACCGTGCATTGTTTTACAACCAAATTTTGAGGACTTCTCTCTCATGCCTTTATCTACTTGCATGCCAAGTTTGAGTTCGAAATTCCAAAAGAAAAGGACTGTTTCTTCATAAGCAAGTTACTCATTAACTAAATCCATTTAATGGTTATTTTCTCTTTCTTTCTCTTTTTATTTTTCCTTAGTGGAATTCCTTTTAATATTAGGAACCTTATGAATACAAAAATTCACCAAAGATAACCCAATTATACTTCTTTCCACTTATTTCCCATATTTTATCATTGATTTCAATTTCTTTCTTAATAAAGAAATATTTAATTGTTCTTTTCTTTTCTTATGGATTTCTCTTTGCAACTTTGGACTCCTTGGAACCCAAGGAACCCAAAAGGCACGGAATACAACTTTGGATTACATACTTTTTCCTTCTAGAGGTTTCTACATCTTTTCTTTTCTCCATTTCTTAATTATTCATTTATTAATCAAATTTCCTTGTTATTGGGCCCAAAGGCCAACAAAACCCATTAAGCAACCATCAAGGCTATTATAGACGAAATTCAAATCAAATCTCATCATTTATCTGTATTAAGAGAAATTACATTTCTCATTAAAAGAACCCAAAATTTGGGGTTGTAACAGTTACATTATTTCTATAGTTCCTTTTATCATTGATATCCAGATCGAACCCGAGTCATGGAATCATCATCCTCTTCAATATTCAATTTGTGTTCCTTGAACTAGAGTAGACAGGCCAAGATATATGTAAGCTCAAAATCACATATTGACTACATGATCATGGCCATACATTTCTCAGTTTCTCTTATCAAGTGGCTAGGATATCATACTCATGTAGGATGGACAAATCCCATCCACATCATTCACAATCATCCACATGTGTCAAAAAGCATCAAATCATCACCTTTATAGCAATCATTATTCAAGGTCACCATGGATTATGTCAAAGTACAGTGAACGACATGTGATGAGTGTAGTGATTTTAGATATAAGAACCACAATCACCACCAACACTTTGAGAGATGATTCTTACTACCATGTAATGGTTGAAAACCTATAGAGGGGGGGTGAATAGAGTTTTATATAGATTTTAAAGTAATTTAAACTCAAACAACCAAAGTAAAGATTAAGAAGAGGAACACAGGTGTTTAGAGTGGTTCCACCTTAGCAAATACTAAGGAGTCAATCCACTACCCGGTTGCTTACCCAACCGGGATTTTGAAAGTACTAAATTTTATTACCTCTCAAGGATATTACATAAAATTTACAATACTTTCCAAACACCCTTTGGACAGCCTTCGCCTTGAAGTAGTCTTGCCAACCTCGAAGCAGCCTTCCTTGAAGTAACTTCAAGCTCCCCCTTGAAGTAGCCTTCCTCCCGAAGTAGCTTCCCGTCAAGACAGCCTTCTGAAGTAGTCCAAAGTTCCTCCTCTTCACCACGAAGAGCTTCACCCTCTCCAATCCGCAGCCTCCTACCTGGAGTAGCAAGAAGAGTACAAGGAATACTAGGAACAAGAAAGAAATAAGAGAAAATACAACTTTATCCTTGAAGCTCAAGGCTTGATTAGCCTAGATCAAGCGTTTGGATTTTCCTAGCCAAGATGATGGACTTGTGATTGCTTAGGGTTAGGAAAATCTAGCCTATAGGACGAGCTTGAGCTAAGAGGAAAGTGGCCAATTTATCACAATGCTCAATTCACAACAGATTGCACAAGAGGGCTCAAGTATTTTCTCAAGTATAGTAAGTGTATCAAGTAAGTCCTAGTGTCCTATGGCTTGTCCTATTTATAGAAATGGCCTAAGTATGCTTAAGGACGTTCTAGATAACTTCTAGGGGTTTCTAAGTGCTTAACTAGCCGTTAGGTACAAGTTTGTTGCTTTTGCAACGGCTAATTACTTTACTCTGCAGTTTCTGTCAGAGATCGTCTCGGTCGAGAAATTGTCGACCGAGACACCTACTCGGTCGAAGTTTTGTCGACCGACAGGCTCTCTGGATCAACGTCTATTTTCATCTGCCAACTAACTTGTCAGTTGTGTCTAACGGCTACTTTGGATCTTTCTCGGTCGAGGAGTTTGTCGACCGAGAATGTCTCGGTCGAGGAGTTGGTCGACCGAGATAGATCCTGTTTTAGGATTTCAAGTTAGGCATTAATTATGTGTGTGAGTGTGCATAGGTGATCCTATTGAATGGATGACTAAGGTGTTTAGCTAGGGAAAATCCAATGCTTGATTTACATGCGATTCTAAGTACTTGTACATTATATTTCTGTACAAGTTTTTACAATGATTACATTTGCATGAAAATATAAATACTTCTTGTTGAATTTCCCTTATAGGTTTGTCATCCTGCACACTCAAGTAGCTCGTCAGATAAATAAGAATGAAATGTTTGTCATAATCAAAACAAAGGGATTTTATAGATGTCCATTTAGCCAACAATCTCCCCCTTTTTGAAGATGACAAACATTTCCAAAATATAAATAAAGGAAATATAAAACATATAAATGTCATACCTTTAGATTGCCATTTGTAACTTTTCCTCTTGTTTATAAAATGTGTGCTTATTATTCCCAATGAATTATGGAACATGAAATCCAGTTCATTTGGGAATATAGCAACTTTCAATGTAAAGCCAAGAGTATATTTATGAAACTCATTGATTGAATTTGTCATAAATACTAAGTTATAGTTTTATATATCTCTCCCCCTTTGTCATTTCAAAAAGATAACCATTTTAATAAAAGCTCCCCCTTAATTAGATATCCCATCAAATCTAATAAGAAAATGTCCATTGAAAAGCCAAAATGATACAATTAAACAAGTATACGCGTTAAGAACCGCAGATATCAAAGAAAACATCTTCCAAAGGAGTAATAAGCAGTTGCTTCCTAATGCTGTTGAATTGATCTAAAGGAAGTGGTTTTGTAAAAATATCAGCCAATTGATTTTCCGTATCAACATGATGAAGGGAAACATGATTCTTTGATATGTGATCCCTTAAGAAGTGATGACGGATTTCAATGTGTTTTGCCCGACTGTGTAAAATAGGATTATGTGCTAAGTTTATGGTGCTCGTGTAATCACAAAAGATAGGTGTAGATGAAAGTTTAAAACCATAATCGCTTAAAACCTGTTGCATATAAAGTACTTGAGCACAACAAGACCCGGCTGCCATATATTCAGCTTCAGTTGTAGATAGGGCAACCGTATTTTGTTTCTTACTAAACCAAGATACTAAGGCTCTTCCTAATAAGAAACATCCACCACTAGTACTTTTGCGATCAGGTCGACAACCAGCATAATCCGCATCAGTATATGCTTTAAAATCCAAGGATTGTCCTTTTGGATACCATAAACCGAAACAAGTAGTGCCAGCTAGATATCGAAGAATTCGTTTAACCGCAAGAAAATGAGATTGCATAGGTTGAGATTGAAATCGAGCACAAAGACCAACGGAAAACATGATGTCCGGTCGAGAAGCGGTTAAATATAGCAAACTACCAATCATAGCTCGATATAAGGAATCATCAATAGGTTCCCCATTTTCATCCTTATCAATTTTGATAGAAGTAGCCATAGGAGTAGTAGCATGTTTGCATTGATCCATCCCAAAGCGTTTTAAAAGTTCTTTAGTGTATTTTTCTTGGCTTATGAAAATTCCTGCAGGCGTTTGCTTAATTTGAAAACCAAGAAAAAATGTTAATTCACCCATAAGGCTCATTTCAAATTCTTTTTGCATAATGTCACTGAATTGTGTGCATAATAAATCATTTGAAGCTCCAAAAATAATATCATCAACATATATTTGCACAACTAGGAAATCAGATGCATATGTTTTGAAGAATAAAGTGGAATCTGAATTTCCAATAGAGAAACCATTATCAAAAAGATATGTCTTGAGCCGTTCATACCAATTCCTAGGTGCTTGCTTTAGACCATAAAGTGCCTTTTTAAGTTTATAAACATGGTCACCTTTTTCTGGTATTTCAAAGCCCGGTGGTTGAGCAACATAAACGTCTTCTTGTATGATGCCATTTAGAAATGCACTTTTGACATCCATTTGATATAGCTTAATGTTTTTATGGGCAGCAATAGCTAGTAACATCCTAATGGCTTCAAGTCTAGCTACGGGTGCATATGTTTCATCAAAATCTATTCCTTCTTGTTGATTATATCCTTGTGCTACTAATCGAGCTTTATTCCTTATGACTTCTCCTGCTTCATTGAGCTTATTCCTAAAAACCCATTTAGTTCCTATGATGGTTTTGTCTTGTGGTTTAGGAACTAAATCCCATACATCATTTTTAGTGAATTGATTTAATTCTTCTTGCATGGCTATTATCCAGTAATCATCCTTAAGAGCTTCGGATATCTTCTTAGGTTCAATGATAGAAACGAAAGCCATGTTTACAACATCTTTGAAGGAAGACCGAGTTTTGACTTTATCATTTGGATCTCCAATAATTTGTTCTTGGGGATGATCTTTGATAAGCCTAGGTGTAGGTTGTGTTTCAACTTGGGGTTCCGATATAGGAATTTTCTCACTATCATTGGAAATGGTTGTATTTTCGAATTGATTAGTGAGATCAATGATATCTAGATTTTCAGATTTTGATTCTTCATGAAAAGAAATATGAATGGATTCCTCAACTCTTCTAGATATAGTGTTATATACTCTAAAGGCTTTGCTAGAAGTGGAATATCCCAAGAAAAATGCTTTGTGTGATTTAGAATCAAACTTGTCTCTATCATCTTTAGTATTTAAAATGTAGCATGTGGAGCCAAAAGTATGAAAGTAGTCAACTCGAGGTTTCTTAGAGTGTAGTATTTCATATGGAGTTTTCTTCAAATGAGAGTGAATAATTACTCTATTAAGCACATAACAAGCAGTGTTTACGGCTTCAGCCGAAAAGGTTTTAGGTGTGTTGTGTTCAAGCATCATGGTCCTAGCCATTTCCTGTAGGGATCGATTTTTCCGTTCTACTATACCATTTTGTTGTGGGGTACGTGGAGCAGAAAAATTATGAGTATACCCTTGAGATGTACAAAAGGTCTCAAATGTATGATTTTCAAATTCGCCACCATGATCACTTCTAATGGTACATATTTTATGTTGTAAAAGATTTTCAATCTTAGAACAAAATTGCATAAAGACATGAATAGTATCATCTTTAGTTGCAATAAAATGTACCCATGTAAATCTACTATAATCATCAACAATAACAAAACAATATCTTTTACCACCAATAGATTGTGTCCTCATTGGTCCAAATAAGTCCATATGAATTAATTCTAAGGATATACTGGTGCTGAGTACATGTTTTGATTTAGAAGATGTTTTGGTTTGCTTTCCCATTGTGCAAGGTTCACAGTTTTCAGCTTGATCAAAAGACAGAGCAGGTAATCCACGAACAAGATTATATTTCACTAACTTTTTAATAGTGTGTGAACTAGCATGTCCTAGCTTTTTATGCCATAGCTGTAAGGTATTTTCATTTGCAAGCAAGCATTTGCCGATTACTGATTTCATAGATTTTGGTTTAAGGATATAAAGATTTCCAACTCTATCTCCTTCATAAATGACATTTGTAGTGTTTTCTATCAACAACTTGCAGCAGGTTTTGTTAAATAACACATCATAACCACTATCACATAGTTGACTTACGCTAATTAAATTGTGATGCAATCCATCAACAAGTAGAACATTTTTGATTTCAAGATTTGTTCCAACATTACCTATTCCAACGATCTTGCCCTTACCATTGTCTCCAAAGGTGACCGTTCCACTTTTCTTTTCTTCAAAAGTTTGAAATGCGTCCTTGTTTCCGGTCATATGTTTGGAGCAGCCACTGTCAACTACCCATTCCTGCATTAGAATGTAGATTTTGGTACCCATGTGATGGTCTGATAAGGTTAGAAACTTTTAATTTGCTTATGTGTATAAAAGTTCTGATACAGAAAACCAGTCGGTCGACAATTGTTCGACCGATATCAGTCTCGGTCGACAATTTGTCGATCGAGCACGTTACTGTATTACAATCAAAAACACAGAAAATTTCTCGGTTGACCAATTTTCGACCGAAATAAGTACTGGAAGATTTTCGATTTGTTAAAGACATCCAGTCGGTCGACAATACTTCGACCGACCCAGAGCTCGGTCGACAGTACTTCGACCGACGACGTTTCTGTTTTAGTACAGCAATGCAGAAAAATTAATACCAATAAGCATAGCATCGTTTGTTGAGATAGAACAATATAAATAGCAAAAATTAAGTATTTTGTCATATCTCAACTACATTCCATTCTTCTAAGTTTGGGGTCTTGGAGTCCAAACTAAGTTGGACTTCTTAGTCTTGTAGGGGCATGAAAAACAGTAATGTCCAAGACGTAAATAGAAATGACAAGTAATAGAATCAACTTCATTTCTCTTTCTAGCCATTGTGTTTTTGGGTACAAACATAGTTTGGGTCTTTTTGGGTTGATTTTTCTTTGGAACATATCCCAAACCTTTTCTTCCATTGAAGGTAGTACCACTTCTCAATATGTTATCAAGAATATCTTTTCTTCTTAACTCATAAAGTTCTCTTTGCAACTGAGCAATGTCATTCATCTTCTTATGAATATCTTTTCTTGCCTGGTCTAAATCAGAAAACAATGAATCCTTTTCTTTTACAATATTGTCATAGTCCGAATGATTGCACAAGATAGGTTGAGTTTGAAAAGCTTGTAGTTTGGCTAACAAATCAGTCTTTTCTTTTGATAGAAGATTAAGATTGGTTTCCAAAGTAAGTAGCTTTCTAGTGCAATCATCTAAAGATGTTTTTAAAGATACATTTTCAAGATCAATGTTATTCTTTTCAGAAGAAAGTTCATCTATTTTGGCAATGAGCTCATTATTTGATTTCATAGTCTTCTTTAGTTTCTTCTTGGCATCAACATACTTATCATGAGTTTCTTGTAAGCTAGCAACTAATTCTTCTTTAGGAAGATCAATAAGGCTTACCTCTTGAGAGTCTTCATTGTCTTCTCTTGCCATTAGACATTCCACATTTTCATCTCCACTTTCACTTTCACTCGTTTCATCCCATGCCGCTTTATAAGCTTTTTCTTTCTTCTTATGTGAGATTTTCTTTCCCTTCTTAGCTTTGGGACATTCATTTTTGAAATGTCCTTTCTTTCCACATTCGAAGCACCTGGGAGTGGAAGAAGAACTAGAAATTTTATTAGATTTAAACCTTCTGTATTTCTTACCGTTGACTATCAATGCTTCTTCTCCTTCTTCTTCACTGGATTCCTCACTCTCTTGTGAGAGAGCTTTTGATGCTTTGAGAGCCACGTCTTTCTTTGGCCCACGTTGATGCTCATGTTCTCTTCTCTCTTCCTCTTCTAGGTCTGCCTCATGAGCTTCTAAGTTTCCGATGAGCTGCTCCATTTTGAGGCGAGTGAGGTCGTTTGCTTCTGCAATAGCTGTCACCTTTGGTTTGTACTTTGGAGGAAGAGATCGAAGTATTTTTGATACCTGATCCTCCTCAAGAACAGGTTTCCCTAAAGCACTCAAACCATTAATAATAGTAGAAAATTTTGAATACATTTCACTAATAGTTTCGTTTGGATCCATACGAAAATGTTCAAACTTGGTTTTAAGAAAACTAACTTTAGAGTTTTTAACTTGAACGGTACCCTCATATGTTATAGATAATCTATGCCAAATCTCATATGCGGTATCACAGTTTGATACTCTATTAAATTCACCTACTGAAATGGAACAATATAAAATGCTTACTGCCTTTGCATTTATTTGGGCCATTTTTACCGTATTAGCATCCCATACTACGAAATCGTCTTGTGGGAGTGTGTATGGTGTAGATACCATTCTCCAAAGATCCCAGTTGATTCCTTGGAAGTAGAATTGCATCCTTCTCTTCCAGTATTGATAGTTTGTCCCGTCGAATGCCGGAGGTCTAGCAACGAGCGTTCCTTCAATGTTGAGGTGGTTGAGCACTCCATCACCCATTTCTTCAAGACCGTGTTAAGGTTCCTTGAAGCCCTGCTCTGATACCAATTGAAAACCTCTAGAGGGGGGGGGGGGTGAATAGAGTTTTATATAGATTTTAAAGTAATTTAAACTCAAACAACCAAAGTAAAGATTAAGAAGAGGAACACAGGTGTTTAGAGTGGTTCCACCTTAGCAAATACTAAGGAGTCAATCCACTACCCGGTTGCTTACCCAACCGGGATTTTGAAAGTACTAAATTTTATTACCTCTCAAGGATATTACATAAAATTTACAATACTTTCCAAACACCCTTTGGACAGCCTTCGCCTTGAAGTAGTCTTGCCAACCTCGAAGCAGCCTTCCTTGAAGTAACTTCAACCTCCCCCTTGAAGTAGCCTTCCTCCCGAAGTAGCTTCCCGTCAAGACAACCTTCTGAAGTAGTCCAAAGTTCCTCCTCTTCACCACGAAGAGCTTCACCCTCTCCAATCCGCAGCCTCCTACCTGGAGTAGCAAGAAGAGTACAAGGAATACTAGGAACAAGAAAGAAATAAGAGAAAATACAACTTTATCCTTGAAGCTCAAGGCTTTATTAGCCTAGATCAAGCATTTGGATTTTCCTAGCCAAGATGATGGACTTGTGATTGCTTAGGGTTAGGAAAATCTAGCCTATAGGACGAGCTTGAGCTAAGAGGAAAGTGGCCAATTTATCACAATGCTCAATTCACAACAGATTGCACAAGAGGGCTCAAGTATTTTCTCAAGTATAGCAAGTGTATCAAGTAAGTCCTAGTGTCCTATGGCTTGTCCTATTTATAGAAATGGCCTAAGTATGCTTAAGGACGTTCTAGATAACTTCTAGGGGTTTCTAAGTGCTTAACTAGCCGTTAGGTACAAGTTTGTTGCTTTTGCAACGGCTAATTACTTTACTCTGCAGTTTCTGTCAGAGATCGTCTCGGTCGAGAAATTGTCGACCGAGACACCTACTCGGTCGAAGTTTTGTCGACCGACAGGCTCTCTGGATCAACGTCTATTTTCATCTGCCAACTAACTTGTCAGTTGTGTCTAACGGCTACTTTGGATCTTTCTCGGTCGAGGAGTTTGTCGACCGAGAATGTCTCGGTCGAGGAGTTGGTCGACCGAGATAGATCCTGTTTTAAGATTTCAAGGTAGGCATTAATTATGTGTGTGAGTGTGCATAGGTGATCCTATTGAATGGATGACTAAGGTGTTTAGCTAGGGAAAATCCAATGCTTGATTTACATGCGATTCTAAGTACTTGTACATTATATTTCTGTACAAGTTTTTACAATGATTACATTTGCATGAAAATATAAATACTTCTTGTTGAATTTCCCTTATAGGTTTGTCATCCTGCACACTCAAGTAGCTCGTCAGATAAATAAGAATGAAATGTTTGTCATAATCAAAACAAAGGGATTTTATAGATGTCCATTTAGCCAACAATGGTTTCCATGTGTCACTCTCATGATGGGTCTATCTAATACACTATCCTCTAACAAGTATTTATTTCTTTGGCTTGATATCACATATCATGACTAACGAGACTCTTCCATCAACCAAAACACACTCTACTCTTATGTGTTATTGTTGTCTATCAACCTTCCACAATAACATCCAACTAGGGGCATAACAAGAATGTGTATACTCTTGGCATCTATATGCTCTCATTATTCAGCTGTAACATACCAAAATCTGGATACTGAGCTCAACATTTCATGTCCTTAATCCCATTTGTAATTAAGTTAGCTTCAAAGTGTTTACCCCATAAATAAGTTCAATTATGAAGTATTAGAGCCAAGAAATATAATATTCAAATATATCACCTTTATATAAGGTTAAATGTAAAATAATGGACCCAATTGGTCAAGAAATAAATTAAATTCATTATTTGAGAACTTAACCTCCAAGTAATAAAATAAAATATCAAATTTTTAAAAAATAAATATTTGACTTAAAAATTGAATCCCTCACACTTAAATCAGTCTACTTCTCTATTTTCATGTCAATTAGAACTTAATTGCTCCTCCATTTAATTAAGGAGAAAAGAGAGGCATTAATTGATATGATTGATAAAATGTATCAATGTGGATCTCATTCATTAATTTCTTGTAACACCTCCTTCCTCTAAGTGAGGATAGCGCCTCCTCCTTCTGTGGATGGCAAACTTTACTATAACCTATGACTGTTTTCCCATATAATCTCCTATTCCTCCTCACTTCTTCTTCCTTTCCTCGGTCCTAACCCCAAGCCTTGTCACCCAAGCCTCAGATGAATATTGGCCACAGAAGGGCATATGTTCATAGGTCATTGATTCCCAATGTTTGTTACCCCCTACTCCTCTCTTCCTTCCTTATTTCTTCCCATCTCCTCCTCTCTATTTATTTCCTTCTCCCTTCCATGTTTCTCAAACCTATCTGCCTGCAACCCTTCCCTCTCCCTGTACTAATTAGTCGTGGCTGCAAGGAGGTTGTCACTACCTACTTCCCTTCCTTATGTGGACTTACGATCGTAGATCTATAAGTCTTCATCCTCATGGTGCCCAACAGTCTGACACAAAACTTGCAATAGTCATGCTCCTTTCTCTCATCATCACCTGGAGTATAACATGCAACGACCATTTTGCACCCAGTATATCCTCCTTCCCTCCAGTCACAATGTTGCCAACCCTATCTTTTCAACCTCCATTTCTCTTTACCCCAAGCCTTGTTCGCATTGACTTCCCTAGTCCTTGGTTCCTTCAATGTTAAGATGCCAAGAAGTCATCGCCAATCACTGCCATGATCACCAGAGCCCTGGGAAGTCACACAACCACACCTGATCTACCACCACTCAGAGTAGACATTGTCGTCGCCTGCCCCTCCATCTCCCCGTTGTTACATTTCCACTACCAATGGTTGTGACCAACATAGCACTATAAATCATCCCCAATCATTCCTCTATCACTCCACAATGCCATGGTCCCTAACCGTCAACAGATATGTCTCCCCTAGCGTCCAACTGCCATGGATCCAATAGCATCCACCATCTCAACCATGGCACCCACCAACCTATGCCAACCAAAAAAAATATGTTTCTCCTCTAGAGCCCTACCTCTCTCTGCTAGCACCCAGTATCTTTGGCAGCCAAGAAAATGCCACCAACAACTACTACGTTCGACAAAAGCCCCTACGACGACACCCAACCATGTAAATCCCTACCTTCCTCTACTTGTAGCGCATGCACTAAATTCCAACACTGCCATCCTCACCTCTCTAGCAATAGATTTGCAACACCACCATTTATCCTAAACATGGCTGCCCTTGCATGTTCCTCTATTGCATCACCAATCATGGGTGTAAGGTTAGCGGATGGTCACCAAAAAACCATCATGACGCTGATACCTCCTCTATTAGTCCTACGAGCATGATCTCCATCTCTGGTCATGGCAGCTGGTGAATTATAACTGGGTATTGATGAGGCTATCCATGGCTCCATTGTCATATCTTGACAACCATTTTTTCCATGATAGTAGCAAGGCGATGCCAACTACTATAGGTGTCCTTTGTTAGCTCTTTATCTTCCATGCTCCACCAACATAGGCTATTCTATAGCCATCACCAACACCCCCAGTGCAATGTCATTTAACCTCCTTAGATTTCTGAAGACATATAATGAAGGACTCTATTATCTAAATCCTCTTGAACCATGAATCATCAAATAAACAACAACCATCACCGGTTTGGACATTTAAGACTTTGTTCATCATTGTCACCCTCCTCCTGTCTTAACCTACCTTCTCCTCTTTGCACTAGCCGTCAAAGATGCAACACATATCCAGGTCCTTGGGCAACCAATTGGCAATGGAATCTACTCCTTCCTAGGAAAGTTCGTTCCTAGAATCATAGAAAAGCACTGACAAGTCTAAAAATCTACGGGACCAACCGCATCCATGGTAGCATAATCAAATGATAGTCATTAGATTAATTTGTAAGTCATTTTCTCCATAACCTAATGTTTCATTCTATATAAATAAACATTGTGCTAAGGTATGGGTTAGAGTCTAAACATGAAGCAAAGGATATAACTACTAGTTATGATAATCATTATATCATTTGATAAGCATCCCTGCGTATCATACCAATGTCATCTAGACTATTCAGTTCCTATTACTTGAGTGTTAAGAATAATATCCTAATCAAAGGTACTTAGAAATATGAGTAAAGTTCAACAAGCGCAGATGTTGTTTAACATAGATAGATTGTAAGAAAGATTATGATCCTAATATCTAATTTGAAACTCATGGAATTTATACATATTTGCATAATTAAGTGCTGGATAATAAAACCACAAGATTGACCATATATGAGAAATAAATAGAATTAAAAATATAGTTCATAACCAATACCTACTTTTACTAAGTATGATATTGATAAAATGTACAAGTATAGTACCAAATATAGTGTGGTGATACATATCAATCTATCCATATAAGAGGTATTTATGTAGTGACATATGATCCTCACAATAAGAGAATTTTAGTAAAGGTACCTAATGGGAAGTATATGATTAACCCTAATTTAATAAACTTGACCTATATGCCATGAAGACAAGGAATTCCATCACAATATCTCAATTGGAAGAATGTATAAATTATTACTCTGTAAGTATCCTATTCATATTTAGGCATGTGTGATTGAAGATGAATCATTGAACCAAAAGATAAAACTAATGGATTTTGTGTTCACTTAATAAAATAAGATCCCTAACATGCCTTTAGGTATCCAAAATTGGGGTAAGAACAATATTAAAATCTACAGTAGGAATGTGTACAAATGCTTGCTTTGGTTTAACTGACATACTACACATGATCTGAGGATGAATACTCAACTTTGGGGACCAAGCACACTTATTGAGTTGACCTTTAGTCATGAAGATCAGGTATGTACTCCTCCCTATTTATAAGTGGGCATTTATATGACTAAATTTATATGAAACTTTTGCAATACTTGCTCTTGTTCCTTATGTTGGACAATTCACATACTCTCAATTGGACTTATTGTTATTCTTCAGAAATTCCTATTATCATGTTGAATTGGGTCGATGACCCCACTTGCTATTGTGCTTAAAACTTTCTGCATATGTTTGTGAAAGGTGTATATAGCCACTCTATTGATGCATGTTAAATAATTTGACTCGTTTAACTATCACAGACTCTTATGCGCAACCATTTGGGTATGTTTTTCTACCAGGGCTATGGTTTTCTACCTTTATATATACAGAGGCATCATTTTCCTCCTAGGGCATGCTTTTCCACCCATTATACTTAGGTCAATAACTCAGTGGTGTCATGTCCCTACTATAGCTACTTTTGTCAAATGTATTGGCATGTAAATTTTTATGTGATTGAATGGTTGATAATGGCAAGATTGTTTATTTTAATTGTTTAATTATTCTACATGATTCTTTTGGAAATTCCTTATTTTGTTAATTATCATTGAAATTTACCTACCTTTAATGCACCCTTTTTGTTGGGAACATTTTACTTTACTTTTGAAATAATTTAATGCCCTAATTAATCTTTTATTGTACATACTCAGCTTTGGCTGATACATACATTGTTTTCCTATTTTTCTGGGTGTTCCCTCCATCGAGGTGTAGGTTCTTTATAGGGAAGAGACTCAAGATGATCATGAGATAATTGGTGGACAAAAGGACAACTTGAGATAGCCTTGTTACCCTTTGCATATGGGTTTATGTGTATATAGATGTAACATTTTTATTTTATGTACCACCCTTAGGGTGAGAAAGTTTTGTTCATGAAAATAATTTGTAACTTTGTAAATAGTCATGTTTTTCTCTACTTAAGTATTTCATGGCTCATGTTTGTACCATTGAGCGAGCCTACTATTAGATCCCACACCTTACAGAATGGTATCAGAGCCTAACCATTCGATAACTAGACTATTGCAAGTTATCCTAGATTGTTTTTAGTAGGTAGGTGATCCTTTAGTGGTTGTTGTCATACCTAAAACAGAATAATGTTTACCAATTAGGGTTTCACCCCTATCATATTTGGTAGTAATATGTATCCTAAACATAGTATGTAGATGACCTAGTATTAGGTGCAGTCTTACCAATCCTACCCTCTCCTTATAGGTATAGATTTCTATATGAGAAGATTGACTCTCCTAGGAAGTAACCTCTACCTCCCACCTTAGGGGAACATAAATCATCTACTATAAAGAGTATATTGACATGAACTCACATTATTGTGCATAACCCCAATACAAGTCGATAAACCTTTTGCTTTTGTTGCTTTCTAGCATGTCTATAATACACACATTATGTAGATTGAGCATGCATGGATACAAACTTAGAATATTTATATGAGTTTTAGATTTGGAGTTTTTATATGATAGAACATGATGATATTAACTAGATCCTTTAAGGTTATACTTGTCTTTCCTGCAACATGGAGTTATCGCTATATAGTTTTGGTTGAGACACGCCATCCAATGGACAAATACTATCCTAGTTAAACTTGTGATACCTCATAAATGAGAGTTAGTTGAAGGAGGATATATGTTTTAAGTGACAAACATTGTGATTTCATCCCTTACATATCCATAAGGTAGAAATGATGTTTATCTCCCTTGTATTATAAAGGAATGATTACATAGTTGGATCACATAATAAAACATTGTGCCATGTTATTTTTCCTAGTAAATATGGAGGCTTAGTCATCTTTACAAGCTATAGTGTATATTCTCTTTCTTGAGACTTTGGATGTACATCGACATTGAGTTTATGTAAGGTAGAACCTCTAGGGTTGATTCTTAAAGAGTTGACCACTCTCTCATCGCCGTGTCATAATTAGTTTATCTGATGTGTGAGATGAAGAGTATTTTGACTAGCTAGTTCACATGGTCTTGTACTGATACCATGGATATAAACCAACTAGGGAAGTAGAGACCCTAATCTCTTTGTATCATGTTTACATGATCTTTTAAATAAATGATGTTTTTGGATGTGATGGATTAAGTCACAATTAAGAGAATGATAGAATAATGGAGGTCATGCCAAGTAGGACCTACTAGAACTGAACTACATGCTAGAAGAAACAAGTGTCCCCTCCTCATATAGAACTTGGATATGCTTGTTGTATTCCTTGATGATGTGTGTAGAGAAGCCTCTTTTGCAAAGATGAAGTGATGTTAGGGTGATAGTATATGTTGTATGTGGTAGGAAGTGGTCGATTTGGTTCTCGAATTGATTTTGACACCATTTTGGATTCCATCACAAGGTTCTCATCATCAAACTTATTTTCATTATTATATCATATAAAAAAACTTTTCCACATTTCATCGAAGGTTTTGGAACCAAGTCACCACCACAAGGAAGTTGTAGTAGTAAATAGGCTTTAGTGTAGAAATTTTTTTTTTTTGGTCAGTAAGCGTGTTTCTCTTCCATTCCAACAAAAAAACTATACAAGTAGGGGGGAGCATAAGCTCAGACTATCAAAAAAGATAACAAAAAGAAACTATCTATGTAGTCCTCTATAATCACTCTCTATGCATCTCCATAAGTTGTGTGTATTGACTTTGGCATCTTCAAAAACTATATGATTCCTATGAATCCATATATAGTAAATCACCAAAACAGCAAGGATCGCTTCGTTCTTTCTCCTCAAGGTTTGAAAATCGTCCTTGCACCTTGGTCTAATAGGCAAAAACTGAGCAGCTTTCCCCCACATTTCAGTAGCCACATCACACTCCCACATAATGTGGTCATTTGTCTCCTCTTGTCTACAACACAAACTGCATCTAGAAGACAGACTGATTCCTCTCACCTGCAGCTGATCTTCAGTAATTAACCTGCCATACATGAATTTCCAGCAGCAAATGATAGCGCGCCTAGGGGCTCTTGAACGCCACAACCATTTAGCCCACGCCACCTCTTCGTGCTTGATTCTGCAGATGTTCCACGCCTCTTTCAGCTTTAGGATCTTGCAGCCTCCCAGCGTGCAAGAATCATCGCCGCCTGCTATCAAAATGTTGTTGCAGATACGACGGATATCATCCATTCCCCTGACTTCCGGAATATGCCATCTGTTTTCAGCAATGATGTTACTCAAGTAGCAATTAGGTCCTAGCTTCGACCTGAGTTGTACGTAGCTTTGGGCATCGGTACATTGCGTGAGGAAGCTTCCGTTGACCCAAGGATCCTTCCACATCTTCACATTGTTGCCATTTCCAATTTTGAAACGGACATGTGCCAGACATTTGTCTCTCGTCTTGAGGATGTTGCGCCACATCCAGCTGTTTGCTTGCTTAGGTTCAACCTTTAATTTACATGTTCAACCTTTCATCCCTAGGCATAAAGAACAAATATATTAGCTATAATCTAGTCAGTTACATGTTTCGACTCTATGTATGATTAGTAGGTCCTTTTAAGTGATGGAACCTTGTACACTTAGGTTTGTAACTTAAATAAATGAATAGATGAAATCAATGGTTATTAGCATCATAAATTGATAATGGAAGGGATGACAAACATCACAATAGTAGGATGGGAAACCGCCTTAACAATGTAGATAACCATAACAAATTAAAGTTGTGAATATCATCCTCAATATAAGAGTAATTTTCCTACATCAATTCACAATATAAGAAGATAACAAGACATGATGGATGGAGTAATATAAGTTCACATTGGGTTCTACATACAAGTGTAATGTGTGTATGTTACGCTAGGACTTACTACATTAACTCTATCTAGTGAATTAGAAACTTATATTTGGTTAGGAAATTATCACTTAGCATATTGGACTATAGCTTGGTGGATTTCGGGAATGAAATCCTTTTAAGGGGTGGCGTGTTGTAACATTCCCAAATCTGGATACTGAGCTCAAAATTTCATGTCCTTAATCCCATTTGTAATTAAGTTAACATCAAAGTGAATTTTCCATAAATAAGTTAAATGAATAAGTACTAGAGCCAAGAAAATATAATATTCAAATATATCACCTTTTATATAAGGTTAAATGTAAAATAATGGATCCAATTGGTTAAGAAATAAATTAAATTCATTATTTGAGTACTTAACCTCCAAGTAATAAAATAAAATACCAAAAATTTTTAAAATACATATTTGACTTCAAAATTTAACCCCTCACACTGAAATCAGTCTACTCCTCTATTTTCCTGTCATTTGGAAATTAATTGCTCCTCCATTTAATTAAGGAGAAAAGAGAGGCATTAATTGATATAATTGATAAAATGTATCAATGTAGATCCCATTAATTAATTTCTTGTAACACCTCCTTCCTCTAAGTGAGGACAATGCCTCCTCCTTCTATGGATGGCGAACTTGACCGTAACCTACAACAGTTTCCCCATCTCGTCTACTATTCCTCCTCACTTGTTCTTCCTTTGGTCGGCCCTGACCTCAACCCTTGTGACCTAAGCCTCACGTGAATGCCAACAATAGAAACACACACATTCACATGTCTTTGATGTTTGACGTCCTTTACCCCCTACTCCTCTCTTCCTTTCCCATTGCTTCTCATCTCCTCCCCCTCTCTATTTATTTCCTTCTCCCTTCCATTTTTCTCAAACCTAGCCACCTACAACTCTTCCCTCTCCCTATGCCCATTAGTCATTGTTGTAGGGAGGCCTTCATCACCTATTATCCTTCCTCGTGTGGACTTACGATCATGGATCTACAAGTCTTCATCCTCCTAGCACCCAAAAGTCTGACACAAAACTTATAATAGTTGGGCTCCTTGCTCTCGCCATCACCTAGAGTATAACATGCAACCACCATTTTGCACCCCATATATCCTCCTTCCCTCCAATTACAACGCCGCCAATCCCATCTTCTCGACCTCCCTTTCTCTTTTCCCCAAGCCTTGTTTGCATCAGCTGCCCTCATCCTTAGTCCCTCCATGTTCAGATAGTAAGCAACCATCACTAATCACAACCATGATCACCAGAGCCCTAGGAAGTCACACAGCCACACCTGATCCACCACCACTCAGGGTAGCCACTACTTTTTCTTGACCCCCTCCATCTCCCCATTGTTGCATTGCCACCACCAGCGGCCATGACCAACACAATGCTAGAAATCATCCCCCATCCTCCCTCTGTCACCCCACAACACCATGGGCCCTAACCGCTAATAGATTTGTCTCCCCTAGTGCCCAACCACAATGGATCTAATAGCATCCATCATCTCCACCATGGCACACAACAACCTATGCCAACCTACAAAATATGTTGTTCATCAAGAGCCCTACCTCTATCTACTAGGGCCTAGAAGCTATGGTAGCTAGGAAAATGCCGACAACAAATGCTATGGGCTGCAGCAGCCCCTGCCACGACACCCAGCCATGTAATCCCCTACCTTCCTCTACGTGCAGCACATGCACATGATTATAACATCGCCTTCCTCACCTCTCCAGCAATAGATCTACAATACCACCATCTATCCTAAACCTAGCTGCCCTTGTATGTTCCTCTATTGCACCGTCAATCATGGCTGTAAGGTTAGCAGATGGTCACCAACAAACCATCATGATGCTGATACCTCCTCTGTTGGTCCTACGAGCATGATCACCATCTCCAATCATGGAAGTAGGTGAACTATAACTAGATATTGACGAGGTCGACCATGGATTCATTTTCATATCTTAACAACCATCGCTTCCATGATAGTAGCAAGGTGATGCCAACTAATGTAAGTATCATTCGTCAGCTCTACATCTTCCATGCTCCACCATCATAGCTCCTTCTGTGTCCATCACCAACACCCCAAGTACAATGTCGTTTAACCTCCTCAGATTTTAGAAGACATATCATCAAGGACACTTTTATCTAAATCCTCCAAAACCATGAAGCATCTAATCAACAACAACCATCATAGATTTGGACATTCAAGACTTTTTTCATCACTATCACCGTCCTCATGTATCAGCATGCCTTGTCCTCTTTTCACCAGCTGCCAAAGATGCAACACATCTCTAGGACCTTGGGCAACTAATTGGCGATGAAATCTACTCCTTCCTTGTGAAGTTGATCCCTAGAATCCTAGAAAAGCATCGATAGGTCTAAAAATATACAGGACCAACCACAACCATGGTACAACAATCAAATGATAGTCTTCAGATTGATTTGTAATTTGTTTTGTCCTTAACCTAATGTTTCCTTCTATATAAGTAAACATTGTGCTAGGGTATGGGTTAGAGTCTAAGCATGACGCTGAGGATATAACAACTAGTTATGATAATCATTATTTCATTTGATAAACATCCGTAAAGCATATCATACTGATTTCATCTAGACTATTCAATTCCTATTACCTGAGTGTTAAGAATAAGATCCTAAACAAAGGTACTTGAAAATATGAGTAAAGTTCAACATGCGTAGATGTTGTTTAAAATATACCAATTTTGAAAAAGAATATGATCCTAATATCTAATTTGAAACTCATGGCATTTATACATATTTGCATAATTAAGTGAGGGTTAATAGACCCACTAGATTGACCATCTATGAGAAATAAATAGAATGATAAAGATAATACATAACCAATACCTACTTTTACTAAATACGATATTGATAAAATTTATGAGTATAGTACCAAATATAGTGTGGTTATATGTATCAATCTACTCATATAAGAGATATTTATGTAGTGACATATGATCCTTGCAATAAGAGCATTTTATTAAAGGTACCTAACAGGAAGTATATGATTAACTATAGTCTAATAAACTTGACCTAAATTCTATGAAGACAAGGAATGCAATTACAATATCTAAATTTGAAGAATGTATAAATTATTACTCTATAAGTATTCTATTCATATTTAGGAATGTGTGATTGAAGATGAATCATAGATACAAAAGATATAACTAATGGATCTTATGTTCACTTAATAAACTAAGATCCCTAACATGCCTTTCGATATCCAAATTTGGGGTAAGAACAATATTAAAATCTATAATAGGAATGTGTATGAATGTTTTCTTTGATTTAAATGACATACTAGACATGATCCTATGATGAATACTCAACTTTGGGGACCAACTACACTTATTGAGTTGACCTTTAGTCATGAAGATCAGATATGTACTCCTCCCTATTTATAACGGGGCATTTGTATGACTAAATTTTCCCATGATGAGGCAACTTTTGCAATACTTGGTCTTGTTCCATTTATTGGAAAATTCACAGACTCTGAATCAAACTTATAGTTAGTCTTATGAAATTACTATAATCATGTTGAATTGGGTCAATGATCCCACTTATTATTGTTCTTAAAACTTACCACATATGTTTGTGAAAGGTGTATCTTGCCACTCTATTTATGCATGTTAGATTATTTGACTAATTTAAATATTGGAGATGCTTACGTGTAACCATTAGGGTATGTTTTTCTACCCAGGTTGTGCTTTTCTACTATTATATATATACAAAGGCATCATTTTCTACCTAGGGTGTGCTTTTCCACCCATTTTACTTAGGTCAATGACTCAGTGGTATCATGGCCCTACTATAGTTAGTTTAGTCAAATATATTCGCATGCAAATGTTTATGTTATTGAATGGTCGATAATGGCAAGATTTGTTATTTAAATTGTTTAATTATATTGCCTGCCTCATTCTTTTGGAAATTCCTTTATCGTTAATTCTCATTGAAACTTACTTACCTATAATGGCCCCCTTTTTGTTTGGAACAGATTATTTACTTTTTAAATAATTTAGTGCCCTATTTAATATTCTATTGTACATACTCATCTTTTGCTAATACATACCTTGCTTCCCTATTGTTCTGGGTGTTCCCTCCACCTATGCATAGGTGCTATATAGGGCAGAGACTCAGGATGATTGTGAGCTAATTGGTGGACATAAAGACAAGTTGACATAGACTTTACCCTCTCCATATGGGATTGTGTGTATATAGATGTAACATTTTCATTTTATCTACCACCCTTACAGTGAGAAAGTTATGTTCTTGGAAACAATTTGTATTTTTGTAAATAGTTATGTTTTATGTTGCTTAAGTATTTCATGGGTCATGTTTGTACAACTGAGTGGGCCCACTATCGGGCCCCACTCCTTACATCACCTCATCAATTTGACGACATACATCATTAAGTAATATCATTCTCTAGACATTTGTTATGTTACATCATTATCTCATAATTGAATAAAATAGAAGAAATTGGAAGGTTGCCTTTATTATTGATAAAATCATTTATGAATTATGTAATTACAATCATGATATGATTGTCTCTCTAGGCATACATACCAACAGACTCCCACTTTCACTTAGATACAATCACCCATGAATTTGATTCCAAGTGATCTAACATGACTATCTTCCTTCTACTGTGAAAGTTTTTTTGTCAAAGGGTCATCTACAATATTCTCGGTTGGTATAGCCCAAATCTTCACATCTCCTCAAAGTATGATATATCATATGAAATGGAACCACCTTTGTATATGCTTAGAATGTTGATGTGATATGGGTTCCTTATCTTGTATAATAGCTCCATTTGTGTGACAATATATCTCAATTGCATCGCTGATGCTTGGAACCACCCCAATTTCTGAGATGAACTTCTTGATCCAAACAGCCTCCTTTGCTGCAATTGGATGTAGTAATATACTCAGCCTCTATTGTAGAATCCACAAATATCTCTTGGTTGGAACTGTTCCAACTCACAACTCCATTGTTGAGGCAAAATAGAAATCCTATTTGCGATTGATAATCATCTTTGTCAGTTTGGAAGCTTGCATCGATGTAACCTTTTACCACCAACTCATCCTCTCCTCCATAGACTAGGAACTGGTCCTTAGTTCTTATCAAGTACTTAAGGATGTTCTTCACGACTGTCCAGTGAGCATGACCTAAATTTAACTAATATATGTCTGTCATGGTCAAGGCAATGAGGCATCGGGATGAGTACATAACATTGCGTACATCATGGATCCAATTGTAGATGCATATGGAGTCCTACTTATGCTTTCCCTTTCTTCACAAGAACCTCGGCATTGACCTCTAGAGACAGCAACTCCATGATACATGGGAAGGTTTCCTTTCTTTCAGTCCTCCATGTTGAACCTATTAAACACTTTTCAATGTATGTGCTCTGACTTAGTCCAAGAAGCCTTCTGAATATATATATATATATATATATATATATATATCTTGATTACTAAGATGTAGAATGCTTCACCTAAGTCCTTCATAGAGAATGCAATTCCAATCCAGGTCTTTACTTTCTATAAAGTAGGGATGTCATTCCCCATCAATAATATGTCATCTACATACACTATGCAGAATACTATCATTCTCCCACTAATCTTGTTGTACACACATAATTTCATCTTCATTTTGACTAAAGCCAACTCTTTGACTATTCATCAAATCAAACATTCCAACTTGAAGATGCTTGCTTAAATCCATAGATTGACCTTTGTAGCTTACATAATTTATTTGCCTCCTATGGATTTATAAAACCCTCAGGTTGTGCCATGTACACATCCTCTTGAAGATTCCCATCATGAAATGTGGTTTTAACATTTATCTACCAAATATCATAGTCATGATAAGCTACAATGGCAACCATGATCCTGATGGACTTAATCATGGAAACTAGAGAAAAGGTTTCGTAACAGTCAACAACTTGAACTTATCTGAAACTATTTGCTACCAATCTGCCCTTATAGGCTATTACTTTACCATCCATGTTGGTCTTCTTCTTGAAGACCCATTTACAGACTATGGGTTTTACCCCTTCAATGGATTCACCAAGGTCCTTACCTTGTTTGTGTACATGGATTCTATCTCAGGTCTCATGGCATCAAGCAATTTATCAGATTCGGTCCCTTACTAGCTTCTAGATAGGTTGTTGGCTCATAATCTATGGCCAAATCACAACCTTCTTGATTCACAAGATAACCAAATCTTTCAGGCTCAAGGCGTGTCCTACTAGATCTTCAAGGTTCCTGTGTTACTTGAGGAATTTTAGATTCCACAACAACTTGTGTTTCTTCTTGTTCCTCTTATACATCTATTGGATCAATATTTTCTTGTTGGTCTCGAACCTCTTCAAGTTCTATTTTCCTCCCACTGATTCCTTTTGAAATACATTGCTTTCTAGGAATAGAACATTCGTGGAAACAAACACTTTGCTATCAGATAAGGAATAGAAGTAGTATCCATTGGTTTCCTTAGGATATCCAACAAAATAACATTTATTTGATTTGGGTCCAAGCTTTTTGGGAAACTGCTTTCTCACATAAGCTTCACATCCCGAATTCTACATGAAAGACACATTAGAACTCTTCCCATATCATAACTCATATGGTGTCTTTTGAACTGATTTAGATGGTACACTATTTAGTGTAAGCACGACTGTTTCAAGAGAATAATCCCAAACGTTATTTAGAAGATCAGTCAAACTCATTATTGATCACACCATATCTAGGAATGTGTGATTCCTTCTTTCTAATATACCATTATTATTATGTGTTTTAGGTGGAGTCCATTGTGATACAATACCACTGTCTCACAGAAGGTCCTCAAATTCTTGACTTAAGTATTATTCACCTCGATCAGAAAGAAGTTCCTTAATACTTTTTCCAAGTTGGTTTTGTACTTCATTCATGCAATCCTTTAAATTTTGAAGGGTTTCCAATTTTTGTTTCATCAGGTAAACATAACTATACCTACTAAAGTCACTAGTAAAGGTAATGAAGTACTAATACAAAAATCTAGAAGTTATTCTAAAAGATCCGCATACATCAGAATGTATGAGTTCTAATAGATCACTAGACCTTTCATTGTTACTAGTGAAAGGAGTCTTGGTCATCTTTCCCAACAAACAAGATTCACAAGTCTCTATTATTTTGAAATCAAAAGAGTCCATATAACCATGTTTATAGAGTCTATATATGCTATTCTCATTTATGTGCCCTAGACGACAATGCCAAAGATATGTCTTGTTTGAGTTATCAAGTTTTAGTATTTTGGTATTTATGTTGTAAACATCGATCTTTAGATCTAGCATATAAAGACCATAAGACATTGGGGCACTTCCATAAATGATCTCATATTTTGAAATAGAACAACGACCATTATTAATTTTAAATTCATATCCATCATTGTCCATACATGATACAAAAATGATGTTTCTGTTTATGGAAGATACATAATAGCAGTTTGTCAACTCTATTACAAGCCATGTGGGCAGAGATAAATTATAGGCTCCAACTATTGTGGCATCAACTCTTGCTCCATTTGTGACTCACAGTTCGACCTTGCCCTTTCTTAAATGCTTAGTTCTTTTCAGATCATGCATATTTGAACATATGTGAGATACACATACAGTATCTAGTATCCATTGTAAAAGATTGAAATCACCCCTTTACTAAAAATTTGAATAACAAAACATCCATTCCTAACAGACTCAAAAGGTATGCTTGATATTGGTGTAAAATTTTCAAATCTCAATAATGGTATTCAAAACAACCAAAGTGTAGAAATAGAATAAAGTAATGATTATATTCAATTTTACAATGGTACATCATCATCTCCCATAAAGGGTTTATAAGAAAGATACAACATAAGAATCTAGATAGACAAAAATCTAAACCATAACAAGTTTATCTCCAAACAACATCATCATGAGTTAGGTCCATGTTGAAAGCCATGTACTCCTTATCCTAATCATAGGCTGGTTCTCCATGCTCCTTCTACGCTACTATGATCCTAGGCATGGGTGGTTGGGATCACCCAACAAGAGGAGAAACAAGGTATTTGTCAATAGTGAACAAGGATAAAAGGTAAAGACATAACATGGAAATAAAGGCTTAGATTTCATCATAAGATGAAGACAACCAGAGTATGAGGCATAATCAAATAAATGCTTGCCATAAAAAGGAAAGAGTAAAAGATTTGCATGCATGATTAATATTGACTACATTACCTAAGTAGGATTGAGGAACCTACCTAACCTTAACCAATAGGTGAGGGAGAATAACACATTCTAGTTATATAAAATAATTTAATAAGGGGGAGAGTTACACATTCCCCATGACAATATAACACAAGCCCTATCTATGATATGTTGTATAAAAGAACACTATGTTAGCTAAATAGTCTAATAAAATCAACATGCAAAAGAGAAACTATGGCAAGTAGAAGCATCAAATATTTGAAACATAGAAGTGGGGTACAAAACCCAAGAAATATAATATCAATATGGATTTTGAGGGAAATATAGCAAAATAAATATTACTGGAGAGAATAGGGTTCATGCAATCCCTCATTAGGGAAATTAGGGTTTGGCTTTACAAATATCCCAACTTTGGGTGTAAGGATGCACATACCTCTATTATTGAGTTCAATTATCAAATTTCACCACTTTTAGATGATCCAAGTTCAATCTTTTCTTATTTCAATTTATTAATATGTATTAGAACACAAAATGCACTTTAATGGAGAGAAACCCTAATTTTGGACCTTTTTAACAAAATCTAGATTTTGACTTTGAAAAACTCATGAATCGGTTCTTTAGGTTCTCCAGATCAAGAAACCATATTCGTATGTTAATTTTGGAGTTAATATGTTAAAGTTACAATTTGTATGGATTTCAAGCATTAAATTCATTTTCCAAAAATCATACTTCGATAAACATCGAAATTAGGCATTGAAACTATTTTTATTAGAAAGAGAACATTTTTCAATTCCAAAACATATTTTTACTTAATTTTAAGCCAAGCAGATTAGAAGATATGGATTTTACAATTTAAACCAACCAGAAAATTTGGAAAAGCCAACGAAGCAAAAGAAAAACCAACTAAGACAGAAAGAGAGAGAGGATCTAGGCTAGGCCAACATGGCCCAATTGGGAGTGGCCATGTCACCGGTCAACCGCTAACAAGGTGTGCAACAAAGAAGATAAAATGAGGTGAAAAGACAAAATTACCCTCAAATGGAAAATGAAACAAAATGGGAAACGAAGGACATAAAAGTAAAATAACTCGTATCAATGCCTAAAAGGACACTCTTGATGAAGAACAACAACGATCAACTCTGTTAGCAGACGGAGGTAAAAAATCCAACTCACAAAACTTATTTCTTCCAGACTAGGGACAACCAATAGAAAATTCATGGAAACTAGTCGAACTTGAACATGGTAAATAGATGTCCAAGTGAAGCTCAGAGCCATGGAGTGCTCTTCTACCATGGCCGGCTGAATATACATCAAGTGAACACAAAACTGGAATCACATATAGGATGCTATTTACTCAAAACCAACACGTGGAAATTGAAGAACGTGGTCTAGGGAAACTTACAGAGGCATCAATTCTTAGAGAGAGGACGAGAATCTCTAGATCGAAGTTGCGACGACCAGTGAAGCAAACCAAGTTCATCATGGCAATGCACTCCCTTATAGACCAAACGGATGATGAAGAGAGCTCATATACGAGTTTTTGGTTATTTCTTAATGCTTATATATCGAGGAAGTCGAGTGTAGAGGTCTGCAACCACCGTGAAAAGAAGGGCTTCGTGATGATTTGGGTTTTTCTCTAGGATAGGAATTACAAGGGGAAACTAGATACTAGAAGATCTGAAATCACATGGTGAATCTTTTGGAGGAAAAATCTCGAGAAAAGGGGGAGAGATGAAAGAGAACTTAGTGAAGAAATGATGACTCATTCTCATTTGTACAGTACAAGTCCCTTGCCTAATTGGGACGGAGGTTGAAGAAGGATGAATGGCCATGCAATCAAGATCAAACTACCAGGAAAGAAGCCTTGTTCATAGAATATAAGAAACCAAGCATAACATGTTAAACAATATTTCCCAATCAATTTGGAATATAGTGTGATTGCATTTATTCTCATTTTGTCTCTCCTCCATTAAGGGTACAAATAAACTCCAAATTAAATAAAACCAAGTACCTAAGCTAATTAGTATGTGTAGAATCCAATTTCGGCAGTAGTTTTCATTTTGGAGGACTTTAAGTATTTTATTTAATTATTTTAATGTAATTTATATTCTCTCTTTTTTTTACATTAGAGACTTCTAGAATTACCCAGTAATGTGAAACTTCACCCTCAGACAAACTAAACCATATGGAACACAAATTAGCCATTAATTTAATCCTTTGAATTTTATTTCTCATTATTTTATATATTCTATGCTTTTACTTACTTTCATGAAAATTTACCCAAAGGCTATTATCAATGTGTAGATTATAAAATCCAAGATTAGTTACCACTTTTAGAGTCATTAAATATTTTATTTCATATTTTGAACAAACATCACCTTTTCGTTTAAAATTCAAAGTTATATAGTTAGTATTATTCTAAAATTATGAAACTTGGCTTAGAAGCCAAACCAAACCCAAGGAAAACGAATCTCAAGTTATCTTTAACCAATTAGTCTTCCTTTTATGAATTTTAGCCTATTATCCATTATTACCACTTTTCCCATATTAAATGATTCAATTTCATATTAATATGTTTAAAACTTTGTTATTCATTCCTTTTTCTCTTCTTTGCTCTAAAAGGCTAAGGAATTTTCTAGAACAAATATATTTTATCAATATCTCACAATAGTGGTAAATTTTCACTATATACCCTCAAGTTAAACTTTCACTGAGGTATTTTTGCATAAACCCATATGTTGGCATTAATGGTGATCAAATTCACTCCAAATCACTAATAATTTCACAAATTCAAGATCATGGACAAAAAGGATAGAAAAGATAGGAAAAGAAAACGAAAAGGGTCAAAAGAGAATATACCCAATATTTTAATTTGTTACAACACTCCACCCCTTAAAAAGGATTTCGTCCCTGAAATCTCAAGCAAAGAGGTAAGGGTGAGTGTGCAACAACTCATCTCTATACAAACCTAGGTTGTTTCTCCCAAACCATAAAGCTTCCACCAAAACATTCATTAGCTCAAACTCCTTGATCTTCAACTTCTTAACTTAGGAGTTCAAAAACTTCACAAGAAACTCCTCAAAGGTCAATTTCTCATGGATCCCGTAAGGGTTCCACTATTAAGATTTCCTTTTTATTTGATATAACACAATAAACATTTTAGGCTTCTTAATGGTATCATTTGTATTATGGTATTACATCATCCTTATTATTCTTTTAGTTGTGTCATGTTATATTCACTTTGTTTCCACAAGAGTTATATATCATTATCATGTATGAAACCCTATATATATTTCATACTTAGAGTTATACTCAATTATTTCAATGTCAATTAATATATTAGGTAATTATAATTTGACTTTAGTCTCCATTATCACTATATGGAATTATGATAGATTAGTTTGCATGAACTATGAAATTTTATCCAGTTTTTAATTAAGTATACAATTAATCCAAATAATGTCACATTATTTATTTATATCCATATTAAACATTGTCACATTACCATTCTTACTCACATTAATATCAAAATTAATAATATTTTCATATTTATTCACCTCTTGTTATTGATTGTGCATATTTAACACCACATTAGGAATTCATTCCTATTTATGTGAATCAAATTACTCATTAACCATATTTGAGTCATTAGGTGGATATTAGTAAACAAGGTAAAATATATTACATATTAATGAATTGATATATGTATATTAATTTGGGATTATGAGGTTCTATGTGTATGAAAGTATGTTATTTGATTAATGTATCATGAATTCCATTAGGGATGTATATATCAGAGTTAGATGATTACAACTTATGATTCCGGTTAATATGATCATTAACTTCACTTATACCTCCTTAGCATTCATTAAGTCCAAGATCAAGTTCCAATTATCTTGTTCATCATATCATTAGGTTTTATTGGTTTATGACATGGTCAACATCATGTGTATCCACAATTAAGATGAATATTTCATTTACTCATACTATGTGCATTAAATACTCATTGGGGTTCAAACATGTTAACTATTCATTACATGACCATTATATGTTCATTAGTATATAATCAAACATGTTAGGTTATAACTATAACTTGTTTTGGTCAAATCTAAGGATCCAGGAACACTAACCTCCTAATCATGGAGTTAGCATTTTCAGATTCAGAGAAGTTAGATTTCAGTATGATGCATAACTCCATCCCCATAAAAAGGATTTTATCCTCAAAATCAGCATAACCATGTTCTATCAAGGCACTACTACTATCCCTCCACCCCTTAAAGAGTTTGACCTACCAAGTTAAACATAAACTAGAGGTAAATGTTTAATCTAATAAAACCATGAATAAGATATTTCACTTAATTGCTTACTAATCACCAAACTTCAAAGTCTAGGTCCTAGAGATAGACTACCAAGACATGTGGTCCTATGGGACATAAGAGAATTATACTATATATCCATCTTCATCAAATATGGTTTCCAAGAGTATCAAACATACATGCCTAAGGCTACTATTGCCCTAAAGTATGCTATTTCGAACAATCAGTATTAGCTCTGGCCAGGCATGTATCATACGGATCATGGAGTCCTCGTAAACCAAGCTAGTAGCACGGAGGAAAATATTACCAGCCCCCAACTTTGATCCTTTCTAGACACCTTTTATTTCAACTTATGCCCTAGTAGCTACCTAACAGGATCATCACATAATGGTTAACTAAACATATTTCTAATGTGAAATTCTTATGATCCTAAATCAACCTTTCATCATCTCATGAAAAACATTGGTCAATGCTAGGGAAAACATGTCACCTAAAGGAGAACTATGTAAGGCAAGGTTTCTAATTAGGGAGACACAATTGAAATAGTCAAATTTTGGCTATTCTCGGCTCGATACCATAATTTAAAAGAGTAAAATCACCCCTTTACTATAAATTTGAAGAATAAAACATCTATTTCAAACATACTCAAAAGGTATGCTTTAAATTGGTGTAACATTTTCAAATCTCAATAATGGTATTCAAAACAACCAAAATGTAGCAATAGAATAAAACTAATGATGATATTCAATTTTACAAATGTACATCATCATCTCCCATAAAGGGTTTACATGAAAGATACAACATAAGGATCTAGATAGAGGGAAATCTAAACCATAACAAGTTTGTCTCCAAACAACATATTCATGAGTTAGGTCCATGTTGAAATCCATGTACTCCTTATCCTAATCCTAGGTTGGTCCTCCATGCTCCTACTACACTACTCTAATCCTAGGCTTGGGTGCTTGGGATCACCAAGTAAGAGAAGAAACAAGCTATGTGTCAATAGTGAACGAGAACAAAAGGTAAAGAAAAAACATGAAAATAAAGGATATGATTTCATCATAAGATGAAGACATCAAGGGTATGAGGCATAATCAAATAGATTCTTACCATAAAAAGGAAATAGTTAAAGATTCACATGCGTGATTAATATTGATTACATTAACTATGTAGGATTTAGGCACCAACCTAACCTCAACCGATAGGTGAAGGATAATAACACATTCCAGTCACCTACAATAATTTTACTAGGGGGAGAGTAACACATTCCCTAGGATGAAATAAAACATGCATTATCTATGGGTGGTTGTACAAAAGTACCACTACATTAGATAAATAGTCTAATAAAATCAACATGCTAAAGAGAAACTATGGCAAGTAGAAGTATCAAATATTTGAAACATGTAATTGGGGTACAATACCTTAGAAATAGAATATCAATACTAATTTTGAGGCAAATATAGAAAAAGAAATATTAATGGAGAGAATAGGGTTCATGTAATGCCTCATTAGGGAAATTATGATTTAGTTTTGAAAATATCCCAACTTAAAGTGTAAGGATGCACATACCTCTCTTATTGAGTTGAATTATCAACTTTCACCACTTATAGATGATTCAAATTCAATCTTATCCTATTTCAATTTAATAATATGTATTAGAACATATAATGCACTTTAATGGTGAGAAACCCTAATTTTGGACCTTTTTAGGAAAACATGAATTTGACTCTAAAAATCTCACCAATAGATTTATTAGGTGATCAAGAAACCATATTTTTATGTTCATTTTGGAGTTAATATGTTAAATTTAAAAAAAATGGATTTTAAGCATTAAATTCATTTTCCAAAAATGATCCTTTGATAAACTTAAAATTCAGGCATTGAAACTATTTTTATTAGAAAAAAACACATTTTTTATTCCAAAATATATTTTTACTAAATCTTTGGACAAGCAGATTAGAAATGAATTTTATAATTTAAACCAATCCAAAAATTTGGAAAAGTCAACTAAGGAAAAGAAAAACCAACCAAGAGAGAAAGAGAGAGAGGAGACATCTAGGCCAACATGGCCCAATCGAGAGCATCCATGTCACCGGTCAACGGGCAATGAGGCACGCAACAAAGCAGATAAAATGAGGTGAAAAGATGAAAATGCCCTCAAATGGAAAATAAAACATAATGGGAAACAAAGGGAATAAAAGCAAAATAACTTGTATTGATGCCTGAAATGAGAGCTCATGTGAAGAATAGCAATGATCTACTATGTTAGCAAATGGAGGTCAAAAATTCAACTCACAAATCTAACATCATTGAGACTTGGGACAACCAACAACAGATTCACTGAAACTAGCCAAACTCGAATGGCATAAATAGAGGTCCTGGTGAATCCCAGAGCCCTATAGTTCTCTTATAATGGTTGACGGAATTTACATCAAGTGGGCACAAAACTGGAATTATAGGCAGGCTGATATTTACTCAAAACCAACATGTGGAAATCAAAGAAGGTGGTCTAGGGAAACTTATAGAGGGATCAAGTTTGGAGAAAGGACAAGAATCTATGGATCCAAGTTGCAATAGCCAGTGAAGCAAAGCAAGTTCACGACTGCAATGCACTCCTTTTCATACCAAATTGATGATGAAAAGAGATCATATACGAGTGTTTGGTTATTTTTGGATGCTTATATATATAGAGGAAGTCGGGTGTAGAGGTTTGAAACCACCATGAAAAGAGGGGATTTGTGGCGATTTAGGATTTTTCTCTAGGATAGTAATTACATGGGGAAAGTAGATATTGGAATATTCAAAATCATACGATGAATCTTTTGGAGGGAAAATATTGAGAAAAGGGGTAGAGATGAAAGAGAACTATGTAAAGAAAGGCTGACCAGTTCTCATTTGCATTGTACACACCCCTTGTCTAATTGGGACAGAGGTTGAAGAAGGAAGAACATCCGTGCGATCAAGATCGAATGACCAAGAAAGAAGTCATATTAATAGAATATAAGAAACCAAGCATGATAGGTTAGATGATATTACCCAATTGATTTCAAATAAAGTGTGAACACATTTATTTCACATTTTCTATCTCCTCCATTGAGGGTACAAAAAACACCAAATTAAATGAAATTTGACACCTAAGCTAATTACGACACGTAGAATCCAATTTTGGCATTAGATTCACTTTTGAGGACTTTATGAAATTTATTTAATTCTTTTAAAGTGATTCATATTTTATCTTTCTTTTCACATTAGAGACTTCTAGAATTACCCAATGAATATGAAACTTTACCCTCAATCAAACTAAACCATATGGTACATGAATTGACCATTAATTTTTTTTCCTTTGGATTATTTTACTCATTATTTAATATTTTGGGCTTTTACATACTTTCCCTCTCCTAATCTACACTTGTATATTAAAGATTATCCAAATTACATGAAAATATACCCAAAAGTTGTTTTCAATGTGTAGATTATGAACCCAAGATTAGTTACCACTTTTGGTGTCATGACATATTTTATTTCATATTTTGTAGAAAACTCACCTTTTCTTTTCAAAATAAAAGAGATATACTTATTATTGTTCTAAAATTATGAAACTGGTCTCCAAGACATACCAAACCCAAGGAAAATCAAATCTTCATTTTTCTTTAACCATTTAGTATTCCTTTTATGATTTTTAGTGTATTATCCACTATTACCACTTTTTCTCATATTAAATAATGCAATGTCATGTTAACATGTTTAAATCTTTATTATTTATTCATTTTTATCTTCCCTACTCCAAAAGGCTAGTGAATATTCTAGAACGAATCTATTTTATCAATATATCATAGAAATGGTAAATTTGCACTATGGACCCTCAACTTAAAATTTCACTGAAGTATTTGTGCAGAAACCCATATGTTGGCACAACTGGTGATCAAATTCACTCCAAACAACTAATAATTCCACAATTCAAGATCAAGGAAAAAAAGGATAGAAAAGATAGGAAAATCATGGGAAAAGGGTCAAAGAGAATATACCCTAGATTTCAGTTCATTAAACTGTGATGAAGAAGTAGAGTTATCTTAATGACATGTATACCTGAAGTGGAGATTTGTATCCCCATCTTCAGCTTCCTGAATCTCTTCAAGGAAAGACTTCTCTTGTACTTTTTGTTCTCCTTATCTTGAGTGTTGAAGATCTAGATTTATGCTTAGCCTCAAAATTCTTCATGGCCTTGCTTTCATCCTTGCACTCCATCTCACTGATCTCTATCAAGGATTTGATCTTCTTCATTCTTGCTTCAATATTTATCAGCATGTCATGTAAATCTAACAACAGACTAGCCATATTATTCAAGTGGTAATGCTCAATGAAATCGCTATATGATTTAGGTAATGATTGTAGAATCATATATTTTTCCAACTCTTAGCTCAAAGATAATCATAGTTCTTGTAGATGATCCACATGTCTAATCATATTGAGAACATGGGTCTCTATTAGATATCCCTCTTTCATCTTACACTCAAAGAACACATTTGAGACATTGTACCTTTCTTGCTTTATGAGATAATGGTTCATGTTCTTAAGATGTGTTACCATCTCAAGGATCCTTGTGTCTTCACACTACTCATGAAACTCCTAGGCCAAGCATCTTAGCATAAGGTGCTTTATGTCCATGGCATCATTGGCATGCTTCTAATGAGCATCCACCTTAGCCCTAGGTGCATCAGGAGTAGGTATTTCTAAGACCAGTGTTGCTAGGACATATACCTTATTCTCATCATTAAGAACCCTTGTCAAAGTCCAAAACTCGTCATGGAAATTTGTCCTGTCAAGTTTTTCCTTCCTAAGGATAGATCGTGAAGATGATTTGATTGTCATTTTATTCTATAAGAGAAAAATTTGCATTTGGTCAAAACACTTTTGATTTGATTTGAAAAATTGTTGAAGATATTTATTTAGGCCTTTTAATTAATTATTGCTCCCACTATTGTTCAAATTGATAGCCCTCACTATCAATTTGAAAGATTGCAGCGTACACCCTTCTAGTGAGATAAGATCAAAAATAATTGAATTATTACCTGGTCAATGCCAACGTCCATAATCAGACATTAAGGTAGGAAACATTTGCCAATTGTATCTTATAATTTTCTTGGATAGATGATATGCACAATCTCCTTTGCATAGTAATTTGCATGCTTCTAGGTACTTAATCTCATTAATATCACTTAGTTAAGCCTAATCCAAAACCTAAAATGATAGTAATGCACACTACTTGGTAGGCCCACATAACTACCATCACACTTCCACGAGATAGACGGTGCACCATGCTTGGCGTGCCCACACTTATTCGATCAAGATTTTCATGGAAAGCATCTTAGACTTAATATGTTTTTGAAGGATTTGTATATATATATATATATATATATATATATATGTATATATAGATATATGTATATGTATATGTATATATATATATACATACACACATATATATATATATATATATATATATATATATATTAATCACCACATCCTATAGTGTCATATACATGCTATATCCCACACATGCAATCATCAAATTGAAACATTTGATGGTTATGGCCATTCTATTATAATTCCTTGGAGACACAAGTAATTACCAACATCTACAGTCTACATCTCATGCAATAACATGTTGTTGAGGAATATATGTTCTTCCCAATCTGGTTTGATCGGTTCAACCCTTTAACTGATCGACTTGCCTCCTGGCCCGTCAGTTAGTCATCTCCCTGGTTATTTGATCTTTATGCCACCAGCTTCTGGATCCTCCATTTGATTGGTTAGGCCACCATCAATCGGTTTAGCCTCTCATGTTGTCAGTCCTCCTTGGTCCTTCAATCAATTAGTTTGTCTTCTAGAACAGGCGGATCACCTTCGTAACACGAATTAAACTATCCTAATGCTATTACATATTACATGATAATAGAGACACCTTGATTTACATTTGAGGGGAGCATAGGTAGGGAAGAATTATACTTTTACAATTGGAAGAGAAGTTAGAAACTCAATATGCAAACAAAGATAAAATAGGAAAAAACATCCACACAACCACCATGCATAGTTATCTTGGTTATTGACCATAACCATGCTTCACATTGACCATCAAAACCAAAATTTAGTGTGACACATGTAAATTGCATATATATATATATATGTATAAATATATGTATATAAATATAAATAAATAAATATATATATATATATATATATATATATATTAGTTGGGATCTCATGTGGTGTTTTAGATGGATATACACATTAATAATTTTAAATATTCACATTGTATGCAATAAATAAACAATGATAACAAAATATCCGATCTTATTTATTATCCAAAAAAATAGTAAATTAACATGGCTCTGATACCATTGTAGGGAAATTTTGCATCAGAGCGGGAAGCGGAAACAAAATTTTAACTATCATATTCCCCTTTATAATAGTAGACCACTTCAAAAACTATATAATGGAAATGATGGTTTTGAGGATATACCTAGTCCTAAAGAATGTCTAGCGATAATCTCATTGTCATAGTGTGTGCCTTTCTTCAAATCACACTCAAACAATGTCTACATCATCTCTTGATTGATCACCATGGACAATAGCTTGACCTTATTCTCCTAGAGAGAAAAGCTCCTCGTCTATAGTGCAGTCCACACAGACCTCCATGAACTATTGTAGTTATACAAGAACAAACAAGAAGGAGTCATCCCTTCTTGTCAATGTACTAGCACCAACTTGCTCTCCCACAATTGTTCTCCATTGCTATCCCTCCATTTATCAGGTAGGAATTGCTTGGATTGTCTTGATTACCACAACCAGAGAAGACAAAAATTGTCAAAGGCAATTGAGTTGTGTCTCTAGGAAGCCCTCAATACCCATCTACTTAAAGGAGGGTTAGGGTCAAGGTTCCTAGTCTGAGTAGGAGTGGAAAAATGATTGGTTCATAGGTGAACTGATCGGTTGGCATGTGAGTCAATTAGTTCAACCCTTGAACCTGTCATTTCATGATGTTTCCCAATCACAATTGTAATGGCAATTATCATTCGATTAATGCACAACATGACGTCAACAATAAACCTTGATGCAGTCATTTTGATCCATAAACCTGGAGATTTGTCACATGAACTGGGTGATTCATCACTGACGTGGGATTTTATTGCACTAACAAACTCACTCAAGGTTGAAACCCCCGAGCGTTTACCAAAACCAAAGTGCAATAAAACCACCCGCAAGTGGATGAGTCTTATCACAGTATAGTTTAGGATCGAACCCAAAGAATAATGTTTTTAAGAATCTTTGTTAGTCGAATCTAGTTCAAGTTAAGGCTAATATTTAAAATGATTGGTTGATTTGAGTTTGATTACACTAATTGCAAGAAAGTAAAAGTTGAATTAAAGTTGGATTTAGATTAATGATACAGAATCACTGGGATGGCATTGGGTTTCACAACCACTACACATGCAAACACATCCAAACATCAAACATCCATGCAAGATATAGCTATCCAAATAGAGCTTCTACAAAACCCCCCATACATGTGTTAGGTTTGCGTAAGCATCACCTGAGGCATCATATGTCTCATCACCATCCAGATCACTTACTTATGGCTCCGAAGATATAGAAATACAACGAAGGTTGTGGGCCCCCTATATAGGCGTTAGGCACACAGAAGCGTCACTGAAGGCTAAATGGCTCGTCCCCTCGCGGATCATACACTTACGACCTCAAAGAAATCCCATTCTATTTCTAGTTAGGGAGTCAACCACATTAATCGATAAGCAAGCAGGTGATTTAACATACGAGCTAACATCGATGATTAATAGGAAGATACAAAATCCAACTAAGGCTGTGAACCCCCTATATAGGCGTTAGGTGCAGAAAAGCATCACCGAAGGCTAGACGGCTCGTCCCCTCACGGATCATACACTTACAAGCTCAAGGAATCCCATTCTATTTCTAGTTTGGGAGTCAACCTGTTAAATAACATTCAATCCTACATAAAGAAGTTCTCACAACATAGGAAGAACAAAGATGAAAGCAAGCAATTAATCTAACTACGAACATAATGATTAACAATTAAATGAAAGGTTATATACATTTCCATGTAAAGTTTGACAAAAGAACATGATTGCATGGGCAGCGGGGCTAGTCCTCGCACACCAGCGAAAAGGGACTACTCGCTCATGGTGTGAGAAACAAGAAGAATAAGAAAGAGAAAGGAATCCTCCATGAACATAATGCAGAAGGTGGTCGCAGCTCGGTGAAGATGATGCAGTCTTCTACGTCGTATCGGAGCAGATCTAGAAGAACGAGGGATGCCAAGATAGATTGTGCCGTCTTTCTCACTCCTACTTCCTTATCTTCTTCGTCTTCTTGAGTTTCAGTAGCAATGGCAGGTGAAGTGGCAGTGTGGACTGAACTGGATCAGACTTGTGTACAAGCAGCCTGTCGGCGTCCCGGAACCGATGCCAATTGAGGACCCTTGCAGTCCGATTTATAGGCTCTAATGGAGTCTTTACGTTTTCGGCATGACCCTGCTCCCAACGGTCTTGGGGCAAAAGGTCTTGGAAATCCGCCTTCAAATGATCTTGCATATCGGTCGAATGACCAAACGGTCTTGGGACCGAATGGCTCCAAACGGTCTTGGGACTGAATGGCTCCAAATGGTCTTGGGACCGCCTTCAAACGGTCGTGTAGATCGGTCGAATGACCAAATGGTCTTGGGAATCTGCCTTCAAACGGTCTTACAGATCGGTCGAACGACCAAATGGTCTTGGGAATGAATGGCTCCAAATGGTCTTGGGACCGAATGGCTCCAAACGGTCTTGGGACCGAATGGCTCCAAACGGTCTTGGGACCGAATGGTTCCAAATGGTCTTGGGTCTTCATTGTTTAAACGTTTGGCGAAGAAAATGGTCTCGAAGACCGATGGGTTTCAAACGGTCTCTGCGTCGAAGTTCAACCAGTCTTCACGTCGATTTCCAAACGGTCTTGGACTGGGCATCATCCAACCGGTCTGTGTGATCTCCTCCAATCAGTATGTGATCGATCAATTCCTCACGGTCTCAAGACTATGAGGGCTTCTTTGTGGTGAGTGCGGAGTGGGAGCGGCGGCGTTGCAGGTAGCTTTTTGGGTTGCTGGAGGTAGAAGGAGGCAGAGGTGTGGGTGCTGACTCTACTGTAGGCAGAGAATAGGAAAGCAAGAGGAGGGGAAACATGCCCAATGCTGCTGAGTTTCCCAAACAGTTTTGAGCAGGTTGCTCAACCAATGTTGAAGACCTTATGGAGTTAGAAACCGATTGGATGAGACCGAACAATCATGACTGAATAGTGATACCGATGGTGAGATTGAATGGTGAGTGAAAGGTGGGTCCCAACTGAATGTTCAACCTCATCAATACCTGCATCAAATCAACATAAATTTAGTTAAGATCATGATAGTTGGACCAATTAAGTAATTTTGCACATTTTGATATCTTAGAAACTAACATTGGGTGTATTTAGTCGAAAAGGGTCCAAGATAGCGACTGAAAATCATGATGAATATGCATTCATCAAAACACCCAAACTTAAATGTTGCTCATCCTCGAGTAACACAAAATCTAAAAAAGTCGCCAAATGAATACTTTCAATTCGTGTGATTGCCTCATCTTCACATCACGATTGTTTTCCTTCTTCTCAGTATGACTCAGTATCTCAACCTCCTAAGACCACTGAACACATCTCACCATATCTTCGTTCCTGAGTTTGCTTTCCAATATCATTTCCTCCTCACTTTTTCCAACAACAAGCATGTCAAAGAGTTTTGTAAGAGTCTAGAGTCGCCCGCAGAAAAACAAGTGTGCATCTGATCTGCCACTGGTGTATTTCAGGGTAGTGGAGGCTATTATTGTGCCTTTAGGTAGAAAAGGGAGTGAATGGTGGTATGGGAGGAAGAAGTAAATATCTCCTCTATTCGACTCGAGATTTTTATTATTTTTGCAATTTCATTTATTGAATTTTTTTTACAAATCTCTCCTCCATTCGACTCAATATTACATTTCTTTTTTTGTGCGCTTTGGCATCTTTTTGTGTGCAAATCTCTCCTCTATTCGACTCGAGATTGCATTTTTGGTGGTATGCCCCTATTAATTTGCGAGGGGTATGGAAGAAGTGGATATAGATGGAAGTGGTGTGCCACCCCAAACTTAGGGTTTGTCACTATTTTGGCTATTTTTGTTTCTTTTTTATGGATGGAGGGATATGAAGATGATAGAAGAAGTGTAGAAGAGAGTTCAGATCATAATGCAACTTGATTTATAATGTCATGCATCGAGTCATTCTATTTATCGTACTCTTCTCAGATAATGACTTGATGAGGATCCAGTGGGGATTCCATGTTATTGTTCCACTAGTCAGTTAGGAAGAACAACGTGTTTGATCCCTATTAGTTCGACATACACTTTTTGCAACGCCTGGGCCCACTGCCCAAGGCTCTATTAGAGTTATAGGAATGATGACTAGCCCCATAGACCACCACTAGCCTTAACTGCACGCTTTATCCTCACTCACACGCAAGCCGGGGTCAACTTCCCGACTGGTCACCCATCCTAGTACTACTCCAAGCCGAGCACACTTAACTATGGAGTTCTTTAGTGATGGGCTCTCGAAAAAGGAGGTGCACCTTGGTGTGGGAAGTCCAATCATTCCTTTTAAGATCATATTATCTGAGGTCTCAAATCCACCCCCACTTAGACTCTTGATGTCATCATCAAGGCTCAACTATATGGCCTCATAATCTGACCCCATTTCAGTGCAGACCCACAATGGACCATGGACACCCAGCTCCCGATCACGGAATACCAGCGCAACGGTGGCTACGTCAACTATGGACATCCCTTTGCTACATGCCTGGATAGCATGACTCAAGACTGACATGCCACATGCCCATGCGGGCCCCACCTACTGGAGGGGTTATGGCTCTGATACCATTTGTAATGCCTGGGCCCACTGCCCAAGGCTCTAGTAGAGTTTTAGGAATGATGACTAGCCCCACAGTCCACCACTAGCCTTAATTGCGTGTTTTGTCCTCACTCACACGCATGTCGGGGTCAACTTCTTGATTGGTCACCCATCCTAGTACTACTCCAAGACGAGCACACTTAACTATGGAGTTCTTTAGTGATGGGCTCTCGGAAAAGGAGGTGCACCTTGGTGTGGGTAGTCCAATCATTCCTTTTAAGATTATGTTATCCGAGGTCTCAAATCCACCCCCACTTAGACTCTTGATGTCCTCATCAAGGCTTAACTATATGGCCTCATAATCTGACCCCATTTCAGTGCAGACCCACAATGGCCCATAGACACCTAGCTCCCAATCACGGAATACCAGCGCAAGGGTGGCCACGTCAACTGTGGACATCCCTTTCCTACATGCTTGGACATCACGACTCAAGACTGACATGCAACATGCCCATGCGGGCCCCACCTACTGGAGAGGTTATGGATCTGACACCATTTGTAACGCCTGGGCCGATCACCCAAGGATCTAGTAGAGTTTTAGGAATGACAACTAGCCCCACAGACCACCACTAGCCTTAACTGCACGCTTTGTCCTCACTCACGCGCAAGCCGGGGTCAACTTCCCGACTGGTCACCCATTCTAGTACTACTCCAAGCCGAGCACACTTAACTATGGAGTTCTTTAGTGATGGGCTCCCAAAAAAGGATGTGCACCTTGGTGTGGGTAGTCCAATCATTCCTTTTATGTTCATGTTATCTGAGGTCTCAAATCTATTTGGTCTCTAAATGACATTATGGATCAGAAATAATCTTCTCATATTTAATTTCCATGATATGCTAACTATACCAATAATATAATCTCAAAAAGAAGCATCATCATCTAAATAAAATATCATCAGTAGTTGTGCTTTAAAAGCCTAATCTATGTTTATAACCTCATCTTTATTCTAGAAAATAGACCAGTTATAAAAAAAATATAAAAATCGTACCAGACCTTTTTAATGATATATAGGTCAGACTAAAAATTTTAGACACCATCCTAACATCACATTGACCTAGGTTTGACCAAAACCCTAGCTTGGACCTAAATAATCAAGACTAATGATGTTCTTTTATTAATGATGATTAATTTGCTATTAATCAGGTGATGACCAGTTCGAGATGATCCAGGATGATTAGAAATCTCTGAACTCATGTATGTGGATATAAGTATAAGACTAGTTTTTGTTGGGTGATAATTATGAGAAATTGCTTGCTTGTATTTGAATATCTTGTTGGATGTACATCTATATGTATTGTCATTTCCGCCATGAACAATAAGAACACTAAAGAAAGAAAATGGAATTTAGTTACTGATGGTTCATTAATCTCCCTATTAGAGAGGGAAAATATTAATGTTCACTAGCACATCCCTAATGGTACATGGTACGTAGGGAGATCCCTAATGGTACAAGGTACGCGGGGATAGGGCCCAATAATATATGTTTGTGCTAAGTCCACCATAGTAATACATGTCCATTGAAATACAGTTAATAACTTGGGTCTACCTGATTTTCTACCTTAAATAATGCTTTCATTTTTCTTTCTTCTTTTTCAAGTATTTTAAATATGCCAGCATAGTATAGTACCTTTAATCAGATGTTTGTATGGTAGTTGCAATGCCTCCCATCCATGCAAGTAGCCCTATTAGACTTAATAGCGACATCTGTATTAATTTTCATTTCTCTTGTCAATGACTTCTCCCAGCCTCCATTTCTCGTCAACTTGTTCTACGTATGCTTCTGGTTGTAAGCTTCATTCTAAGCTCTGAGTTCTCTTTGTATCTGGTTGAGGATTATAATAGGATGTGTTTGTTTGTTCTCTAGAACATGAATATTCCTATTTAGCCATTGTTGTCAGTAGCAGATGATGAACATGTACTCAAATTCTTCGTCAATCCCTATAAACTTGTAGTATGAACTCTTCTGATTGTTGGAGTTGTAGATATTTGTTATACCTCTTCCTTCTAGGAGCATGTCCCATACATCCTTTTCTTTGGGGAAGTCCCTTATGGCGTGTAAAATGGTCTCGTCATCATGACTGCATCGATGGTAGCTACTGCTATTGGTCATATGGTGCTGGACCCTTTTCTTATTTGTCAGTAACGCCTCATTTAGAAGAATCCATATGAACATTTTGACTCTAGGGGAGGTCTTCAGCTACCATACCTGTAAGGACCCTGACCTTCATTTTGGGCTTACCCTGTTTACTTTGCCTAAACCGTGTATTGAGATGTTGCTAATCACTTGAGTTGTGATTAGGATTCGTTAGTGCTTTGTTGAGAGGTGGATGTGCAACTTGCAATTTACCCAAGTTTTAGGGTTGGTGTGCAAGTTTGTCACCTTGAGAGATGTCTTTCTCTCTCCTTGCATCCTCCAGAGTTGAGAGGATGTGTCGGGCCCGTTTCTTGAGTAGCTTTGGACTTTGTTGAGCCTTGTTGGGCTTTGTTCTGCTTTGTTGAGGCTTGGTATCGGGCAAGAGTGAGCCTGGTGCCTTGTATCGGCCATGGTGCATCAGCTAGGAAGGTATATCAACCAGGGTGGTGGTGGGTGTGTCGCGTTACCATGATGGGAAACACACACCCCACTTGACCTAGCCTCGTTTGTGTCACCATCTTGGGACAAGTGGCCGTTGCCTTGCTAGTGGGTGGCAAGTCATGGACAAGTGGTTTGGGATGCTAGCATGTGGCATAACCCTTGGACAAGTGGTGGTTTGGGCGAGCACATATGTAGCTATCCCTTAGTGGACGCCCACTTAACCCTCTTTCTTATATACCCCCTTATTTGCTAGCTTGGGATCCCTTTAGCTCTTTAGTTGCTTTCCTTCTTCCTTGGTGGCCGATACACTTCCCCTTGGTGGAGCTTGGTGGCCGATACTCTCTCCTTGGTGGGTGACATAGCTCTAGTCTCCTTCTTCCTCTAGTGGTGGTCGAACCCTAGAGAGTGCCTTGCTCCTTCTCCTCTTGTGGTGGTGCCTCGGATCTTGGAAGCTTGGTGCTTGGTGCTTGGAGCTTTGTAGCTTGAGGAGTGTGCTTGAGGTGGGTTACATAACTCCTAACCCTAGCTATACTACTTCTTTGTCGTGTTGCATGCTATATGTGCTATCTTGATCAGCTATGTTTGTCTTGTTGGAAATATCTTTGCTCTAGTATGTGCCCTTGATCTTGTTGGATATGGTGACATGGTTATGTTCTTTAGATGTGTTCTTGAAACTTGTTGGCCTAACCTTTGGGTTAGGATTCTTTGGGCAAAACCCCTCTCACTTGGTTGTTGAGAGGTGATCCTAGGGTTTCCTAATTCAATGGTGTGTGTGGTGTGTTCTTCAGGCAAAACTCCTTTCTCTCCCTTTCGTCTTGAAGAGGTGAGCTTGAGCTCTAGTGGTGTAGGCAAAACCCCTCTCTCCCTTAGTCGTTGAGAGGTGAGTCTATACTCTAGTTTCTTGGGCAACTCCCCTCTCTTTCCATGGACTTGAGAGGTGAGCCTTTGGTTGGTCTTGACCTAGTTGAGTTTGGTGGGTTGGCCTTTATGATGATGACCCACCTTGCTGCTAGATATGTGAAGGAAGTTGCGCAAAACCCCTCTCACTTGGTTTTTGAGAGGTGAGCCAAATATCTTGATCTTTTAGGGTTTGGTGGTTGTCTTGAGGTTGAAGATGACCCACCTATCATGATCTTGGAACCCCTACATGATACCCTTATGATGTGTTATGCCCGATATCCATTTTGTTGGTATGTATGCCCTGAGAGCCAATCATGGGATGAGTGATGGGATACATTAAGATTGATTTGATAAATATCAAAGGCAAGCTTCTAATTCTTTCTGGTTTAGTCATATGAGATAATGATAGAACAAATTGAATGTCTAGAGAATGACAATACTCAATGACATATACTTTCAGGTTGTGGACCAGAACGATGAGATCATACAGATGCTAAGAGTTTGTACATTCCTATTATGTCCCTAATCAGATGTCATTGTGGAAGGTAGATAGACAAAAATGACACACAAGACTAGATTGTGGTGTTCATTGATGATATAATCTCATTAGTCATAATATGGAGATATCAAACCAAACACATAGGTACTTGTTAGAGAACAAGTGTACCAGACAGACCCACCGTGAGTTTGACACATGGAACCATGAGATGGTAGTCACAGTCATTTCTCACAGTGATGGTGGTGAGTGTGATTCTTTGACCTGAAATCACTACACTGAACACATGTCATTGGGTACACTTTGACATCATCAAACGTAGTCCTGAAACATGGGTTGTTATAAAAGTGATGATTGGGTGGCTTTGACACATGGGGCTATTGAGGGGTGAGTGATAGATATGGGATTTGTCCCTCCTGAGTGAGTTTGATATCCATGGCCACTTAATGAGTAGGATTGAGATAGGTGTGAATGAATGTGTGAATAAATATGTAATATTGATGCGATACATATCTCCTCCAATCTACTCTGAGATCAAGAAAGTGAATGAACATTGACAGGATGACTGTTCCATGCCTTGAGTTCATTCAAGATATCAGTGATAAAGGAATTATACATTCATTGTGATACCATTCATGGATTGTAGGATTGAAATTTGTTCTCCAACTTTCCTTTTCACTTGGGTAGCAATGATGTGTGACTAGGCACCACTCTTTTCTTGTGAATTCACAAGTCTTATGGACTTTCACTGCCAACATGAAATGGACCTGCAGGGTCACACACATAGGATTTAACCTGGAAGAGGAGTTTATCCACAAACGATGTTTAGATTGATTACTAAAGGAGTTTATTAGTTCGATTAAATACTCAATTAATTAATAGCTCAGTATCATAGTGTTGGAGGTGTTGGACCGATTGATTGGAGTATCAGATTGATTGAAACTATAATTGACTGATTTGCACAGTCTGCTTCCCCAACCGATCGGCTCATAGGGATGAACTGGTCGGCTCGGATAGGTGAACCGGTTGGCTCAAGTTGTGTGTCGATCGACTCATGTGTCATGAAACGATCGGCTCAATTGTTGAATCAGTCAATTCATGTGACCAACCGAGATCGTTTGGAATGTTAGAAGACTATTTTGCAAATACAATTTGTTTCACTTGTAAAAATTTGATTTGGACAAGGATTAATATTTGATTAATCGGAAACAAATATGAAAGTCAATTTGAGTTCGACCAGGACCACGAACCGATCGGCTCAGGTTTCCCTACCGATCGGTTCATTCTTGAAATGATCGGTTCAGATTGAACAGTTGGTTGTTTTGTGGAAAATCTCGAACCCTTTTACTCCTGTTTAATCCTGCATTGCCCGGGGTAGAGAACCTTGTTCGATGACCCTCCTATATATATATGGGTATTGGGGGCTTCTCAGGAACAACAACTCAAAACACTAGTTGCTCTTCAAACTTGTCGTTCTCTCTGGTTGTAGTAACCGAGAGAGCCCGAGCAAGTGCTACCCGATAAGGGAGGCATAACAAGGAAAGGCAACTGTAGAAAAGCTATTGGTTGCAGGAGAGTGTGTTGGTGACTAGTACACCGACAGGAGGGTGCGACTCCTCCCGATTCCTTATGGGACAAGGAGATCGGAGTTCCAAGTGGTCTGTGTGGACTACTTCAGAGGCAGGAGACTTCTACCGCTCGAAGGACAACTATCAATCCTGACAGTCTCAGTGAGACCAGGAGCTGCACAGACACCGTACAAGACCGGAGGTGAAGACTGCACAAGCCACGAGGTAACATCGCCGAGCAAGCCTCAGAACAAGGTATGTCTCTACAAACCGTCCTTCCTACTGTATAGACATTGACGCGATTCCTTTATTCTGGGTTTGGTAGGAAAAAAAGTGTGTTTCTGCTACCTTCTCTGTCTCCCCTAAAACCCAACAGTGGTACCAGAGCCACGTCAACTGCTCTATACTTTAGGATTATCGATGTGATCAATTTTGGTTTGTCACCTTTATTTATTGCATACGATGCGAATAAAATTAGTTTTATGTGTGTCCAATCCTAAATCCACAAATCCCAATATGCATACATGATATGTAATATGAATGCACTCGATACGCGTCACCCTTAAATGAGTTATGTGGTGGATGTATAGCGTGGTTTTGGCCAATAAACCCTATGTGTGTGCTTGGTTGTATGTGGTTGCTTGCATCTCAGTCTGCACACTGATTCCCTACCTCCTTATTCCTGATGTAACTTGAGATAACTCGAGATCTCTTTCCTACCTTTTCTCCCCCTGAATGTAACTCAAGGTTTCTCAATTTAAATGTAAATAAGATAGATCTTTTTTATTTCCTGTTGTGTCATAGAACAGAGGACAATCTGACGACGACTAGGACGATCGGTTCAAGGCATGAACCGATCAGTTGGTGATCCAGACGATCAGCTCGAGGAGCGAGACAAGTGGGTGGTGACATGAGGAGATGCACGATGACCAGGCGAACCGATCGGTTGGAGGAGCCAACCGATCAGCTGGTGGCACCCAGACGACCGACCAGGACGAGCAGGTCATTGATGTGATGAGTTGATCAATTTGGATGGCTATAGCACTTCATCATGGACAGGTTGCATGTGATGTAGACATAGATGACCGTGATTCCTCTTGGCTCGAGGAATCACATTAGGATGGCCATAATCATCACTTTTATCGTTTCACATGTTTTCTATGGGATATAGCATGTATATGATACATACTATGTATTGTGGTGATTGGATATGTATATGTACCTATAAAACCAAATCCCTCATTAAATATTAAAGTTTTAGATGCCTTCCAAATGTGACACATGTGAAAAGCTTGATTGGCCAAGTGTGGGCACGCCCTAGCGTGCTGCACCGTCTATCTCGTGGAAGCGTGAAGGATGGATATATGGGTCTACCCTAGCAGGGTGCATATTCATCATGTTGGCTTTGGGTCAGACTTAACAAGGTGACCTAGATAGGATCTAGCACCTTGAGGCATGGAGGTGATCATGGCATAGAGTTGCATATGACATCTTTTAAGAGTTGCATATGAAGCAATTGGCAAAAGTTGCCTACCTGGAAAATGTAAGTTGTGGGTGACATCCCTAGCTTGTCCATGACTCAGAGGATTTTAGTATCTTGACCCACTAGAAGATTGTACGCTGCAATCTTCTGAATTGATGGTGAGGGCTATCAATTCGAACAAAAATAGTGGGAGTGATAATTAATTAAAGTCCTAATTATATCGTCAAACTTTCAAATCAATCAAATGAGTCAAAATTGAGTTTTGGATTAAATTGCATAACTTTTATAGTACAAACGACAACAAACAACAATCACTTTTCATTGTGATCGGTCCTTGAAAAGGACAAGATGAATGAGACTAACTTCCACGACTGGTTTAGGACATTGAGAATTGTTCTCATTCAAGAGTGAAAGCTCTATGTCCTGGATACTCCAATTCCAGAGGAACATGCTCCTACCGCACCAAAGGCAGAAAGGGATGATTATAAGAAGCATTCTAATGATGCCATTGATGCAAAGTGCTTGATGTTGTGCTCCATGAACCATAAGTTGCAGAGACAACATGAGAACATGGGTGTCATTGAGATGATTCAACATCTCAAGAACATGTATGAAGATCAAGCACGGCAACAGAGATATGATGTCTCCAGGGCGTTGTTCAAGTGTGTCATGACAGAAGGAAATCCAGTTGGTCCTTACATGCTCAAGATGATTGGGTATGTGGAGAACCTGACGATACTGAGATTTCCCCTGAGCCAAGAGTTGGCTACTGATGTAATACTGCAATCATTGCCAGAATCGTATAGTCAGTTTGTGATGAACTACAACATGAACAACTTTGACAAGTCGTTAACAAAGTTGTTGGGCATGTTGAGGACAGCTGAGGCATAGATGAAGAAGGACAAGCCTAATTATGTGATGATGATCACCAGTAAGAAAGTCAAGTCCAAGCGAAAGGGAAAGGGAAAGGCTACGAAAGGTTATGATGCTATCCAGCAGCCCAAGTCATATTCAACTCTCAAGGCCAAGGGAGGCGTGACCAAGAGAGGCAATTGACACCATTGTCAAAAGCCAGGACATTGGAAAAGGAATTGTCCACTCTATCTGGAAGAAATAAAGAAGAAGGAGGGAACAAACGTCTCCACCTAAAGGTGTGATGAAATAAACTTGTAACATTTTTTAGGTATATGATGCCAAGATATAAAATGTAAAGCACTCAATAAATGGGGCAAGTGTTGCTGCCATAGATAGGAGTACTTTAGTTTATTTTTAGCCAAAAGACATGTAATAGAGTTATGAACATCTATTTCATATTTGTCAATGGATAGAAACACATTATTTTTGCATATTGTATGACAATGATAGCAATTAATAATGTTGATGCTATAATTTCAATGATATGATCTTTATGGCAATGCCTTATTTATCTTGTGGTACTTGGTATGAATAAGATAAAATGATACGTAAAAGGTATTGATAACTCAAACAATCAAATTATCATACATCATGAGAAATTCATTTCTAGTTTCCATGTGATGGATAAGTCTAGACTCTTTTGGTTAGAGAACCACTAAGAGACATGAATCTCTTGGACATGATTAATCAATCTTCACTAAGGTAGTGGGAGAATGATTATCCTATTAGGTATAATACATGAGATGTATTTACATACCTATTTGATTTAATGCTAATACTTCAAATGATGTTTAGAGAAATACCAATATGAATATCTTGAAGTGTTCAAGAATATCATAGATGAAGTATGAATTTGGTAAAAGTATTAATTCTTGATGAGATCAATGAATGAAATACTTGGACCAAATGTTTGAGAACCTTGTGAGTGATTATGATAATGTATCATAGTAAACTCATGATTAAGGCATGACGATGTCTAAATCAAAAGGAGTCATACTCTAAGGAGTTAGAGGATGATTATAAAATAACTAATATCTTCTTAAATAAAGAATACCACACACTAATAAAGGACATTAAGAATCACAAGGAGTTGTGTGTTCTTATATCCTTGACAGATGCACCTCGATTATCTATGTGATGAGTTGGTCATGTGATGAGTCAACTATCTAGATGAATATGAAGAACTGGATTTTGAGTTATGACCAATACATCCTAAATGACTTCCATGTAAACCATAAGGTATGACCTTGATGGTAGCACCCATTGGGATGAAATCCATAAGTGTGAATGAGTCTTAAGCGTTAAGACACATGTATAACATTTTGAGAAGGATTATGCTTGTTGATTGCAACTTAATGACTAAGAGATTTGGCATACAGATACTAAAACTGCATTCATGTAAGGAATAAAACAAGGATGTGTACTTGACATAGCCTATAAGGTTTATGAATCCATTAATGTAAATGAAGTCTATAAGTTACAATGGACTAATCAATGTCATTGATTGAGTACAAGCAACTCAAAACTGTGATCTTTACTTTGATGATATAATCAAAGGGTTTGACTGATATGTTGAAGATAAAGAGAGATATGTAATTTAGTGGGAGCATATTTGCATTCCACATGTCGATGAGGAATGAGATGTTCTGGAATGGAAATCCAATGTGGAAATTATCTTTAGGGAAGATAGAGACGTTTCCTATGTGATAGGAATAGAGATCTGTAGAGATAGTTCTCAAAAACCTCTTGACCTGAAAAGAGAGAGCGTACATTGGCAATCTATACTGAAGAGTTCAGTATGCACACATTCAGTGGGAGAAAACTTGTCCATGTTACTTGGAGTTAGTATCCCAAGGCCAAGTGTCCAATTCTTATGAAGAATGGGAACACTAAGAATAGATATGGATCTATCATGTATGTAATTATCCCATCATCTTGCATGTATGGACACGACAAGAATAAAATGCATTCATCATCTTGTATGTAGGACATGACAATATGATGTGCTCATCCTGGTAACTCGTATGTGGAACATGACGAGTGGATGTCTGTCTACTTCCAGTAAGGGTTAATGGAATACCATAAGAACTTGATAAGTACTTGTGAAGTACTAGTTCTATGGAAATAAGGAAGGGTTCACTGTAAAGAGTTACACTGATGCGAACTTTCGAAAAGGATAGAGAATTAATAGCAATATTTATGGGATATATAAAAGTGAATGTTTGTTGAATAATGGAAATGGTCCAATAAAGTTGTTTTAAAAGGAAATGTCGAGTATCCATGTGTTAGAGAACAACAGTGGATCCTATATGGATCTGGAAGTTCATAAGATGAACATATAGTTATTCCGATCATTGATGACAAGTTAGGAATGCTTGGTTATGAAATGTGGCTAAAGGTTAGCAAAGAAATACTAGATCACATATTACGGCAACTCCATCTCGTATGTGTGACGTACAACGAAGAGATGAGAGGCATGCAGTTAACACTGACTTTGGCAAGGTGTGGCCATAACTCACTATGTTAGCACTAGGGCACAGTAACATGTGGGACATGCTTGAAGATCACTATGAATATGATTCAAGGGTAATTGTCTCACACTGCAAGTGGGAGTTTGTTGGTATGTATGCCCTTAGAGCCAATCATGGGATGATTGATGGGATACATTAAGATTGATTTGATAAGTATCAAATGCAAGCTTCCAATTCTTTTTGGTTCAGTCATATGAGATAATGATAGAACATATTGAATGTCTAGAGAATGACAATACTCAATGACATATGCTTTCAGGTTGAGGACCTGAACAATGAGATCATACAGATGCTAAGAGTTTGTACATTCCTATTATGTCCCTAGTCGGATGTCAATGTGGAAGGTAGATAGACAACAATGACACACAAGACTAGATTGTGGTATTGGTTGATGATAAGAATCTCATTAGTCATGATATGGAGATATCAAACCAAACACATAGGTACTTGTTAGAGAACAAGTGTACCAGACAGACCCACCGTGAGTTTCACACATGGAACCATGAGATGTTAGTCACAGTCAGTTCTCACAGTGATGGTGGTGAGTTTGATTCTTTGACCTAAAATCACTACACTTAACACATGTCGTTAGGTACACTTTGACATCATCAAAAGCAGTCTTGAAACATGGGTTGTTATAAAGGTGATGATTGGGTGGCTTTGACACATGGGGCTTTTGAGGGGTGAGTGATAGATATGGGATTTGTCCCTCCTGAGGGAGTTTGATATCCATGGCCACTTGATGAGTAGGATTGAGATAGTCATGCGACAATTTTGTGTTGCATTTATAGACCTGTTTCAGATGTGTTTTATGCTTTTATTAGTCATTTTTATGGTTAATGTGGAATAATTCATTCACTTTGGTCTTTGTTATTATTTTATGTCAAATCCCCTTTAATTCATCATTTTGAGCATTAATTGTCAAAATATTATTATTTGTGTGAATTTATGATCTTGTGTTTGAATTTCAGGACAAACGAGTATTTGCTTCCGTCAATACCATCGACATGATCACAGGTTGCCAGCCGAAAGGAGCAGCAAAGCGTCGATACTATCGACATGGATGTCGATGGTATCGAGATACCAACAGGTTGCTGGCGAGGGAGCAGTCGATAGTATCGACACCAAGTCGATACCATCGACGCACGGAGGCTACAGTGACACAAACGTCAAAACCATTGCTACAGGGTAGTCGATACCATCGACCCGCGTCGATGGTATCGAGACTACATCAGGCACTCGGACGAAAGGAAAGAAGGGTTGTCACTACCATACTGGGTCGATACCATCGACTCTTGTCGATGGTATCGACACCGTAGGATATGAGTTGGCTTCCTAATGATCTCAATCGGATGGCTACTATTAAGGGGTGACCTAATGACCAAGATATAGCTAATGACGGCCGCCCAGACGTGAGGGGGGATCTGATTAGCCATTGCACGAGTACCGAGGAGCGGTAGAAAGGAGAACGGAGGCCAGAAGCTCACACCAGTTGATCCAGAGGCCGAAGGAGACGGATTTCACCACTGAGAGGCGGTAGAGCACGCATCCTACGCAGAGGATCAATCGGTTCTTCTTCGTTCATGTGTTTTCCCTTTCATTCCGCATTTTTCACATGTTTTCCCCTATTTCTACCATGTACTTGTGTGAGATGAACATGCGGGGCTAATCCCCTTCATCTTTAGAACCGGGAGTAGCCCGGGAATTCATTGTATGGCAGTTTTATAATAGTGAATCATATTTTATCTTTTAAATCCGTGGTATAGTTTCGTTTTCTCGATGTATTGTTATGCTTGATCCCCATAATAATAACCTAATGCCCTTAATCACTTTGAAAGAAGGATTAACGGCTGAAAAGAGACGGAATCTACATTAATCGATGAATCCCTTGAACAAGGCGGTGTAAAATTAATGGTGGAAACTGAGAGATCGTTCATAATGCACCTAGTTTAGGGTATAGGTTACTACGACGGTGGAACCAACCTAAGCTTAGGGAGTGAATTGCACCACGACAATGGGCAATTCTGTTTTCAGGCCACTACCCGGATAGAGAGATAAAATTGAGGAATTATATAAAATCTAATACAATGAAAACCCGTGGTGAAATTGCAATCCTAAAGATACCTTCTTGAATTGATTAAACCAAAAATTTAATCCATTGTTCGTTTTGTTTCCTTTCAATTTTCTTTTTAACTTTTACAAAAACCCTCAACTTTTAATTGGCTTAGCTGATCACAACTAGTTAGTAGGAGTCACCAACAATTCTGAGTATCCCTGAGTTCGACTCGGGCCTCACAAGGCCTATATTACTTCGACGTGTTCTCTTGCGTTTAAGTGCATAGTAAAATTGTGTCAAGTTTTTGGCGCCGTTGCCGGCGATACGGCGAATTTGTTGGCACTTTGAGTACTACGAACGGCCATTCTAGGCCACATTTTTTTTAATATTTTGAAACAACTTCAAATATTTCTAAATTGTTCGATAATTTTTAAACTTGTCATAGCACTGTAGTGAACTCGAATTTTCTTATTTCAGGTACTGTGTATGGTACGGACGCGTAGTACTGACTACGCAAGTCGCGCACCTGAGGTTCCACTACTGGGGCCAGAAGACGAGGAAAGCCACAATCAAGACCAGTTTGAGGAAACAGAGTCAGAACCTGAACAAGAAGAGATGGACGAGCCACAAACAATATGGGAGAAGATCAAGGCTTCTTCCGCATTAGTGTCAAAAGGGCCTATAAAGAAGCAAGCAATCAACATACCTACCTATAAAATTGATCCGGCTCTGATAAATTTGGTGAAGTCCAATGCTTTTCATGGGCTCAAGAATGAGGACCCCGTTGCGCACATCAGCCAGTTTGTTGAGAACTGTGACATGGTTAAAATCGCCAGGTTTCCACAGGATGCACTTTATCTTAAGCTTTTCCCGAGTTCATTGGCAGGAGCCGCGTGAGAATGTCTACACAATTTAGAGGATGAGTTTGTGGAGTCATGGGACCATATGGTGGAGGTCTTCTTTGAGAGGTTCTTTCCTCCTGAGAAGACCAACGACATGATCAGGAAGATCCATAACTTTACTCAACAGGCAGGTGAGACATATTCCGAGACCTGGGAGAGGTTCCAGGTCATGCTGAGACGGTGCCTGCATCACAGGCTGGATAAAGAAACAAAGGTAAAGATCTTCTATTTTGCTCTCTCCGAGCACGATAGGAGCAACCTTGATTCAGCTGGGTCAGGATTCTTTCTGAACAATACGGACACCAGATGATGGGAGATACTAAAGAACATGGCCAGGAAACAATCATGGGGTGAAAGAGGCACCGTGGAACAGGTCCGAGCAGTAGGAGAGTCTAAGGCAATAAAAGAACTGAATGAGAAGATGGATCTTCTCGCAAAGAAATTGCTCGCAAAGGAGGATATTGAGTCCAAGGATGAGGCTCAAGTGAAATTTATGAGGCAGCAGCAAGGCAAAGGAACAATGCAAGGTGGTAAAACATCTAGATAGTAATATTTCACTCTGTCTTGGGAAGCCATTTCTGGACATGGCTCATGTGATGAGCAAGGTGGAGAATGGAACTTTGGCTGTGGACATTATGGAGCAGACCAAAGTAGTTTCTCTGTGCAAAGCTGTGGGATTTTCGAATGATGAGGATGAGTACATTCCGCCTTCTATGGAAGATGATGTAATTGCTATTTCTATTTTTGATGCATAACCAAAATTACCATTGGAGGCTTGTTTGGTAAATATTACAGATGATTGGATGAGGAGCAATTCTCTCAAGGAGTGCGCCAAGATGCTTCAGATGCTACCATGCTTCTATGTGAGGCATTATGAAGATTTAGGTGAATTTCCCCCACCACTTCAATCATCTCTGATCAGCCCGTCGGAGTTAGAATTAAAGCCGCTGCCACCACATCTCAAATATGTCTTCCTAGCTGGGGAGGACAAGTTACCAGTGATTATATCTGCTTATTTGAGTATGGAAGAGGAAGACCAACTGTTGATAGTGCTGAAGAACCACCGAGGAGCTTTTGGGTGGTTCGTTGCAGATATCAAGGGGATTTCCCCTACTCTATGTCAGCACAAGATTCGGCTCAAGGAGGGAGCCAAGCTCGTGATCCAACCTCAACGACGTCTCAATCCAAGCATGATGGAGGTTGTGAAGAAGGAGGTTATTAAACTTCTTGCTGCAGGTATTATTTACGCCATATCAGACTCGACATGGGTGAGTCCCACACAGGTAGTCCCTAAGAAGGGGGGAATTACTGTCACCCAAAATATGTTAAATGAACATGTCACCACCCGATTGGTAACCGGGTGGCGAGTTTGTATTGATTACCGCCGTTTGAATGCCGCCACGCTAAAGGAACACTTTCCTTTACCTTTCATTGATCAAATCCTAGAGCGTCTTGCCGGCCGATCGCACTTCTGTTTTCTAGACGGGTACTCGGGGTACAACCAGATCTCGATTGATCCCTTGGATCAAGAGAAATCTACCTTCACTTGTCCCTATGGGACTTTCACGTACCGCCGAATGCCTTTTGGTTTATGCAATGCACCAACGACGTTTCAGCGTTGTATGCTCGCCATATTTTCTGACATGGTAGAGTGCTGTCTCGAGGTTTTTATGGACGACTTTTCGGTGTATGGTGCATTGTTTGATGAATGTCTCTATAATTTGGACAAAGTTTTACAGCGCTATGAGGACACACATTTGGTCCTTAACTGGGAGAAATGTCACATGATGGTGACTGAGGGGATAGTGCTAGGACACAAGGTGTCTAGCAAAGGTTTAGAGGTAGATCCGGTCAAAATTGAGGTCATTTCCAAGTTGCCCCCACCAAATATGTTAAAGGGGTAAGAATTTTCTTGGGACACGCCGGGTTCTATCGTCGATTTATAAAATATTTTTCTAAAATCGCGACACCTATATTCGAGCTCTTAGAGAAAGATGCTGTATGTGATTTCAATGATAAGTGTTTGCATGCGTTCGATGTTTTACAAGAAAAACTGATTTCTGCACCGGTTGTTCAAACGCCGGATTGGACAAAACTGTTCGAACTAATGTGTGACGCCTCAGACTTTGCAGTAGGAGTTGTGTTGGGGCAGCGGGTGGACAATAAACCCACCGTGATTTTTTACGCTTCAAAGACTTTGAATGACGCTCAATTAAATTATATAACTACTGAGAAAGAATTACTCGTCGTTGTTTTCGCTTTTGAAAAATTCCGGCAGTATTTATTTGGATCTAAAGTAGTTGTATGGACTGACCATGCCGCAATCAAATACTTAATGGAGAAAAAAGACGCAAAGCCTAGACTCATTAGGCGGATTTTGCTCTTACAGGAATTTGACATCGAAATCAAGGATAAATCTGGGATTGAAAATGTTTTTGCTGATCATTTATCTAGGTTAGAAAGGGTGGATGAAAAAGATTTACATATACCCATAACCGAGACGTTTCCAGATGAACAGATTTTCAAAATTAATTCTAAGGATCCTTGGTTCACTAAGATTGTAAACTATTTGGCTTGCGGGATCATCCCGGAAGATTGGTCATATCAGGAGAAGAAAAGATTTTTCCATTCTTTACGATATTATTTTTGGGATGACCCAATTCTTCTTAAGCAATGCAGGGACGGTATCTTGTGCAGGTGTGTGCCTGAAGTAGAGTACGAGAGTGTTTTACGTCATTGCCACACATCACCTATGGGAGGACACCACGCCAGCTCGCGCACGGCAGCTAAAGTTTTGGAAAGCGGCCTTTATTGGCCAACTTTGTTTCGAGATGCCTACGAGTTTGTGAGGCAATGTGATTCCTGCCAACGAGCAGGTAATATCTCAAAGAGACAGGAGATGCCCCTGAATGTGTTTCAGGAAGTGGAGGTATTTGATTTGTGGGGCATAGATTTCATGGGACCCTTTGTGTCCTCAAACATCAATTTATATATTTTATTAGCAGTTGATTATGTTTCTAAGTGGGTGGAAGCAATACCCACAAGGACTAATGATTCCACTGTAGTGTGCAGATTTGTGAAAGAAAATATTTTCTGTAGGTTTGGGATACCCCGAATGATAATCAGTGATGGGGGTACGCATTTTAGGAATCAAAAGTTATCGACATTATTGAAGAAATATGGGGTCAAACACAACATAGGTACCCCATATCATCCGCAAACGCAAGGCAAGGTGGAGGTCTCCAACCGTGAAATTAAGAAGCTTTTAGAGCGTACGGTGGCATCCATGAGGAAGAACTGGAGTGCCCTACTATCGGATGCTCTGTGGGCATACAAGACTGCTTACAAAACACCTATAGGCACCACGCCTTTTAGGTTGGCGTATGGTCGGGCTTGTCACCTGTCGGTAGAGTTAGAGCACAAAGCGCATTGGGCGCTGAGAAGGCTAAACCTGAGTTACAATGAAGCGGGGAGGAAGAGACTGCTGGAATTGAACGAGTTGGACGAGTTGCGGATGACGGCATATGAGAACGCACAGATATACAAGGAGCGCACAAAGCTGATCCACGATCACCACATCCAGTTGCGCACGTTCAAAAAGGGAGATAGTGTTTTGTTGTTCAATTCACGACTCAAGTTGCATCCCGAGAAGCTCAAATCCCGGTGGAGTGGACCGTTTGTGGTAGAAGAGGTCAAACCACATGGCGCGATCTTAGTACGTGATGGTGATACCACGTTTTTGGTAAATGGACAAAGGTTGAAGCTCTACTTTGGTGAAAATTACAAGAGGAAGGTGAATGAGGTCAAACTCATTTCACTTTCGGATGAATAAGGTGCCCTAAAATCATCTAGCCTAAGACGTTAAATAAGGGCACTTGTTGGGAGGCAACCCAACCATCGGTACCTTAGTTTAGTTTATGTACGTTCGTAGGTTGATTTGTTTTGGTTTAATTTTTAGTGTAAAAAGGATACCGTGATCAGTTTGTTCTTTGCGCAGGATGAGGCAGAGTCGATACCATCGACACACTGGTCGATGGTATCGACCATGGTACAGGTTGACGACTGCAGATTTTGCTCTGTGTCGATACCATCGACGGACCCGTCGATGGTATCGACTTACCTACAGGCAGGTCACGAAGAAACAGTCGATGGTATCGAGATGGCTGTTGATACCATCGAGATCTCTGGAGATTTATAGACAAAATTGACTCAGGAAAGTCGATACCATCGACGGCCTCATCGATGGTATCGACATAGCTATAGGTTGAGATGTAAAGCAGAGGTGTTGCAACAAAGAACAGTCGATACCATCGACGGGAGTCGATGGTATCGACCATCCACGTCACCGATCTGCACAAACGAATCAACGACGATCGCGGCTTCCACGTCATCAATCCGGGTGAAGCGTCGATACTATCGACACGAGTCGATGGTATCGACACGTCAGTGATCCAGGTTTTAAGATCCACCCATCGACAACCGTCGATACTCGCGATGGGGGCGGATAACATCGACTAGTGTCGATACCATCGACTCGCGTCGATGGTATCGACGGGCCAACAGTGGCGCCGGCCAAGTCTATTTAAGGAGATTCATTACGTCAGTTGACGTCACACCTTCAGAGCGATCTCCTCCCTTTGCACCGAGCACTCCCCCGAGCCGTCCAAGACCGAAGAAAAGCATCACCGAGTGACGATCTTCATCGAGCGGAGATTCGATTCTCCGATCTTCACCGAGCTCCAGTTCTAATCCTCGTTCTTTCGCAAAGATGGTGCGTACAGCGGGTGCATCCTCTTCACATGCGCTTACCATGGAGATTCCGGTGTTCATTCCTCCTCATCCTCACTCTATTCCGCATCCCCGGATAGTTCACCCTACTTCGGAGATCTGAAAGGTGTACGAGGAGTTGCTGAAGCGAAAGATTGAGCCCACGTGCTATGTCGATCGGACAATGGTTCGCGACTTGGGGTTCAATGACAATCTGAAGTATGTTCTCGACGGCCAAGTGCAACAAACCGACCGTACGCCTGATGAAGTCCAGTACCATGCCGAGGGCCATCCATTCTTCGGGGAGTGGCCCACCTACAAGGAACTAGTGGCGGAGTTCATGGCGTCACTTGACATCAACGTGCTGCCAAACGATGTGATTGCTACTGACAGAGAATGGAGAAAAGGGAGGGTGTCGTTCTGGCTTTTCAACAAGAACTACACTATCACCCTCGACCAGTTTAATTCCATTTATAACTGGGCTCATCATGACTATCAGCACCGGCGGCCAGATAATAGGACAGACTACGACGCGATCTTCGCTGAGCTTGTGACGGTGCCACCAGGTAAAGTTGTGAGCTACCACAATGCGACGGTGGCTGATTTCAAGCATCCTTTCATACGAGTTCTTCACCGCATGATCTGCACTACCCTATTTGGCCGTGGTGATCTAGCTCTCAGCAAGTTCCAAGAGGTAGATTTGTTCTTCTTGTACAAATTATTGAAGCGGGAGGAGTGCAACTGGGGCGCGTTCTTCTTGACGCGCGTGATGGCCGTGAAGCAGAGTACAAGAAAAGCGCCAATTCATTTTGGAGGGCTGATCACGCCATTGGCTATCTATCTTGGGTTGGATCTTTCTCAGCTTACTTCCCTCTCTACTAGGACCAAGGTCAACTTGCAACATCTCCACCGGTCCAATCTCCTACTCCGAGATGGCGTGCCATTCGCACACTGCCACGTAAATCAAGCATATCAAGAGTGTTCCCTTCCTGACCCCATCTTCAACATCGACGGCACGCAGCACTTCCGATGGCCAATCATAGCCATCGACTCTGATGAAGAAGACGGCGGCAACAACGGTGACAATGACAACGAGGCGGTGGAAGAGGAAGAAGAGGTGTTCACACCTCTTCGATCACGAGTGGCACCCCGGAAGCGCCCTAGGATGCATCCGGGTGCATCTTCATCTTCTATGCATTCGCCTCCACCACCACCGCCCTCGCAGCCAAGCGAGGATGCCTATTCTATGCAGGGGATGTACGCGATGCTACAAGACATCCAGCAGACCCAGCATAGCCACACAGCCACCTATGTCGGTATTGAAGATACTACCAACCGGATCTTTGTCAATCAACAGGCGATCTTTGAGAATGAGCACCTTTTTTCTCGAGAATCACCAGAACATCCATGACCGGCTGCACAGGATGGAGGAGCAGCATAGCCATTTTTCGATCATTACTGGAGCCAAAATTATTTTGGGGGGTATCCACAGCCTCCTCCGATGCCTCAGTATGATCCGAATTTCCAGGGGCAATACCCATCTTGGGACCCCACGGCGCTGCAGTATCTGCCTCCACCACCACAGGAGTGATCTGGTATCACTGTTCCAATCTTTAAGTTTATTTTTGACTATGAGGCCATAGTCAGATTCAAGCTTAGGGGGGTAGTTGGAACAACTTTATCTATTCTATTGTTTTTAGTTTTTGACTTTATTTGTTTTTGTTCTTTTTAGTTGTTTTTGCAATTTTAGTCTGTTTAGGATCCACATGCCATCTAGTGTAATCGTGAATGTCATAAAGTTTGTGTCATCTCTATAGTGTGCATGGGAAAAATCAAGGGAATTTTAAATAAAAAAATTGTGCAAAGCTTGTCTTGTTTAAACTTGTGCAATTAACCCACGAAAATGATTGGTTTTGTCAACTCTAAAACAACAATTCACAACTGTACTCCTAATGATTCATGAAAGTGGACGGACATGTTTGTTTGAGCCTAATCCGACCAAATGGTAATGTGACTTTAATCGGAAGTAGGAGAGAGAAACTTCTTAACTACTACACATGTCAGTAAGGAGGGACACATAATATTTATCTAAGGTTCAGTCACCTAGTCTTGTGATCTTTCCACCTTTTCACTTTTTGCAATCCACCACAAGAATTGGAAGTACTTTACAGTTTTAACTTCTTTGACTGCATTGCACGTAGATAGGGCTTGCATTAATTCTTTTTCCATATGTTTTGCATAAAAAGAAAAACAAATGAGAATAGTGATACATGCACATTACCTTTAGGTAAATGTCATGTAGATGCATTCATAATTTTTCATGCATAAAGTATATCATGTATCTCGATTTTTCTTTAATGGTGAATTAAATTGTTCCATACCTTCTAAATACTGCAAATTTCTGAGTATGAAGAAAAATAAGCCCTATAAAATATTCATTATCAATTATGGATATAAGGGTTGGAAATTGAAAAAAAAAAAGAGAAACAAATCTGAAAAAAATCTGCATAATGAAAAAAAAAGAAGAAAAGAGTTATGTAGAAGCAACAAGAATAAGAAGGAGAAAGGAACGTAATACCACCTGCATTTTAAGATGATTGAGTACATGATGTAGCTAAATTAGATTTCCATCTCGTTTTGAGATGGATGGTTAGCACATGCATCATTCCACCCAATTTTAGGCATTAGGACATTTTTCATGTGCATCTGCATCATTTAGGACATTTTTGTTTTATGCATGTTGAAACTGTATAATACTTCCACTTTCTTCCGTGAACCACCCATCTTCATCCACCCGTTGCTCGGATTGGTAGGCCACCGTGAATTTCTCCTCACTATGGTATATCAGGAGAACATCTTCCATGTAGATGGTAGTTAGGGCGAGCAATGTAGTATAGGGGATCACAAGATGCACCAAGTCTGAACCGACAAGTTTTATTATGTTAACTGCCTTATGTGATAGTGCTCATCAGTTTTGAGGTCAATTCCTCTTATGGGTGATTACTGTCGCCTGCAGGGTAATTACCATTCTGTGGTTAGAGAGGGCCGATATGTGATTGTTAGGTGGGAGTCATTTGGATGTTGGTTGTGATGCGTTGTTCTTCAGTTTACATTAGCAATTCTATTCTAAGGATTAGTTGCTCGAGGGCGAGCAAAGTTCAAGCTTAGGGGAGTTTGATGCGACGATTTTGTGTCGCATTTATAGACCTGTTTCAGATGTGTTTTATGCTTTTATTAGTCATTTTTATGGTTAATGTGGCATAATTCATTCACTTTGGTCTTTGTTATTATTTTATGTAAAATCCCCTTTAATTCATCGTTTTGATTATTAATTGTCAAAATATTATTATTTGTGTGAATTTATGATCTTGTGTTTGAATTTCAGGACAAGCGAGTATTTGCTTCCGTTGATACCATCGACGGAAGTCGATACCATCGACATGATCACAGGTTGCCAGCCGAAAGGAGCAGCAAAGCATCGATACTATCGACATGGATGTCGATGGTATCGAGATACCAATAGGTTGCTGGTAAGGGAGCAGTCGATAGTACCGACACCAAGTCGATACCATCGACGCACGGAGGCTACAACGACGCAAATGACAAAACCGTCGCTACAGGTTAGTCGATACCATCGACCCGCGTCGATGGTATTGAGACTACATCAGGCACTCGGACGAAAGGAAAGAAGGGTTTCCGCTACCATACTGGGTCGATACCATCGACTCATGTCGATGGTATCGACACCGTAGGATATGAGTTGGCTTCCTAATGATCTCAATCGGACGGTTACTGTTAAGGGGTGACCTAATGACCGAGATATAGCTAATGATGGCCGCCCAGACGTGAGGGGGGGTCTGATTAGCCATTGCACGAGTACCAAGGAGTGGTAGAAAGGAGAACGGAGGCCAAAAGCTCACCCCAGTTGATCCGGAGGCCGAAGGAGACAAATTTCACCACCGAGAGGCGGTAGAGCACGCATCCTACGTAGAGGATCAACCAGTTCTTCTCCGTTCAGGGGTTTTCCCTTTCATTCCACATTTTTCACATGTTTTCCCCTATTTCTACCATGTACTTGTGTGAGATGAACATGCGGGGCTAATCCCCTTCGTCTTTAGGACCGGGAGTAGCTCGGGAATTCATTGTATGACAGTTTTATAATAGTGAATCATATTTTATCTCTTAAATCCATGGTATAGTTTCGTTTTCTCCATTTATTGTTATGCTTGATCACCATAATAATAAACTAATGCCCTTAATCACTTTGAAAGAAGGATTAATGGCTGAAAAGAGATGGAATCTACATTAATCGATAAATCCCTTGAACAAGGCGGTGTAAAATTAATGGTGGAAACTGAGAGATCGTTCATAATGCACCTAGTTTAGGGTATAGGTTACTACGACGGTGGAACCGACCTACGCTTAGGTAGTGAATTGCACCACGATAGTGGGCAATTCTGTTTTCAGGCCACTACCCAGATAGAGAGATAAAATTGAGGAATTATATAAAATCTAATACAATGAAAACCCGCGGTGAAACTGCAATCCTAAAGATACCTTCTTGAATTGATTAAACCAAAAATTTAATCGATTGTTTGTTTTGTTTTCTTTCAATTTTCTTTTTAACTTTTACAAAAACCCTCAACTTTTAATCGGCTTAGCTGATCGCAACTAGTTAGTAGGAGTCACCAACAATTCTGAGTATCCCTGAGTTCGACTCGGGCCTCACAAGGCCTATATTACTTCGACGCGTTCTCTTTCATTTAAGCGCATAGTAAAATTGCGTCAGATAGGCATGCATGCATCTGTGAATCAGTATGTGATATTGATGTCATACATATCACCTCCAATCTACTCTGGGATCATGAAAGTGAATGAGCGTTGACAACATGACTGTTCCATGCCTTGAGTTCATTCGAGATATCAGTGACAAAGGAATTATACATTCACTATAACACCATTCATGGATTGTAGGATTGAAAGTTGTTCTCCAACTTTCCTTTTCACTTGGGTAGCACTGATGTGCGACTAGGCACCTCTCTTTGCTTGTGAAGTCATAAGTGTTATGGACTTTCACTACCAATGTGAAATGGACCTGTAGGGTCACACACAGAGGATTTTACCTGGAAGAGGAGTTTATCCACAAATGATGTTTAGATTGATTACTAAATAAGTTTAGTAATTCAATTAAACACTCAATCACATGATAGCTCACTATCATAATGTTCAAGGTGTTGGACCGATTGATTGGAGTATCAGATTGATTGAAACTACAATTGACTGATTTGCACGATCTGCTGCCCCAACCGATCGGCTCATAGGGATGAACCAATCGGCTCGGATTGGTGAACCGTTCTGCTCAAGTTGTGAGTCGATCGACTCATGTGTCATGAAAGGATCGGCTCGATTGTTAAACTGGTCGATTAATGTCACCAACCAAGATCATTTGGAAAGTCAGAAGACTATTTTGCAAATACAATTTGTTTCACTTGTACAAATTTGATTTGGACAAGGATTAATATTTGATTAATTGGAAACAAATATGAAAGTCAATTTGAGTTGGACCAGGACCACAAACCAATCGGCTCAGTAGTGAAAATGATCGACTCAGGTGTCCCAACCGATCGGTTCAGGTGTGAACTGATCCGCTCAGGTCCCCAACTGATCAGTTCGTGCTTGAAACGATCAGTTCTGATGGCGTAGTTGGTTGTTTTGTGGAAAATCTTGAACCCTTCTACTCCTATTTAATCCCGCATTTCCTGGGGTAGAGAACCCTATCCCATGACCCTCCTATATATATAGGGGTATTGGGGGCTTCTCAAGAACAACAACTCAGAACATGAGTTGCTCTGCAAAGTTGTCATTCTCTCTGGTTTTGGTAACAGAGAGAGCCCGAGCAAGTGCTACCCAATAAGGGAGGCATAGTAAGGAAAGACAACTGCAGAAAAGCAACTATTTGTAGGAGAGTGTGTTGGTGACTAGTACGTTGATAGAAGGGTGTGACTCCTTCTGATTCCTTGTGGGACAAGGAGATCGGAGTTCCAGGTGGTCTGTGTGGACTACTTCAGAGGCAGGAGACTTCTACTGCTCGGAGGATAGATGTCAATCTCAGTAGTCCCGGTGAGACCAGGAGCTGCACAGACTCCGTCCGAGACTGGAGGTGAAGACCGCACAAGCCGCGAGGTAACGTCACCGAGCAAGCCTCAGGACAAGGTATGTCTCTACAAACCATCCTTCCTACTGTATAGACGTTGACGCGATTCATTTATTCTGGGTTTGGGAGAAGAATATTTTTGTTTTCATTGACTTCTCTATCTCCCCTAAAACCCAACAGTTTTGACCTAGTACACCATGATCTTAGGTGATATGGCTTTGGATGATATTGTGATGATAAGTTGCCCAATATGAAACCCTAACCCTAATGGGCAATAGGGGTCTTGGCTGATAGGGTTGTTGTGCTTCCTACCCATGGTTGCACGATACACCCTCTTGGTCCATGGTTGCACGATACACTCTTGCACCTGAGTGCACGATACACCCATGGTTCCTGGTTGCATGATACCCCCTTATATCTAGTTGCACGATACACTCTTGGCCCGTGATTGCACGACACACCTTGGGTGCTAGTCTTCCTGTTATCCCCTTGATCAAGGGTGCATGCAATGCTTGTGGCCGATATCCTTTGGGTGAGGGTTAATGCCCTACCCGCCACACCTTTGGTGAGGATAGGTGACCCCCTTTGGTGAGGGATATGCCTAGCTCGGGAACTCTAGGTTGGTGAACCTGTTGTCTTGAGCCCACATATTTGGTTAAGATGTTGTTGAGATATGAAAGGTAGGTTGTGATCAATGATATGTTTGTTACCTAAGTAAGATGATAAGATAATGGTTGTGTTCATAAGATATAGGGCATAGTGGATGCTCACAGTTTGATAACACTAATTTAATTGTCAGACATGCAGATACCACCTTATTCTCTATATGATTACCATAATGGATGTGGTTTTAATCATATGCTCCCTATGTTTGAATGGCATGATAATAATACTATGTTCCTTAAGATTTATGTTTGGTGATCCAGTTATCTCTCGTGATATGCATACTAACCATGCAGGTGTATCAAATGAATTCATAGCCAAGTGAGAGCTACGAGGTGTATGTGTTTTGTATAACACTGAATGATGATAATCCTTGTAGATGAGATAACATGTATCACGAGTATGATGAGAAGGGTATGTTGACCTGATAAAAGTTGAGTGCCTAGTCGAGGTGTTATCCCCTGATATTGAGATAAGGGATTGCTATCCCAGGATGATGATGATGTATGATGATGAAGCCTTGAGAGGTAGTGGTATTACGTGATGAGGGATTGAGATCCCATGGCAATATGATAATGGCAGTTGTAGTATGACACAATGTTGTTTATTTTTTATAACTTGGTTGCCTCAGCAATCCACATAAAATATACTAATTAACTACAATGGAACATTTCATGTAGTTTTCCCTGTCCATAGATCCATCATCATCAGTAGTTGGTGATGGTGAAACAAGTTTATCCTGCAGGATTACTTGGAGTGCATATTGTTGAATATGTGGGGTTTCTCCTAGCCGAAAGTAGGAGGATTAGAGTGCAACTACAGTTGTGGACTCAAGATGTGAATAAGAGCATGGTGAACAAGCCCATGCCTCAGTATGATAGAGCATGAAGGCATTCATGGCTCAAGGAGCACGATGAACTGGCTCGTGTCTCAAGTATACTAGCATTGTGACATGTACCAAGGGTGGGCTAGATAAAAAGGGTAGACTGCATGATCTAATCATGTGGCTGAGGTCACTCAAGCAAGATACTACGGTCCTACTTTAGTTATCGTGCACTAACCACAAAGAGGTGAGGTCATGGAATTCGGCTCTCCCAATGACCTTGTATGGCACTAATTCTGGGCTTTGCAGCCAAAGGTTGTATTTGAGCGGGACGGCTCACTTCCTCAGGGCATAATAAAATTTGTAATCTAGTCATATACTATGTATCGCTTAAGGCAAAACATGAAACAATGGTTGAGGCCTTGCATGTATAGTTGCACTAGTTATATCTTGCAAGTTATTTGTACATTCCTCATATCTGGCGATAAGTTCTTATAAAGCTTATCTTGTCAATCATGTTCCAAAAAGAAATATCTAGTTATATGCCTCATGGATATCTTGGTAAGCTAGTTCTGTTCATTATGCAGTATATATGAGTTGCTTATATCAGTTACCTACTTTATCTCTTCTAGCTCTCCTTTGAGGTTTTATAGTTTTGGCGGGGAGTTATGTTTCTTGTTCGGACTGTGTGTCTCACCCCACTGGTTTTAAACCTTTTTAGTTGATCATGCTAGACGTGGTGGTGGTCGTGAGGTTGCGGTCGAGTAGTAGGAAGAATAGTAGGAGGTAAGAGATAGATATGTTGTTGTTTTCATTGTTTAGTAGTAGAGTCCTAGAGTCATCCCTGTACTATCAGGCCCTTGGAAGTGTTTTGATGACATATCGTGATGTATAGCTGATGTAGTTTTGTTTATCCTGTTGTTGGCCTGGTATGGCTTATTCTGTAAATAAACAGGTGGAGAACTCTTTGTGCCTATGTGACAGCTGGATCCTATGAACTATGGATACATATCAAAGTTTATTTATGTTTATATAACATGTTTCCTTGCAGGATAAGGATTTGGATGTAATAGTTTCTTTGTTTATCTATTTTCTGCAATCAGTTTTAATTAACCTGTGTTTTTGGTAATATGTGGTTTATGGAAGTTCCACACGTTTTCACATTTCATTTCATTGTTTGTGTGATAGTGGGATGTCACAATAAGTTTTGGGAGTAGAGCTCTAGGTTCGCTGAGTCTACAGGGATCTAGGACTAGGCTTGTGTCTGTTCTTGTGAGTTTTCCAGATTTTCTCATAATAACCTTCTGCCCCCATCAGAATATAAAGCTTAAAGATGTTTGGAAATCATGAAGAATATGTTGCTGAGAGCAGTGATGTTGCTTCTATTCATGGAGCTTGAGTGCAGGCACATGAAGATCGGGTGCCTGAGGTCCCCCAAATCGACCCAACCATTCTTGAGAACCTTGTCTATCAGCACCTTATGGGACATGTAATGCCAACGATGAATCACATGGTGGATAGATTGTCAGTGCCTCCGCCAAGAGCACATGCTCCCCATAGTGAATCTTCGGGTATTGGGAAGACATTTGAGTGGCTTCGCGGAGTCGGAGCTTCGGCATCTGCTGGAACGGATGATCTAGTGGATGTAGATCTATGGCTGACAGGTCTTGAGAAGGCCTTCCGGATCCTCGACATCCCTAAAGCAGACAAAGTCAAGCATGTTGTCTACCTTTAGAAATGTAGTATTGGCCATTGGTGGGCCATTGATGAGGAGAAGCGGCCTGGAGAGGCGATAGTTTGGGATGTCTTCTGGTGGAAGTTCATGAGCTGATACTTCCTGAAGACATATCTGGACGAGAAGATCAGCCAGTTTGAGTGTATGCGCCAAGGATCGATGAGCATAACCGAGTATGAAGCTAAGTTTATGGACCTGCTGAGGTTTTGTCCTCACATGGCAGCAATAGATGATGAGAGAATCAGACGGTTTGGGAAAGGTCAGAGTGTTGAACTATCGACACTTGTTGCTGATTTAGAAAATTGAGAGTGGTTTGCGACATTGGTGGAGTCTGTCCAAAGGATTGAATGGTCAGTCTGAGAAAAGAGAGAGGCTATGACCAAGAAAAGACTTGCTCAGTTCCAAAAACAGAGGCTTGACAGCCACAAGAAGTTGAGGTTTTATGCACCTTCTGTGAGTCAAGGTTCTAGTGCACCATCACAGTGCTCACCAAGTAAAGGAAGAGGGCATGGTTATTTTCCATCCAGAGCTTACAGCACAGCTTCAGTAGCAGTGATAGGGCCATCTAGGCCACAGTTAGAGGATAGGTCATGTTATCATTGTGGACAAACCAGATATTTGAAGTGAAATTGCCCAAGGAGAGATGTCAAAGAGACACAACAACTGAGGCAGAATCAACAAGGACCGAATAGACAATAGTCCAGTGGTAGCAAAGGCTGAGGACGTGGCCAAGCGTCGCAAGCTGGATCGTCTACTAAAGGAAACATAGGATATGGACAACAAGCAATGGCTCAATTCTATGCTATGAGTCAGCCGGAGGCGATAGTCAACCCGTGAGTGGTGGCATGTTAGATGGAGTTATTTCATTTTGATTCGTCTTCTTACTTTGTATCTATTTTGGTTGACCTAGGTGCTACACACTCTTTTATTGCCCATAGTATGCTTGATAACTGTCTTTTACCTGTTAGTTGTAAGAGAGATAGATTATTGTCAGAAACCCCTCTTGATGGTTCCTCGATGCTTTGAGAGGTGTGTTCATCCTGTGTTCTATCTTTTTCAGGACACAAGATATAAGTGGATCTTATACCGCTTGATATGCTTGGATTCGATGTGATCCTTGGGATGGATATCCTAGAAAAGTATAAGGTTGTGTTGGATTGTGGTTCCAAGCAAGCGTTGTTGCTAATGATGGTTAGAAGTGGATCTTCCAGGGAGATAGGAAGATTCTTCTGACGTGTTTAGTATCAACCATGGTGGTAGAGAAGTTGTTGCAGCAAGGATGTAAGGTATTCTTAGCTCATGTTGTGGATACCGAGGCAAAAGGTATGAGCCTTCCAGACGTGAAAGTTGTCAGAGAGTTTGAGGATGTGTTTCCCAATGATCTTCCCAGTGTTCCCCCACCTTGAGAGATTGACTTTGATATCAATCTAGTGCCAGGGACACAACCAGTTGCTCAGACATCGTACATGATGGCTCCAACTAAGATGGCAGAGCTAAAGAAGACGTTACATGAGTTGTTGGATAAATGTTTCATCATACTGAGCACATCATCGTGGGTTGCTCCAGTTCTGTTCGTAAATAAGAAGGATGGGTCGATGCATGTGTGCATAGATTACCGACAATTGAACAAAGTTACGATCAAGAACAAGTACCATTTTTTGAGGATAGATGATCTATTTGATCAGTTGTGTGGTGCTGCAATGCTCTCAAAGATTGATCTATGATCTAGATATCATCAAGTTGAGGATCAAGGAGGAGGACATGCCAAAGTTAGCTTTTAGTACGAGATATGGTAACTTTAAGTTTGTGGTTATGCCATTTGGGCTAACCAATTGATGCATGGGTTTTGAGTCACTTTTATAAGCTTATTTTATATCTGTTTTATTCATGTATTTGTCATTTTCTTGATTATATTTGCATAATTCACTATAGTTGGCCTTTAAACTCTTTTTGCATCAAATTATACTTCTTTATCATATTTATATGATTTTATATAATCCCCAGACTTATACACATGTTTCGGCACTTTTTCAGGCACTTTTGCATTGTCCAGAGTCGATATCGACATTTTATCAGAAAGCAACCCCAAAACGCGATCTTGGAAGGAAAAACCTGTATCATGGTCGATACCATCGACCTGGGGGTCGATACTATCGACAGTGTCGAGATTTGGTGATTTTCTGCACTAAAACGGAGCGTTTTAATCTGACGGTTGAGCATTTTCGGAGCCGTAAAGTGGTCCTATGATCTAAGAAGAGCACGGACGACCCTAGGGGGATCTCATATTGTGTTGCACAACATCCAAGAAGGAGAGAGAGAGAGAGAGGAGACAAGAGACAAAGGTCGTCAACCGAGCGATCCGGGCACCTCCGACGGGCAATTTTGCTGCCGGAAGACTGCAAAACACACGTTTCTCGAGGAGGATCTCCGGGAACAACTTTGTATCAGGGGTTACACGAGTTTGTTCCATGTTTTTCTTTTCTACTCCTATGTATTTTATATTGTCAACCATGCGGGGCTAATCCCCTTAATCTTTAGGACCGGGAGTAGCCCGGGGAAGCATTGTATGACGTTTTTATCATAGTAATTCATAATTTGTCTCCTAAATCTATGGTATGCTTTCTTTTTCTCAATTATATTGTTATGCTTAATCACCATAATGATAATATAATGCCTTTAATTACTTTGAAAGAAGAATTAATGGTTGAAAAGAGACGAAATTCACATTAATTAACAAATCCCTTGAACAAGGTGATGTACGGTTAATGGTGGAAACCCACAGGTCGATTCTAATGCACCTAGTTTAGGGTATATGTTACTACGACGGTGGAACCGACCTAGACTTAGGTAGTGAATTGTACCACGAAAGTGGACAATTCTGACTATAGGCCACTACACGGATTGAGAGACGAACTTGAGTAGCTATATGGAAATTCATACAATGAAAACCCACGGTGAAACCGCAATCCTAAAGATCTCCATTTGAATTGATTAAACTAAACCCTTAATCGATTGCTCTATTTTATTTTATTTTCTTTTATTTTACAACAACTCTCAAACTCTTTTAATCGGTTTAGCTGATCGCAACCAGTTAGTAGTAGTCTACTAAAATTCACATTTCCCTGAGTTCGACTCGGGCCTCACAAGGCCTATATTACATTGATACGTATACTTGTGTTTGCACGCACGGTTTACGCGTGTCAATTTTTTGGCGCCGTTTCTGAGGAAATGGTGAATTTTAGCACGACGAGTGCTACGAGCGGCCACACTAGGCCACTTTTAATTCCTATAATTTTTTTTCTTTTCATATTTTGAACTGAATTGCAAATCTTATTCATTGTTTTAATTATTAGTGCTGGTTCATACACTACCATTTAAAATTTTAGGTACTAGTAGAAAAATCATGGGTGACGGAGCGGAAAATAAGGAGCAGACGATCTGGGAAAGGATTAAAGCATCTTCTTCTTATGCGCAGAAGGGGCCAATCAAGAAACAAGCTATCAACATACCCAGTTACAAGATTGATCTAGGGCTTATTCAATTGGTCAAATCACAGGCTTTCCATGGACTTAAAAATGAGGATCCGGTGACCCACATCAGCACATTCGTGGAAAATTATGATATGATAAAGATTGACAGGTTCCCGCAAGATACACTCTACCTGAAACTTTTTCCCAGTTCTTTAGCGAGAAATGCTTGGGAATGGCTGCACAATCTAGATGATGAGTACATTGAATCTTGGGATCACATGGTTGAGGTGTTCTTTGAGAGGTTCTTCTCACCTGGAAAGACAAACGATCTAGTGAGGAAGATACACAACTTCATCCAGCGAGCCGGTGAAACATACTATGAAACTTGGGAGCCCTTCCAGATCATGCTGAGGAAGTGTCCACATCACGGCTTAGACAAGGAGAAGCAAGCTAAAATTTTCTACTTCGCCCTAAATGAACATGATAGGAGCAATTTGGACTCTGCAGGTTCTGGTTTCTTTTTTAATAATACAGGCACAAGGTGTTGGGAGATTTTAAGGAACATGTCCAAAAAGCAGTCTTGGGGTGAAAGAGTTGCACCCGAGAAGGTTGGCATTACACATGAAGCAAGGGCCATCAAAGCGCTTAATGACAAGTTGGATCTTATAGCCAAGAAGCTCCTAGAGAAAGAGGACAATGGGTCTGATGATGAAGCACATGCAAAGTATATGCATCAATAGGGATATAGAAATAACAATTATGATTGGAGGAAGGAACAAAATTTTCAGAAGCTGCAGCCTAGCCTAGAGGAAAAGAACAATGAATTGCTTAGCCAGGTGGTGAAACAAAATCAAGAGATGATGAGTAAATTCGCCAAGCAGTTACAGTCTCAGGGCGAGATTTTGAATAAATTTGGGAAGACATTGCAAAGTCATGGAGCACAAATGAGGGCACTAGAGACGACTGTGACCCAAATTTCCAATGAAGTGGAGGCCATGAAGCATACAAATCAACAAAGACATGATGGGAATGCAGATGTTGTTCAAGCACATCATCAAGTGAAATGTATATCTGTGATTTCTGAGGCAGAGCCCCCGGTGGTGGAGGTCTAGGACAAAAGCAAAATGATTTTTGATATGGAGGCTACACCAAGAATACCGTATCCTCACAGTCATTATGGACTACCGGGCGGATATTGTCCATTCAGAAAAATCCGCCAAGAGCACATCGCGGTCGCGCCCGCACCTAGGCAAGAGGAGCAGGTGAAGGCCATGCGTCATGGTGAAGCTACAATCACTGAGAGAGGCGAGCAGCCACAAGTCATGCCATCCACGGATGATGTGTCAAATCCTATCCTAGAAGGTGGCGTTGAAGCAAGCTTAGGGGAGGAGACCCCTAAAGTTACATATGTGCCACCACACAAGTGAGCGAAGGACCCAAACGTGCCTTTCCCGGATAGTCTGAGGCTGAAGAAAGAGCATAGGCACTACAAGAAATTTTTGGAGATGTTTAGGAAGCTCCATATTAATATTCCATTAGTGGAAATGATAGAACAAATTCCAGCATATGGAAGGTTTATCAAGGACATAATCACCAAGAAAAGGCAGATAAAAGACACTGACATTTGTGTTTTTGATGAATTAGTAAGTTCTATAATCCAAGGATTACTACCAAGGAAGAGGAAAGATCCAGGATGTTTCTACATCCCATGTTCCATAGGCGGCCAGCATTTTCCACAAGCACAATGTTACTCAAGGGCAAGCATTAATCTTATGCCACTTGCCACTGTTCAAAAGCTGGGATTGAAGAAGCCAACACAAACTTCTATGACAATTGAGTTGGCGAATGGATCCATTGTGAAGCCACAATGTATATGTGAGGATGTGCTAGTCAAGGTCGACAAATTCATCTTCCCTGTTGACTTTGTGGTCATGGACATGCATGAGTTGGAAGGAGGTGAGATGCTATTGGGAAGGCCGTTCCAAGCTATGACTGATGTAATCGCTGCCATTGGGTGAGGTTACTTGACACTTGGGATTGGTGATGATAGAGTTAAATTCAAATTATCACATGACTCATTGGAGACATCTCTTGACAACCCAGGTTAAAGGTATCTTTATGTCAAGCCTAGGACATTAAACAAGGGTGCTTGTTGGGAGGCAACCCAACTTTCGATTCATTTTTATGTTTGGTTATGTTCTTTTATGTTTATGTACTTAGTTTTTGCTTCGGTTTTGATAATTTTTGTAAAAATGGTACCCTAACTCGTGTTTTGAAGTGTGCAGAATGTTGAGGTCGATAAATCGACACCCATGTCGATAATATTGAGTTTGGATCACTAAACGCTGAAGAAAAGTCGATACCATCGACCCTAGGGTCGATAGTATCGAGATTCCTGAAGATTTACAGAAAAATTGGTGACAGTAAAGTCAATACCATCAACCCTAGGGTCGATAGTATTGACACTTTTGAGTTCCCAGGCTTTTAAATGCGTCGATTTAGCAAAATTGCTAAGTCTGGGTCGATACCATCGACCTTGGTCGATGGTATCGACACCTGCAGGACACCTACATAAAATAGGCCGTAAAAGGTATCGAAATGAGATTTTTTCGAACCATTTATTGCATAGGAAAGATGGATGAAGCAAGTCACGTCTTAGAACCACTAAGACACAAAAATGGGCTACAAAAAGGAGGGAGATAGCAAGTATCACTTGGTCCACTTGAGCATCTAACCATCCTTATTCACCACACTTCAAAGTGAACGGTACCGCTGTTCCACCTCTTAAGTGAGAATGTTGACTATGAGGCCATAGTCATATTCAAGCTTAGGGGGGGTGTTGGAACAACCCTCTATCTTAGTTTTTACTTACTTATTCATGTTGCTTTTACTTTTGAGATATTAGTTGTTTTTATTTCTAGGTTTACTGCTTTTGTAGGATCCACATCCATCTACTGTAATATGTGGAGCAATAAATGCATGGTTTCAATTGGGAGTTTTACTCTTGGGTTGTGTGCACATAAAAAAATGAGCATTTTGAGAACTTTTTGAGCTTATTCTTGTTAGTAATTGAGTTGCATAACTGAGGAAGTGCTTGGGTGAGTCAGCTTCATGACATGGGGACATGAATGACCATCTTTATTGTCCAAGGAAAAGTGATTGGAAAGGATGTTTGAGCCCAAACCGACCAAACACTAACGTGACCTTAGACTAAAGTTTAAGAGAGAAATCCTTCAGTTACCCTGTACACATGTCTTTAGACAGGGACATATGATATTTTCGGAAGGTTCTGTCAATTAGTCTTGTGATCTGATCCACCGCAATTTCATTCACACTCCACCATAAGAAATGGGAGCACATTATTGTCTTTCACTTTTTGATTGCATCTCATGTAGATAGGTCTTGCATTATATCTATTTTCACTTTTTTTTTGCATGAAAATGAAAAAAAGATAGAGTAGTTATACATGCACTTTATCCTTAGGTGTGTGTCATTTAATTGCATAACTATCATTATGTAGTTGCATTTGCATCTTTTGAGCATATTGTACACCATGTATCTTATGTTACTCTGAAAACATTAAAGGTGGTGAGCTTAATCCATACCCTCTAAATAGAATGCTTCAAATGTATAATTTATGTAACAAGAAGTGAGCCCGACAAATAATTCATTGTCATCTATGAAAATAAGGGCTTCAAAAAAAATTGAAGAAAAATTGAAAAAAAGAGAAGAAAAAAAAGAATTGAGAAGTAATAAAGAAGAAGAGGGAGAAAGGAACATGTTCTCACCTGAGAACTAAGAAGAATAAGCACATGGTGTAGTTTTCTTAGATATTCTATCTCACCTTGAGACGGAATGATAGTGCATGCATCATTCCACCAAAAATATAGCATTAGGACATTTGCACTTGCATTTTGCATCATGATAGGTCATTAATTTTTGTATTGCATGATTGACTGTTATTTGCTTCCATCTCTTCCACAACCACCTATCTCTCGGTAGGCCACCCGTGATATTCTCCTCAATCATTAATATCAGGAGATATGCTTCCATTTAGATGGTAGTTAGGAAATGAGCAACATAAATAGGAGATCACAAGATGCATCAAGTATGGACCAAATGAGTTTATCATATTAACTTCTTTAATTGATAGTGTTTCACTGATTCGGGGACAGACATCTTTTACATAGGTCTTTGGTCGCCTGGATGGCAGTTAGTGTTCAGTGGTCAATGAGGGCCGGTTTGTGGAAAGAAAGTGGGGAGGATGTAGACTCATTTCATGTATTTATGTCCTATTGCTGACTTATCTCAACCAGATCCAAAGTTTTGTTTCTCGAGGATGAGCAAGGTTTAACCTTCGGGGAGTTTGATGCATGGGTTTTGAGTCACTTTTATAAGCTTATTTTATATCTGTTTTATGCATGTATTTGTCATTTTCTTGATTATATTTGCATAATTCACTATAGTTGGCCTTTAAACTCTTTTTGCATCAAATTATACTTCTTTTATCGTATTTATATGATTTTATATAATCCCCGGACTTATACACATGTTTCGGCACTTTTTCAGGCACTTTTGCATTGTCCAGAGTCGATACTATCGACCCTGGTGTCGATAGTATCGACATTTTATCAAAAAGCAACCCCAAAACGTGATATTGGAAGGAAAAACCTGTATCATGGTTGATACCATCGACCTGGGGGTCGATACTATCGACATCGTCGGGATTAGGCGATTTTCTGCACTAAAACGAAGTGTTTTAATCCGACGGTTAAGCTTTTTTGGAGCCGTAAAGTGGTCCTATGACCTAAGAAGAGCACGGCCGGCCCTAGGGGGATCTCATATTGTATTTCACAACATCCAAGAAGGAGAGAGAGAGAGAGGAGACAAGAGACGAAGGCCATCAACCGAGCGATCTGGACACCTCTGATGGGAGATTTTGCTGCCGGAAGACTGCAAAATGCACGTTTCACGAGGAGGATATCCAGGAACACCTTTGTATCAGGGGTTACATGAGTTTGCTACATGTTTCCCATGTTTTTCTTTTCTACTCCTATGTATTTTCTATTGTCAACCATGCAGGGCTAATCCCCTTAATCTTTAGGACCGGGAGTAGCCCGGGGAAGCATTGTATGACGTTTTTATCATAGTAATTCATAATTTGTCTCCTAAATCTGTGGTATGCTTTCGTTTTCTCAATTATATTGTTATGCTTAATCACCATAATGATAATATAATGCCTTTAATTACTTTGAAAGAAGAATTAACGGTTGAAAAGAGACGAAATTCACATTAGTTAACAAATCCCTTCAACAAGGTGATGTACGGTTAATGGTGGAAACCCAGAGGTCAATTCTAATGCACCTAGTTTAGGGTATAGGTTACTACGAAGGTGGAACCGAACTAGACTTAGGTAGTGAATTGTACCACGAAAGTGGACAATTCTGACTACAGGTCACTACCCGGATTGAGAGATGAACTTGAGTAGCTATATGGAAATTCATACAATGAAAACTCGCGGTGAAACCGCAATCCTAAAGATCTCCATTTTAATTGATTAAACTAAATCCTTAATCAATTGCTCTATTTTTTTTTTTTATTTTATTTTACAACAACTCTTAAACTCTTTTAATCGGTTTAGATGATCGCAACCAGTTAGTAGTATTCTACTAAAATTCACATTTCCCTGAGTTCGACTCAGGCCTACCACACTATTGAAGGATGGAAGGCTTCCTGACTAGATTTCCTCCTATCACCCTCCACTCTGCATATGGTTCCACTGGTGATCACGATTCAGTGTTTGATTGGTTTTACTCAGGTTATCACTGTTTGGATCGGTGTTCTCATCTTCTTCGTTGTTTGCCCCACACATCCCTACAAACTGGAAATCGATTCTGACCAAGGGAACTGAAACCCTAACTCCCCTTTCATCTATTTATTTATCTTGGTCCTTGCATCTCGATCCTTATAGTTCCAGCGCCCCCCACCCCCCTGCGATTCGACCATCTGTGCCTTGGGCCTGACTCCCATTGTCAGTCCTGCCGGCCGATTCTCCCCCAAACCCCCTTCTCACGCCCAGAGCCACCATCTTTATCTTTTGGCTAACAGGTAGATAAAATACAAATCCCTTATTAGCTCTCAAAGACTTCATTACTACCACTGGCCCTAATGAATAGAGTGGTATTATATACTACAATTACTCTAAAGTTAGAGTCTTTTAGGAAACTATCATGGAAGAGGGACTTAGTGATATAGGTTTTTGTGGAACTCAATTTACTTTCAAGACAGGAGAACTCTAATAGTGTTTGGATCATGTTGTGGCTAATAAATCATTCATCCAAACATTTCCACATTTCACTGTAGAGGACCTACCTTGATTACTATCTCACCACTTCCTGCTTTTATTGGATAAACTTTTAAAGGGGCATGACAAATGAGTTTTGTTGCCAAAGCAAACTAGACACATGACGCAAAGCTCAAATAACTTTTGTATTCCAAATGGGACAATAGAGTAGACATCAACAAAGTCATCCTGGGCAAAGAGGATATTAGGGTTGTTGTGCAGGACGTAACTCCTCATATGGACATGAACCTGAATAAATACGGCCAATTAATGAAACCATGGGGATATATAGTTATTGTGAAGGTTCTTGGGAAAGAAGTAGGATTCATGGCTCTGCAGACTCGTATCAAGGCCATGTGGAATCCAATAGGCAACATGCGACTGATAGACTTGGAGAACAAATATTATCTAGTTCAGTTATTGCACGAAGACGACTATGTTTAGGCCTTAACGGGTGGCCCTTGGCCAATGATGGACTCGTATCTGTCGGTAAAACCTTGGGATCCAGAGTTCATCCCTTCTGATACAAACCCTAGGTATGTGGTGGCCAGGGTGAGGGTTCCGAAATTACCAATATTCCTTTACCAGCAGAGGATCCTAGAGGAAATCAGCAACACCATCGGAACCAGTGTAAAGGTAGACAATAATACCATCCTCAAGAGAAGAGGGAAATTTGCAAGAGTGGCAGTCAAGTTGGATACTACAAGGCCCCTTATCCCTTCGATCATTATCCAGGACGAGATGTATAAACCGGAGTATGAGAACTTGCCCACAATATGTATGTACTGCGGCAGGATCAGTCACAAGGAGGAGAAATGTAAGGTGAAGGAGGCATCGATGGAAACAGTGAGAAAACAAGCTAATGAAGGTACCCCAGAAATCCCAGTGATTCCCACTTCCAATGGTGCTTATACCTCTGCGATGCATGCAACACCCATACAGCATTGTCAACGTAAGCCACCATCACCACCACAAGACCGAGCTAATACCAACAAAAGATTCGTGCACCTGGTTGTAGAAGAGGAAACCCGAGTAACCCAGTCGAACCATCAGGATTCAGCAGAAAGAGTCATTGGTATAGACTGGAGAGAAAGAAAGGAGATGACAAGAAGGAATAACCAGTCCCAAGAAACACAACCAAGAAACAATCAAGGATGTTGGGAAACAACCCCTATAGTGACTTCGGAGCAAAACAGGAGACAAGTCAGTCAGTCAGGAGGGAAAGGGAATCACCAAGCTACAACCATAACGGAGGAAGACACAGTAGTTATCATAGGAGCTGGAGAAAATGATATGTTGAATCTCTCTTTCTGCTTCGAGTAGGCTACTCCAACAATCAGAAGTAACAGGAGGATGGATGGTACTAAAAACCCTCCTCAAGGAGGGGGATCGGTTGGCATCCACTTGAGAAACCGTAAAATAGGAACTGAAGCTGATATCCTGAAACAAGGAACCAGGAAAAGAGGTAAACAATTCCATCAGGAGCAGGACAACCAAACAGAGGAGGGTGAAACCAACCCCTTCGTTCCCATAACAATCGTCCAATGATTTGCGCAGCTTGGAATGTCCAGGGCATAGGTAAAGAAGACATCCAAAATGCTATCTGTCACCACAAGAATAGACTCAACATTGACATTATGGCCATTACTGAACCGCGTATGAGTGGAGCAGTAGCAGACCAAATCATCAAGAAGATAAAGTTCGACGAATCTGACCGGGTGGAAGCGAATGACTTTTTCACTGGAATTTGGGTTCTATGGAGAAGGAGTGTAGGTAAGGCAGAGATATTGGCACTACACTGCCAATTCGTCCACTACCTTATAAACAATCGTATGCTGATCACCTTCATTTAGGAAAGACCACAACATCTTAAGAGGAGATTACTATGGAACCATTTGAATACCCTAGCAACAACCTCCTCATTGCCATGGTTGGTACTAGGGGATTTTAATGCCACGCTCACACCGGAGGAGAAGAGCGGGAGTGAAATAGTTCATATGCCTAGTTGCCGCGAATTTGCAGAAGCTCTAGCATGTGTAGGATTGGAGGACTTGGGGGCCTCAGGCCCTCGTATGACCTTTAAATGGGGATGCCTACAAGAACGACTCGATCGAGCGGTAGCCAACTAGGAATGGATCGATGCTTATCCCAACACTACAGTTGAAGTGCTGCCCTAAATGGAATCCGATCACACACCAATTTTGATTAAAACAAACCACCGCCATGGCTGCTATACTCAGCACCTCAAAACAAGTACAACGTGGACAACATGGAGCACTTTCCCATCTCTAATCCAAAAGCATTGGAATGCTAACGAGGAGTTTACAACCGCCGCAGACAACTTCATGCTTGATGCTGGCAGGTGGGATAAGGATGAACGGACGAAGGAAAGAAAACATAAGAACTTCTTGTTAGCAGCCCTATCCAAGAAACAAAGCGAGCTAAGCATTAACTATTATGCTGATTTGGACAAATAGATCGGAGTCATTCAATGTGAATACATGGATATTCTTGCTAACAAAGAAGCAGAATGGCAGCAAAAGGCTAGATGTGATTGGCTAAAACTGGGTGACTCGAATACTACTTATTACCAAGCCCTGGTGAAGGCGAAGAGAAGAAGGAACGTCATAGATAAACTAAAAGATGCGAGAGGCATTTGGGTGGAGAAGGATGACAAGCTGGACTCCCTTATTAACAATTATTTCTATTCGTTGTTTACTGATGAAAGACCAGCGGACCGGTGCACTCTTCCTATTGAATATCCTGGAGTTTTCCAGGGATGGTCACAGGAAACAGACCAGAGCATCAGGTGCCCCCCATCTGAAGATGAGATTTTTAAAGTTCTAAGTCGCATGAATCCAATGAATGCCTCGGGGCCTGAAGGGATCGATGCAGGATTCCTATAGAAAAACTGGACTAGCATCAAGAAATATTTACAACTAACGATTGAAAACTGTTTTGTAGGTTATCCAATTCCCCTTCGTATGGCGAGATCCACGCTAGTTCTAATTCCAAAGAATAACACCCCAGAGTTATGCAGCCACTTGCGTCTGATAGCTCTCAATAACGTGAGCATGAAACTTCTATCCAAAATTATTGTGGAACACATCAAACCTTTCCTGAGTGACTGGATCTCGCCTAGCCAAATGAGCTTCGTACCAGGTCGACGGATCTCAGACTACACAATATTACTACAGGAGGCAGTTCACACCATGGGTATGTGAAGAGCAGGGTAGAAATGTATGACACTCAAGCTTGATCTAGTAAAAGACTATGATCGGATGCAATGGGGCTTTATCCATGACACACTCAAGAGAACACTGATTCATTCATCACTCATTACCGTGATTATGAACATAATCACCAGTGGTGAGATATCCATCTCATGGAAAGGGAAACTACTGCCGTCGTTCATAGCGTCTCGCGGAGTCCGCTAGGGAGATCCTTTGTCTCTGTATTTATTTGTCCTATGCGTAGAGAGACTGAGCCAAGATATCGGTAGAATGGTGGATGAGGGAAGCTGGAAACCGTTGCTTGTCACGAGGAGCGGCCCAAGGTTGATACATATATGTTTCATAGATGATATTATCTTATTCAGCGAAGCATCTGTGGAACAGGCTAAATCCATTATGAGGTGCATCAAACGATTCGGTGAGGTTTCTGGACAAAAGTTATCTCTTCAGAAATCCTCGGTATACTTCTCGAAGAACACAGATCGATCGCTCAGAAGACAAATTTGTAGAGCGCTTCATATGCAGGAGACGGAGGTTTTGGGTAGGCATCTTGGTGTCCCAATCCTCCACAAGAGAGCAAATAAGGCAGTTTATCTGAGCCTTCTTAATTCTATAGACCAACGCATCAGTTCATGGACGACACACACATTATCTCTAGCTGGTAGAGACACCCTGGCTCGATCAGTCCTCAACTCATTGCCCACACATATTATGCAGACTAGTCAACTACCGATATCAGTGTGTGACAACATTGATAAAAACATCCGCAATTTTATATGGGGAGGACCAAATGCAAGAAGAAGCCCTAGTCTAGTTTCCTGGAAGAAAATAATTGCACCAAAACATCACAGAGGGTTAAACATAAAGCCAGCAAGGCTGTAGAATGAAGTACTTCTAGCCAGGAACATCTGGGATTTCATTACTGTGAAAATATGCATATGGAAGGAAGTCATGACCAAGAAATATATGCACCACCGGGATGGAGGTAGAACAATTGGTTCTCGCTTTTGGAAATACATTGTAGACAAAAAGGATATAGTGATGGAGAAGTTGGCAATAATAGTTGTAAATGGCAGGGCGACTTCTGTGTGGTACGACAAATGGGTGGAGACGAGATATACTCATTCATTAAAACCACATCTCATCATTCCTGAAGACATAACAGACTTGCAGGTCAGTTCGCTGGCGTCCGAGGGGAACTGGGATGCCGAGTTTATAAAACACTAGTTTATTGAGGAAACTGCAAACACCATTCTACACATGCTGCCCCCAATTCAGAATGGGGAGGACGATGTTTGGTGTCATATGGATGACAACCACGGCCGTTTTAGAACCCAGAACTATTATAAGATGATGATTAATAACGCCTGTATTCGCACACCTGGGGATTGGACTACAATATGGAAACTCGCAATACCACAGTGCACGAAGACTTTCTTGTGGAAATCCATCCATGAAGGATTGATGACAAATTCAAACTGAGCTAGACGTGGGTTTACAGAAGACCAGCGATGCCCCAGGTGTAGGCTAGCTACCGAAACCACCCTTCATGTTCTCAAGGATTGCCACTATGCACAACAGGTGCGGCACAATGTCTCCAGCAACCATAAGATAAGGTTTGAACCAGGATATACTATTAAGACATGGTTTTCCCGGAACATGAAGTGAAAACAAGATGGCATGATTAGATCGATGTGGTTTGCTACCATGGTCGAAATATTGTGGATGCACAGAAATGAACTGGTTTTTAAGTGTACAATCTACCCCCCTATGACGAGTGTAGGGATGATCGCTACAAAAGTAAGGAGCTACGTGTATGCTTTCCAAAAACCAACAAGACCTTTGCTGACTCCGTCAGCTGCTGCATGGATGCCACCACCGCCAAACACGATCACTATCAACGTCAATGGTTCTATGCAGAAGAGGAAGAATCAAGCAGCCACGAGCTATATAGCTAGAGATGCATAACAAAGATGGATCACAGCGGGAGCTCAAACTATCAAGAGTTGTGACGCTTTAGTCACTGAGTTGTTGGATATCTGCAGAGGTATCGAAGCCTTGATCCGTTAAGAATGGCCTATCTTCAAAATTCTACATGAAAAATGAATACGACATGCTCTTTTTTCCAAACTGGCCTACGAAATTCTGAATTCCACGCTGCACAATATGCCTAAATACAAGATGTTTGGTGAAACGCTCGATGCCCTTAAAGCAAGGAAGCTAGATATTCATATCAATTTCATCAAATGAGGGGCGAATGCATTAGCAGACCTTCTTGTCAAATGGGCGGTTAGAAATGTCAATGACTCCATAGTTTTGGTCCAATGTCCATAGTTCATTCCAGCAGAGCTCTAGAATGAACAAAGGATGGATCCTACCTTAAATGTATCTTCTAGTTTGGCCTACAACCCGAGAGTAGGGTGAATAAAGTATCTCAGAGACACACAAAAAAAACAATAGTCTAAATAAAAGGAAAAAAATGTTATTACTATCTATGACAAAAAGATCTCAAATATAAGAAGTAATAGCAAAGGGATATCGTTGAATAACATCAAGGCTCTAGAGAAAGAGGTGGTAGTCAAATACAATGATATAACATATGGTATTTACATTATCATGAAAGTTGTACTTGACAAAGTCCTTAAGGAGGAAGAGAAGGAGTTGGAACTCAAAAGCCATATCAATTGAATAAATAACACATAACAATACGAAGTTGTATAATGCTTGTGTGAAATAGAGAAGGAGAGCCAACACCATTACCATGCTAAAAAAACAAAGAGGGTGTGTGGATAAATTTGGAGAGCAAGTTGAAGGAGATAGTTTTCTCCCACTTTTAAGCCTTGACATCTTAACCATATACGAGCAACCTAAACAAGGACTTATCCATACCATGTGAGTTTAGGAAGAAGTTGGACATGTGGGATAAGTTGTTCTAAACATCTTGAAAACAATGAATCCCTACAAGGTCATGGGGCCAAATGTTGGTATGTAGGCCCTGAGAGCCAATCATATGATGATTGGATTGGCATATATCATGATTGATTTGATAAATATCAAAGGCAATCTTACAATTTATTCTGGTTCAATCATTATGAGATAATGATAAAACATAATGAATGTCTCAAGAATGATGATACTCAATGATGTATGTCTTTAAGTACATGACTTGAACAATGAGATCACACGGATGCTAAGAGTATGTACATTCTTGTTACCTCCCTAGTCAGATGTCCTTGTGGAAGGTTGATAGACAGCAATGACACATCAAGACTAGAATGTGTGTTGGTTGATGACAATGTCTCAATAGTCATGATATATGATATCAAACCAAGCACACAGATACATGTTGGAGAATAGTGTATTGGACAGACCCACCATGAGAGTGACACATGGAACCATGACATGGTATTTAGAATCATCTCTCATAGTGATGGTGGTGATTGTGATTCATAGTCCTGAGATCACTGCACTGATCGAATCTGATTGGGTACACTTTGACATCATCAAATGTAGTTTTGAAGCATGGGTTGTTATAAAGGTGATGATTGGGTGGCTTGGACTCATGAGATAGATTGTGAGTGATAAATATGGGATTTGTCCCTCCTAAGGGAGTATGATGTCCAGGCCACTTGATAAGCGAGACTGAGAATAACATGTGCATGCACATGTTAATCAATATATGATATTGAGTTCACATATATCTCAGAAAGTCTGCTCTAGTTCAAGAAACATGAATGAACATTGAAAGGATGACAACTCCATACCTTGAGTTCATACAAAACATGAATGAAATTGAAAGGATGACAACTCCATACCTTGAGTTCATACATGATATTAGAGACATGAATTATACATTCACTACAACACTAATAACAAGCTCTAGGATTGAAAATTTGTTCTCCAAATTTCCATATCAATTGGGTAGCACTGACGTGCTACTAGGCACCTATCTTTGCTTGTGATGTCACAAGCTAGTTATCGACATTCACTGCCAATGTGACATGGGACCTAAACGGTCACACACATAAGATTAAACTGGAAGAGGAGTTTATCCATGCATAATGTTTGGATTGATTACTAAAGTTTTTAGGCACTCAATAAAACATTCAATCAATAGATTTGACTCAGAATCATCAAGTTCAAGTGTTGAACCAACTGATTCGATTGATTGAGAACTGAATTGACTGAGTTTTGCACAATCTGGACCACCAACTGACCGGTTCACTGTGTGAACTGATAGACTCGTGGTCGGTGGGATGACCAGTTCACTCTGGTGAATCGATCGGTTCACTCTGGTGAACTGATCGGTTCACTTGGACCAAACGAGCAGTGTTGGGTTTTACCAGTTTGTGAGAAAAGTTTCGTGTTTCACTTGTTCAATTTGATTGGGATAAGAATTAGTCTTTGCATGAATTATAAATGAATAAGGAAAGTCAATTGCAAGCAGGACTGGCTTGTGAACCGCCTAGTTTACTATGTCAACCGACCGATTCACTAGTGATCCGACCGGTTTGCCTACCGCAGTGCAAATTATTCATGGAAAATTTGAACCCTTCTACTCCCGCATAGAACGGGAACCCTGACCCTACCCTCTACATTAAATAAAAGGGTACATGGGGCTTCTCCAGAGACACAACTCAGAATATCAGTTGCACTACAAAGTTGTTGCCCTCTCTAGTTTTGGTAACTAAGAGAGATTAAGCAAGTTCTACCCGTCCAAGGAGGAATAGCGAGGGAAAGACAACTGTAGAAAAGCAATTGGTTGTGGGAGAGTGTGTTGGTGACTAGTACGTGAACAAAAGGGGACAACTCCTTCTAGTCCATTGTTCAGGTTGACTAGAGTTCCTGGTAGTCTATGTGGACTATCTATAGAGGCGGGAGACTTCTACTACTCAGGGGGATGATAGTCAACCATAGTTCGGGTCAAGACCAAGAGCTGCACAAATAACGTCGAAGATAGGTGGTTCAAGACCACACTTGTTGTGAGGTATAGTCACTGAGCAAGCCTCATGACTAGGTATAACTCGCTAAAACCATCCTTCCCATTACAAAGATGTTGATGCGATCTACTGGTTATGGTTTTATGGTCTAGTAAAAATTATGTTTCTGCTGCCTACTCTGACCACATAAAACCCAACAGTGGTATCAAAGCCATGTCAATACTCTATGTTTTTTTATAAATGATATGATCGGATTTTAGTTTTATCGTCTTTTATTTATTGCATACGATGTGAATATTTAAATGACTAATGTGAATATCTAATTAATACCACATGTTCCCAAACTAATATATATACATATATGATATGGTATATATGCAATCGATACATGTCACCCTAAAATAGTTTTGATGGTGGATGTGTAGCATGGTTGTGTCCTATAAACCCTATGTGCATGTGTGTGGTTGATTATCGTTGTTTTCATCTCGGTATGTGCACTGAGCCCTCTTCTTCTATTCTAATTGTAAGTCGAGATAACTCAGGATTCACTTCTACCTTTTCTCCCCTGGAATGTAACTTGAGGTTTCATAAATATTATGTAAAATAGGATTAGCTTTATTTCTTATTATGACAAAGACTAAAGATGACCACTTGACGGACCGAGATGACCAAATGAGGAGTAGTTGGTGGACAGATGAGAAGCCCAGATGACCAGACGAGATGACCATCTGTAGGAGCCTGACGACCGGATGGAGGAGACCAACTGACTGGCCAAGAGGCGAGTCAACTGGTTCAAAGGTTGAACCAGTCAACCCAGATTGGAAAGAACAAGTCTTCATCAATAACACGTTGCATGTGATGTAGACCTTAGATGACCGTAGTTCCTTGTGGTTCCAAGGAACTATAATAGGATGGCCATAATCATCACTTTATCATTATTGCATGTTTTCATTTGAGGGATATAGCATGTATATGATATGTACTATATAAGTGGTGATTTGATATATATATGCATATATAAGCATATCAAACCCCTCAAATATAAATTTGAAGTTTAAGATGCCATCCAAAAGCAACACACAAGAAAACATTGATCGACTAAGTGTGGGCATGCCTTCACATGGTGCAATGTCTATCTCATGGACGTGTGATAGTGAGTATGTGGTTCTGCCTTTGCAGGGTGCATACTCATTGTGTTGGCTTATGGGAACAGATTTAACAAGGTGGCCTTAATAGGATTAAGCATCTTGAGGAATGCATATGTTCATGACAAGGATTTGTGCATAACATCTATGAAGAGTTGCATATGATGCAATTGGCAAAAGTTGCCTACCTAAAAGAATCTAGTTCTGGGTGATAGCCCTTATTGGTCCATAACATAGAGGAAATCAGGATCTTGCTCACTAGAAGGTTGTACGCTGCAATCTTCCAAATTGATATATGTGTGTTATCAATTTGATCAAAAATAGTGGGAGAGATAATTAATTAAAGATCTAATTAATATCTTCATTTTTTTAAATCAAATTAAATCAAAAGAGTTTTTGACTAAAATTGCAAATTTACTTTTTGTAGAATAAATGGCTACCAACAAAAATCACTTTTCATTGTGGTCGGTGCTTGAGAAGGAAAAACTAAATGGGAACAACATCCATGACTGGTTTAGGACATTGAGAATTGTTCTCACTCAAGAGCGAAAGCTCTATGTCCTAGATACACCAGAGACAAAAGAACCCACTCCCACCGCACTAAAGGATGAAAGGGATGCTTACAAGAAGCATACTGAGGATGCCATTGATGTGAAGTGATTCATGTTGTGCTCAATGAACTATGAGTTGTAGAACAACATGAGAACATGGACGTCATTGAGATGGTTCAACATCTCAAGAACATGTATCAAGACCACGCACAATAAGAGAGATATGATGTCTCCAAGGCATTGTTCAAGTGTGGCATGACAGAAGGAGATCCAGTAGGCATTTACACACTCAAGATGATTGGATATTTAGACAACCTAACTCGAATGGGATTCCCTTTGAAAAAAGAATTGGCTACTGATGTGATACTACAATCATTGCAAGAATCCTATAGTCAGTTTGTGATGATCTACAACATGAACAACTTTGACAAGTCACTGACATAGTTGTTGGGCATGTTGACGACAGCGGAGGCACAAATGAAGAAAGACAAACCCAAATCTGTGATGATGATCAGTAGAAAGAAGGGAAAGTCTAAAGTCAAGGGCAAGGGCAAAGCAAAGAAAGATTCTAATGCTAGCCAGCAGCCCATGTCATCTTCAACACTCAAAGCCAAGGGAGGGGTGAATAAGGGTGAAAGGACTAAGAAGGAACACTCATCAAGAATGGAGCAAGTGTTTCCGCCATAAATAGTAGTACCTTTAGTATTTTATTTCAGCCCAAGAGGCATGTAATAGAGTTATGAACCACTATTTCATTTTGCCAATAAATAGATACATTTTATTTCTACATCTTGTAAAGACAAGGATGTCTGTCAATAAAGTTCATGTTTCAATTTCAAAGATACGATCTTTTATGGAAATGCCTTATTTATCTCATGGTACTTGGTATGTGTAAGGAAGAAAAACCACTTCCTTACTAAAAATTTGAATAACAAAACCTCCAATCCAAACACACTCAAAAGGTATGATGGACTGGGTGTAAAATTTTCAAACATTTATTAATGGTAATCCAAAGACCAAAGTATAGTAGCGGAATAAAAACATGACTATATTCAATTATGAAATAAAAGGTTACAAACTTACATCATAAGGATCCATGTAGAGCAAATATAAACTACCTCAAGATTGTCTCCAAGCTTTAACTTTACAATCTAAGTCTGGGTCCCCATGTCAAGCCATCCATGTCATCCACCTAGGGTTGGAAGCATACCCCAGCACAAGAGAAACAAAAGGAGACATCAGCAAAGGTTGGTATGTGCATACTAAAAAGCAAATTGAGCAATTTATAAAGAATAAGGGACATCAAAAATGAAAGGCTTCCCATGCAAGAGATAAGTACCACCCAAACGGGTATCAAGAGAAAAGAATCATATTAAAGGAGATACTTTCCGTAAAACAACATAAAAAGAATGTGCTATAAATATATACATCCACTACCATGGTGGGAAACAAAGCACATATCATCATCAACCTGCATACATGTGAGATAAGCATAGCCCGAGAATAATATAAATAACAATGGCGGTCAAGAACCACACATCGTGAACCTGGTGGGACACGGGCCAAGAATCACACATCATGCCCTGCATGGGGAATCACACATCCACCATCCAAATGTATATAACATGGGCCAGGAATCACACATCCTGCCCGGGGATGGGGAATCACACATCCTCCATCACAAAGATATCACAATGTTGCCATGTTGCATAATGAGACAAAACCAATGTAATTACACTACTCTAGTGCTACTGAATCACATAGCATGTTAAATGTAGAGGCAAGTAGAAAGTATAGTCAGAATAAACAACGTTGCCATCACACAATGGACAACTCAAATATATAAACAAATCCACTTCAAAGTGGGCATATATCACCAAGTAAACTTCCACATCACAGTGGGCATATAATTTCAAAAGTCCAACTTGCACCAAGGCAACAAGATAAGATTCCAAGAGAATATCCATAATCACAAGGTCAATAACAAAATAAGATACTTCACATGAAGCATGATTTTAAAAGAACAAGACAATGTGCAGGCTAATGTCTATAGGACCAAAAGTAGGACAAAAATAGGATAATTGCTCAACAAGAATAATCGGGGATGCAAACATACAAAAGAGAGATGAATAAGAAATTCCTCAATACATAAATAATTTGGGATGCAATCATACCTCAACTTCAGATTTAAACAATCCAAAGTTACTTCTAGGTCCAAGCCTAGGCATCCAAAGAACCTATTAAGCATATATGTGGAATTAGGGTTAGGTTTCCCTTAATTATACAAAACCCTAAAAACACCTTTTTATCATTATGCGAATTAGGTTATGAAAACTATTTCATATTTTAGTTTATATTATTAGGAGTTCAAAACATATTTTATCATATTTTTCTGACTTATAAATAATTAGTTATGATTTTTACAAGTTAATTCATCATTAAATAGATCCATTGAAAACACCTATTATTAATCCTTAGATTTAGTTATCAAAACATGTACCCTTAGATAAGTCTTATTTTTATGAATCCAACAAGCATTTATTCATATTTTTCGAATGAGTAGATAATTAGTTATGGATTTTAGAATTTTAACCAATCGGAAAAACTCAAAAAAACCACGTCAGAACGAGATTGTGAGAGAGAGAGGGGGGACCACACGGACTGGGCCAGCCAATCAAAGTTGCCCATGTCAGCGGGCACTCAACCTGCATAGACAAACACTGCGTGCAAGTAGATAAGAGGCAATCAAGTGAAAGGACTAATATGCCCCTATGCAAGAAACATAATGAAGGCAGGATACAGAGAGGGTAAGATCGGGAAAACATCACAACCCGTCATCTTCTTCATGAGGACCCAGAGATCCAGAACTCCAGAGGCAAGAATCCATGGTTCCATAGAACCAAAACGAGCAGCTTAGGTCTCCATTGGCTATGCAAGATCAAAATGCAACCCAAGAACGATCGAATATGGTGAAGGAATCGTAGAAGAACTCAATTGCAAGGATGGAGGATCATGAATCCAAAGCAGCGAGTAATAGCATAAAAGGGGAAAATCAGCTAGCTACCTGATCGTTGCAACTGATGCCAAGAAAAGCATCGTGGAGGCACATAGAACACCACCAGAGACAAAATGGAACTTGTGAAGGCCTGATGATGAGCGTTGAGCAAGACCAGGCTGAGGGGGTGGCGTTGAGTGGGGAAGGTCATGTCGGGAACAAAATCTGCCAAACCAAAGTGTGCAAATTGTAGATGAGACCTCGGCGGAGGTCAGGGGACTGACCCTTCATGGTCTGATGGTCCAAGGCGGTGAGGAGATGAGATGAAGTCAGAAATAGGGGAGGTAACTGAGCGTAAGGGCAGAGCCAATAGTTGTGGGGAAAGGGGGTGACAAACCCTACTTTTATAGGGTCATCGAGTGCGGAGGAGAGAGAGGATAATGAGGGTGAAGAAACCAAGAAGGAAGGTGTAGAGGGAAGAGAGGAATTAGAGAAGGAAACCGGGGAGAGAAGGCCCCCATCGCTGTGTGCAAAAGCAAAAAGGGGAAAGGAAGAAGAGAATCCAGCTGTCGTTGGATCTAAATCCAAGGGTCAGGATTGAACCCGAGAAAACTAAAACAGGAAAGCAAGAGTGACATATCAAATACGATTAAAACTAAAGTGAGATTAATTTAATGTACATATTTTCTCTTTCTCTTTTGAGGGTTATATTCTTATCCAAATTAGACCAAACTTGACACACAAGTTAAGTTAAACATGTAGATTCCGAATCTCCAATTACATTTCACTTTTGCAAACTTTAGATGTATTATTTATTATATTCTTTATTTCTCTTTCCTGATGCATTAATGACACATGGATTATCCAAATTAAGTGAAACTTCACCCACATGTCATAATTAATGTATTACATACGAATTTTCCAAAAAAATTTATATTTTGGAGTTGTTTTCATATTTAATTAATATTTTGAAGGCTCTACACACTTTCTCTCTCCTGATTTTACCTTTTAAGCAAACTTTCTCCAAATTGGATAAAAATTTACCCAAAGGCTATATTTATTATGTAGATCACGAATATAACATTATTTTCCTCTTTTGGAGTCAATTATTATATTTATATATTAATTACACTTTTTAGGAAATTTCTCTCTCTTACCTTACCATCTTATTTCAAGGTTGTCCAAATTAAATGAAAATTGACATGTAAACTTATTTTAATGTGTAGATTATGAATTTGAAGTCTATTCCTTATTTTGAGGCTTTCTTACGTGGGTTTTTTCATATGGCCCATTAGAGGCCCATTAACCATATTATGCATGTAATTAAGTTATTTATCATTTTATTATTACCAAATGAATTATATGACATATTATATTACATTATTCAGGCATTATATTATTAGGATATATCTAACATTAACCTTGTTTGGTCAAACTCAAAAGGTCACAATTCTAGGGTACGGTTTGAGATCTGGTATGTTATAGCACTCCACCCCTTAAAAAGGATTTCATCCTCGAAATCTATTGATCCAAACATCAACTATTAACTGTTTTCCACCCCTTAAAGGGTTCAAACTAACAAGTCAAACCAAACAACTTTTTTTAGAGCTACCCACATCTCTTAGTTATGAAAGTTTTTAGAGATTAATATTTCTCATGTATCCAACTAAAGTCACCATCTAGGGTTGAGATTTAGGTCCTTGTGTCTCTAACCTATGAACCCTACGTGAAAATCCAAAAAGTCATAGGGTAGGTCAACTACACCTTTATTTCATTCCTAGTCATAAAACTAGGGTTAGATTCTACTCAACTAGAGTTTCTCTTCATTGTGACTTAGTTCAAGAAAACTTCTAGAAAAAATCCAGAGAAAACATTTTGTACATGTAGTAGTATAATGAAAATAATTTTTGTTGATGAAAACTTTGCGATGTAAAACCAACATGCTAGCAAAAATCAATACGAGAATCGAGTCACAATTTATTTATATCAAGGTCTTCTCATAACCTAATCTTATCCTCAAATAAAACTTTATTGCATATAAAGATCATCATTGATCAAGTCTAGGGTCAACATATTATTTAGAGGTAACTAACTAAGTCAAGGGTTCTAAAGGGAGATCAAATTGAAATAGTCGATTCCGACTACCATGGGCTCTAATACCATGCTGTAAGGAAGAAAAACCACTTCCTTACTAAAAATTTGAATAACAAAACCTACAATCCAAACACACTCAAAAGGTATGATGGAGTGGGTGTAAAATTTTAAAACCTTTATTAATGGTAATCAAAAGACCAAAGTATAGCAGCGGAATAAAAACATGACTATATTCAATTATGAAATAAAAGGTTACAAACTTACATCATAAGGATCCATGTAGAGGAAATCTAAACCACCTCAAGATTGTCTCCAAGATTTAACTTTACAATCTAAGTCTGGGTCCCCATGTCAAGCCATCCATGTCACTCACCTAGGGTTGGAAGCATACCCCAGCAAAAGAGAAACAAAAGAAGACATCAGCAAAGGTTGATATGTGCACACTAAAAAGAAAATTGAGCAATTTATAAAGAATAAGGGACATCAAAAATAAAATGCTTCCCATGCAAGAGATAAGTACCACCCAAATGGGTATCAAGAGAAAAGAATCATATTATAGGAGATATTTGCCATAAAACAACATAAAAAGAATGTGCTATAAATATATACATCCACTACCATGGTGGGAAACAAAGCATATATCATCATCAACCTACATGCATGTGAGATAAGCATAGCCCTAGAACAATATAAATAACAATGGCGGTCAAGAATCACACATCTTGAACCTGGTGGGACACAGGCCAAGAATCACACATCATGCCCTGGCATGGGGAATCACACATCCACCATCCAAATATATATAACATGGGCCAGGAATCACACATCCTGCTCGGGTATGGGGAATCACAGATCCTCCATCCCAAAGATATCACAATGTTTCCATGTTGCATAATGAGACAAAACCAATGTAATTACACTACTCTAGTGCTACTGAATCACATAGCATGTTAAATGTAGAGGCAAGTAGAAAGTATAGTTAGAATAAACAGCATTGCCATCACACAATGGACAACTCAAACATATAAACAAATCCACTTCAAAGTGGGGATATATCACCAAGTAAACTTCCACATCACAGTGGGCATATAATATCAAAAGTCCAACTTGCACCAAGGCAACAAGATAAGATTCCAAGAGAATATCCATGATCACAAGATCAATAAAAAATAAGATACTTCAAATGAAGCATGATTTCAAAAGAACAAGACAATGTGTAGGCTAATGTCCATAGGACCAAAAGTAGGACAAAAATAGGATAATTGCTCAACTAGAATAATCGGGGATGCAAACATACAAAAGAGAGATGAATAAGAAATTGCTCAATACAGAAATAATGTGGGATGCAATCATACCTCAACTTCAGAGTTAAACGATCCAAAGTAAGTTCTAGGTCCAAGCCTAAGCATCCAAAGAACCTATTAAGCATATATGTGGAACTAGGGTTAGGTTTCCATTAATTATATAAAACCCTAAAAACACCTTTTTATCATTATGCGAATTTTAGGAAAACTATTCCATATTTTAGTTTATTTTATTAGGAGTTCAAAACATATTTTATGATATTTTTCTGACTTATAAATAATTAGTTATGATTTTTACAAATTAATTCATCATTAATTAGATCCATTGAAAACACCTATTATTAATCCTTAGATTTAGTTATCAAAACATGTACCCTTAGATAGGTCTTATTTTTATGAATCCAACGAGCATTTATTCATATTTTTCGAATGAGTAGATAATTATTTCTGGATTTTAGAATTTTAACCAATCGGAAAAACTCAAAAAACCATGTCAGAACGGGATTGTGAGAGAGAGAGGGGGGCCCACGCGGACTGAGCCAACCAATCAAAGTTGCCCATGTTAGCAGGCACTCAACCTGCATAGACAAACATTGCACACAAGCAGATAAGAGGCAATCAAGTGAAAGGACCGAAATGCCCCTATGCGAGAAACACAGTGAAGGAAGGAAACAGAGAGGGTAAGATCGGGAAAACATCACAACCCGTCATCTTCTTCACGAGGACCCAGAGATCCAGAACTCTAGAGGCAAGAATCCATGGTTCCATAGACCCAAAACGAGCATCTTAGGTCTCCATTGGCTACACAGGATCAAAACGCAACCCAAGAATGATCAAATACGATGAAGGAATCGTAGAAGAACTCAACCGAAAGGACAGAGGATCATGAATCCAAAGAAGTGAGTAATAGCATAAAAAGGGGAAAATCAGCTAGCTACCTGATCGTTGCAACTGATGCCAAGAAAAGCATCCCGAAGGCACAAAGAACACCACCAGAGACAAAATGGAACTTGTGAAGGCCTGACGACAAGAGTTGAGAAAGACCAAGCTGAGGGGGCAGCGCTGAGAGGGGAAGGTCATGCTGGAAACAAAATCAGCCAAACCAAAGTGTTCAAATTGTCGTTGAGATCTCGACGGAGGTCAGGGGAGACTATTTTTGGCATCTTGGTGGCTTTAGGGGTGGATCATTTTCGTGGTGGTTGTGGCCTTGTATTTATAGGTAGAGTCTGGGGTTTGAAACCTACCTATCCATCTTGTAGTTGAGCCTTCATCTTACATGGAGGTAAAGAGGCAATGGTAGGAGATAGATGAAGGGTCTTGTGATATTTAATGTTTCTACCACTAAATGAAAAGGAAGGAGACCTATCGAAACACAAAGTTAGAAGTTATGTTAGTTGGGAGTCTACAAGTTCCATTAGAAGGTGTCAGTAGGTTTTTAATAGCTTGGAAGACTAAGATTTTCCACCAAAAGGAAGAGTTATCCTTTTTGTTGTAAGGTAGACACTTGACTTTTTTCAGTTGAGGAACACATGGCTTAAATCAGTTGTGGCACCCAGGGTTTCCATTTTAAGATAGTTGTGTTGGAGTTATAGTAAAAGGTGAGAACAAAACATCCATTAATATATTACCATTAGTAGGCGGGTGTTGGACTTATGTCAGTTTATGGGCTAGAAGTTCCATCAAAAGGCAAGCACAAGATTCCAACCAGTAGACATATACACTGGATCTTTTCCAGTTGGCAACACATGTGATTTTTCTAATGATGGGTTATGGGCTTCCATCCGTTATCAACTGAGAAAAGGAGAGACTGAGCCAACTAACGATGTTTTAGGATGATACAACCCCCCAGAGGGTGGCTATTGGCGTGTGTCATATGGTCTAGATCTATGAAGCATCAACCAATAGAATCATCAACTGATGATAGGACAAATCAATGGAAATTTGGACCATCATATCCTACACTAGTGTATATAGACTAACGCTCAAACTTGCCATAAAATCAAGGGATTTGGTTTAAAATTTTACAAACGAACTTACAATTAAGAAAACCTAAATGTTATTTGATTCTAAATTAAAATGATGAAAACAAATGCAAAACTAATCTAAAAGTGCAACTAATATGAATATACATTTATCATGTGCTAATATGTTGACTGAAAACTCCAAACTGTTGCAGTGGAGACATGTTTAAAATTTTTCATCCTAGTCTCTTGAAGTAGATCCAAGACATAACATCTTTGGGAGAAGATGACCCCTACGGACAAGAAAAAGTCCTCTATCTGGACAAAGTATCACAAATTTCCCAAGTCTTATGTATGTAAATGTCCTATAATGATTGTTTAATGATTTCCATTCCAATTTTGTCACTTCTCATATTACAATGTCAATGAAATAAACAACAAGGAGAAAGTGCCCTCTTGATAACACCAAGTTTTCCCCTTTCATTCCTTACTAAAGAAATAGTGTTATTCTCTCTGGTTCTATTGCGCAAAACCCCTAAAAATCGATAAACGCTTAAAAACCTTAATTTTCCTTGTAGCTCCAGTTGGAGATAGTTTTCTTTTATTTTTATCGATCTTCGCATGTTGTTCCCTTTGGGAACTTTATCCTCACCTTGCATTTACTGGAGTGTAATGTGTTGATTCTGAGTTCTTAACACCACCACCCTTATCCCTGTGGTTTGACCCCGATCGCTACTTCGGACCCCGTCATCGTTGCGGGGGCCTAAGAGTCAGGTAATTTAAAAGTCTGACTATTTCAAATCTACTCCTTTTGGACGCACGATTTAGGCCGGTCAACTTATTGGAGCCGTTGTCAGGGACAAGGAAAAATGGTATTGTTAATGAACCCGAATCCACTAACTACACTCATGTGCCTCAAGCTTAGAAATGAGCTTGACAACACTATCTTTTTCCTTTTTGATCTTCTCACCTGAAACGAGTATAAAGTAGTTTGTTTTATTAATACAAGTCTTCTAACTTGATTATATGTTCTATTCAAGTAGTCATGAAAGAAGCATTTTTCTCAGTAGAGCACCGACACCGCTAGTCATGCCACCTCGCATCGAACCACCTCTTTCATAGGGTGAGAAAAATGCTAGAGTTGGGCCACACTCACCACCGCGTGGGAATAATGACTGTTATAATGGCGATCAGCAACAGGAAGAACCTAAAATAGAACAATTTGAGGATGATCACCGTCATGAGAGGTGTCGTCACCACCGCAGACACTGAAGAAACCAACATAATCAGGAGCAGAACCAGAGAGACAATGACAACGAAGATTCTAACGAAGAAGAAAAGACCCTCAGGGAGTTAGCTGCCACAAAGGCCAATAATTCAAGATGTCCTTGTTGGGTTTTAGGGGAGGCAGAGAAGGTAGTGGAAACAAAAAAATGTCTCCCCCAAACCCAGAACAAGGAAACGCGTCAACGTCTATACAATAGGAAAGGATGGTTTGTGGAATCATACCTTGTCCCGAGGCTTGCTCGGCGACAATACCTCGCGCCTTGCACGGTCTTCAACTCTGGTCTTGGACGGTGTCTATGTAGCTCCTGGTCGCACCGGGACTGACGCCTCCTGGTCACTCTGGACTGTCGGGTTGACAGTTGTCCTCCTGAGCGGCAGAAACCTCCTGCCTCTGAAGTAGTCCACACGGACCACCTGGAACTCCACTCTCCTTGTCCCACAAGGAGTTGGAAGGAGTCGCACCCTCCTGTTGACGTACTAATCGCCAACACACTCTCCTGCTGCCAGTTGCAACTGCAGTTGTCTTTCCCTTGCTGGACCTCCCTTTTTGGGTAGCATTTGCTCGGGCTCTCTCGATTACCAAAACCAGAGAGAATGACAACTTTGCAGAGCAACTGGTTGCACTGAGATGTACTTTGAGAAGCCCCCAATACCCCTATATATAGGAGGGTCATGGGACAGGGTTCTCCATCCCGGGCAATGCGGGACTAAAAGCAGGAGTAGAAGGGTTCAAGATTTTCCACAAAAGCAACCAACTCGCAACCTGAACCGATCGTTTCAAAACTGAAACGGTCAGTTGGGGACCTGAATCGGTCTGTTGACACCTCAACCGATCGGTTGGGACCCCTCAACTGATCGGTTCACAAGTGAACCGGTCGGTTGGTGGTCCTAGTTGGTTCCCGGTTGACTTTCCTTCTTTTATTTCTAATTGGTATTGAATACCAATCCTATTTCCCAATCAAATTGGGCAATTGAAATGAAAGGAAAATTCTCACCAATCCTACTTTCCCAAGTTGCTCGATTGCACCAGTTGAATCGATCGTTTCAACACTTGAAGCAATCAGTTCACCCTGATCTTGAGCTGATCAGCTCAACATTTGAGCCGACCGGTTCACCAAGCTCAGCCGACCAATTCATCACATGAACCGATCAGTTGGGAGTGCAGATTGTGCAGAATCAGTCAATTGCGATTTCAATCAATCCAATACTCCAATCAATGTGTCCAACACCTTGAACATTATGAGATTGAGCTATCAATTGATTGAGTGTTTAATTGAACTACTAAACTCCTTTAGTAATCAATCTAAACATTGCTTGTGGACAAAACTCCTCTTCCAAGTTAAATCCTATGTGTGTGACCCTGCAGGTCCATTTCACGTTGGCAGTGAAAGTCCATAACACTTATGACTTCACAAGCAAAGAGCGGTTCCTAGTCACACATTAGTGCTACCCAAGTGAAAGTAGAAAGTTGTAGAACAACTTTCAATCCTACAATCCGTGAATGGTGTTACAACGAATGTATAATTCCCTTGTCACTGATATCACGAATGAACTCGAGGCATGGAACAGTTATCCTGTCAACATTCATTCACTTTCTTGATCTCAGAGTAGATTGGAAGATATATGTATGCCATCAATATCACATACTGATTCACACATGCGTGCACACGCCTATTTCAATCATACTCATCAAGTGGCCTTGGATATCAAACTCCCTTAGGAGGGACAAATCCCATATCTATCACTCACCCCTCAAAAGCCCCATGTGTCAAAGCCACCCAATCATCACATTTATAACAACCCATGTTTCAGGACTACGTTTGTTGGTGTCAAAGTGTGCCCGACGACATGTGTTGAGTGTAGTGATTTCAAGTCAAAGAATCACACTCACCACCATCACTTTGAGTACTGACTGTGACTACCATGTCATGGTTCCATGTGTCAAACTCATGGTGGGTCTGTCCGGTACACTTGTTCTCTAAAAAGTACCTATGTGTTTGGTTTGATATCTCTATATCATGACTAATGAGATTTGGTCATCAACCAACACCACAATCTAGTCTTCTATGTCATTGTTGTCTATTTACCTTCCACAATGACATCCAACTAGGGACATAACAAGAATGTACAAACTCTTAGCATCCGTATGATCTCATCGTTCAGGTCCTGAACCTGAAGGCATACGTCATTGCGTACTGTCATTCACTAGACATTCAATATGTTCTATCACTATCTCATATGACTGAACCAGAAAGAATTGGAAGCTTGCCTTTGATGTTTATCAAATCAATCTTAATGTATCCCACCAATCATCCCATGATTGTCTCTCAGGGCATACATACCAACAGACTCCCACTTGCACTGTGAGCCAATCACCCTTGAATCATATTCATAGTGATCTTCAAACATGTCCCACATGTTATTGTGCTCTTGTGCCAACATAGTGAGTTATGGCAACACCTTGCCAAAGTCAGTATAAATTGCATGTCTCACATCTCTTCACTGTACGTCACACGTATGAGATGGAGTTGTCGTAATATGCGGTCTAGTATTCCTTTGCTAACCCTTAGCCACATTGCATGATCAAGGATTCCATACTTGTCATCAATGAGCAGAATATCTATAAGTTCATCTCATGAACTTCCAGATCCATATAGTATCCACTACTGTTTTCTAACACATAGATACTTGGCATTTCCTTTTAAATGGTTTCATTGGAACACTTCCAATTATCAACAAACTTTCACTTTTATATATCCTATATATATTTTGCGATTAATTTTCTGTCCTTTTCGGAAGTTCGCATCAATGTAACTCTTTACATTGAACTCTTCCTTATCTCCATAGAACTATTACTTCCCAAGTAATTATCAAGTTCTCATGGTATTCCAGTAACTCTTACTGGAAGTAGACAGACATCCACTTTTCATGTCCCACATACGAGTTATCAGGATGAGCACATCATATTGTCATGTCATACATACAAAATGATGAATGCATTTTATTCTTGCCATGTCTAGACATGCAAGGTAATGGGATGATTACATACATGATAGATCCATATCTATTCTTAGTGTTCCCATTCTTCATAAGAATTGGACACTTGGCCTTGGGATACTAACTCCATGTAACATGGACAAGTTTTCTCCCACTGAATCTGTGCATACTGAACCCTTCAGTACAGATTGCCAATGTATGTTCTCTCTTTTCCAGGTCAAGAGGTTTTCGAGAACTATCTCTATATATCTCTATTCCTATCACATAGGAAACATCTCTATCTTCCTTAAAGATAATTTCCACTTTTGGATTTCCATTCTAGAACATTTCCATTTCACATCAACATGTGGAATGCGAATACGCTCCCACTAAATCACAAATATGTGGAATGCGAATACGCTCCCACTAAATCACAAATCCCTTCTTTATCTTTGACATATCAGTCAAACCCTTTGACTATATCATCAAAGTAAAGATCCAATTCTGAGTTGCTTGTACTCAATCAATCATATTGATTAGTCCATTATAACTTATAGAGTTCATTTTGCATTAGTGGATTCATAAACCTTATAGGTTGTGTCACGTACACATCCTTGTTTTATTCCTCATAGGAATGTGGTTTTAGTATCCATATTCCAAATGTCTTAGTCATTAAGTTGCAATCAACAAGCATCATCCTTCTCAAAATGTTATCCATGTGTCTTAACACTTAAGACTTATTCGCACTTATGGATTTTATTTCAATGGATGCTACCATCAAGGTCATACCTTATGGTTCACATGAATGTCATTTAGGATGTAATGGTCATAAACCATAACTCAAAATTTGGTTCCTCACATTCAGCTAGATAGTTGACTCATCACATGAACAACTCATCACATCGATAATTGAGGTGTATCTGTCAAGGATATAAGAACTCACAACTCCTTGTGATTCTCAATGTCCTTTACTAGTGTGGGGTATTCTTTTATTAAGAAGAATTCAGTTATTTGATAATCATTCTCTAGCTCCTTAGAGTATGATTCCTTTTTGATTTAGACATCACCATGCCTTAATCATGAGTTCACTATGATACACTATCATAATCACTCATAAGGATCTCAAACATTTAGTCCAAGTATTTCATTCATTGATCTCATCAATAATTAACACTTTACCAAATTTGCACTTCATCTATGATAATCTTGAACACTTCAAGATATTCATATTGGTATTTCTTCTAAACACCATTTGAAGTATTAGCATTTGTTCCAATAGGTATGTAAATACATCACATGTATCATACCTAATAGGATAATCATTCTCCCACACCTTTAGTGAAGATTGATTAATCATGTCCAAGATAGTCATGTCTCTTACTGGTTCTCTAACCAAAAGAGTCTAGATTTATCCATCACATGGAAACTAGAAATGAATTTCTCATGATTGATGCTAATTTGATTGTTTGAGTTATCAATAACTTTTAGGTATCATTTTATCTTATGCATATCAAATACCACAAGATAAATAAGGCATTGCCTCAAAGATCACATCTTTATAAATTGAAACATCTCTTTATTGATTGCAATCATTGTCATACAATATGCAAAAATAAAGTGTTTCTATCTATTGGCAAATATGAAATAGCAGTTCATAACTGTATTACATGCCTTATAGGCTGAAAATAAACTAAAGTACTCCTATCTATGGCGGCAACACTTGCCCCAATTATGAGTGCTTTACAATTTACATCTTGGTATCATATACCTCAAAAGTGTTACAAGTTTATTCTCATGACACCTTCAAGTGGAGACTTCAGTTGTCTCCTTCTTCTTTTGTTCTTCCAGATAGAGAGGACAATTCCTTTTCCAATGTCCTGGCTTTTGACAATGGTGGCAATTTCCTTTCTTGGTCACGCCTCCCTTGGCCTTGAGAGCTGAAGTTGACTTTGGCTCCTGGCTAGCATCAAAACCTTTCTTAGCTTTGCCCTTGCCCTTGCGCTTGGACTTGCCCTTCTTTCTTGTGATCACCATCACAGGCTTGGGCTTGTCCTTCTTCATCTGTATCTCGGCTGTCCTCAACATGCCCAACAACACTGAAAGTGGCCTATCAAAGTTGTTCATGTTGTAGTTCATCACAAACTGACTGTAAGATTCTGGAAACGATTACAGTATCACGTCAGTAGCCAACTCTTGGCTCAGTGGAAATCCCAGTCTTTGCAGGTTCTCCACATACCCAATCATCTTGAGTGTGTGAGGACCAACTGGATCTCCTTCTGTCATGACACACTTGAACAGTGCCCTTGAGACATTGTATCTCTCTTGTCGTGCTTGATCTTCATACATGTTCCTGAGATGCTGAATAATCTCAATGACACCCATGTTCTCATGTTGTCTCTGCAACTCATGGTTCATGGAGCACAACATCAAGCACTTTGTATCAATGGCATCATCAGAATGCTTCTTGTAGGCATCCCTTTCTGTCTTTGGTGCATTAGGAGCGGGTTCCTCTAGAATTAGAGTATCCAGGACATAGAGCTTACGCTCTTGAGTGAGAACAATTCTCAATGTCCGATACCAGTCGTGGAAGTTTGTCCCATTTAGCTTGTCCTTTTCAAGGACCGATCGCAAAGAAAAGTGATTGTTGTTTGTTTCCATTTGAACTACAAAAGGAAAAATGCAATTTTAGTCCAAAAACTCATTTTTGACTTATTTGATTGATTTGAAAAGTTGACAATATAATTAGGCCTTTAATTAATTATCGCTCCCACTATTTTACTTCAAATTGATAGCCCTCACAATCAATTCGGAAGATTGCAGCGTACAACCTTCTAGTGGGCAAGATCCTAAAATGCTCTAAGTCATGGACCAGCTTGGGCTATCACCCACAACTTAGATCTCTCAGGTAGGCAACTCTTGCCAATTGCATCATATGCAACTCTTGATAAGATGTCATATGCAACTCCTTGCCATGATCATCTCCATGCCTCAAGGTGCTAGATCCTATCTAGGTCACCTTGTTAAGTCCGACCCAAAGCCAACACGATGAATATGCACCCTGCTTGGGCAGACCCACACATTCATCCTTCACGATTCCACGAGATAGACGGTGCACCACGCTTGGGCGTGCCCACACTTGGTCGATCAAGCTTTTCACGTGTGTCGCATTTGGAAGGCATCTAAAACTTAATATTTAATGAGGGATTTGGTTTTATATACATATACATATCCAATCACCACAATACATAGTATGTATCATATACATGCTATATCCCATAGAAAACATGCAAAACGATAAAGCAATGATTATGGCCATTCTAATGTGATTCCTCGATCCAAGAGGAATCACGGTCATCTAGGTCTACATCACATGCAACCTATACAAGATGAACTATGTGCTTTGCCTTCTGAGAAAATCAACTCATCACATGAATGACTTGCTCATTTTGACCTGGTCGTCTAGGTGCCACCATCCAATCAGTTGGCTCCTCCAACCGATCGGTTCGCCTGGTCATCGTGCATCTCCTTCTGGACGCCACCAGTTCGTCTCGCTCCTGTTACCGGTCATCAACCGATCGATTCACCCCTTAAACCAATCGTCTTGAATGTCAACCGATCGGTTCATGCCTTGAACTGATCGTTTCAGTTGTCGTCAGATGTCCGCCGTTCTTTGACATAATAGGAAATAAAATCTATCCTATTTTACATTTAAAAGAGAAACCTCGAGTTACATTCGAGGGGAGCAAAGGTAGGAAATAAATCTCGAATTATTTCGAGTTACATCAGGAATAGGAGAAGGAAGATCGGTGCGAAGACCGAGATGCAAGCAACCACAAACAAACATACATAAATAGGGTTTATTGGCTATAACCACGCTATACATCCACCACAAAACTTGTTTAAGGGCGATGCATATCGAGTGCATTGATAATACATATCATATATGTAAATTGGGATTTGTGGATTTAGGATTGGACATGCATAAAGCCAATTTTATTCGCATTGTATGCAATAAATGAAGGCGACAAACCAAAATCAATCATATCAATATTCCTAAAATATAGAGCAGTTGATGTGGCTTTGATACCACTGTTGGGTTTTAGGGGAGGCAGAGAAGGCAGTGAAAATAAAAAAATTTCTCCCCCAAACCCAGAACACGGAAACGCGTCAATGTCTATACAATAGGAAAGGATGGTTTGTGGAATCATACCTGTCCCGAGGCTTGCTCGGCGACAATACCTCGCGCCTTGCGCGGTCTTCAACTCTGGTCTTGGATGGTGTCTGTGCAGCTCCTGGTCACACCGGGACTGACGACTCCTGGTCACACCGGACTGTCGGGTTGACAGTTGTCCTCCTGAGCGGAAGAAACCTCCCGCCTCTGAATTAGTCCACACGGACCACCTAGAACTCCACTCTCCTTGTCCCATAAGGAGTTGGAAGGAGTCGCACACTCTTGTTGACGTACTAGTAGCCAACACACTCTTCTACTGCCAGTTGCAACTAAAGTTGTCTTTCCCTTGCTGCACCTCCCTTTTTGGGTAGCACTTGCTCGGGCTCTCTCGGTTACCAAAACCAGAGAGAACGACAACTTTGCAGAGCAACTGGTTGCTCTGAGCTGTACTTTGAGAAGCCCCCAATACCCCTATATATAGGAGGGTCATGGGACAGGGTTCTCCATCCTGGGCAATGCGGGACTAAAATCAAGAGTAGAAGGGTTTGAGATTTTCCACAAAAGCAACCAACTCACAACCTGAACCGATCATTTCACAACTGAAACGGTCAGTTGGGGACCTGAACCAGTCAGTTGACACCTCAACTGATCGGTTGGTGGTCCTAGTCAGTTCCAGATTGACTTTCCTTCTTTTGTTTCTAATTGGTATCGAATACCAATCCTATTTCCCAATCAAATTGGGCAATTGAAACGAAAGGAAAATTCTCACCAATCCTATTTTCCCAAATTGCTCAGTTGCACCAGTTGAATCAATCGTTTCAACACTTGAAGCAATCGGTTCACCCTGATCTTGAGTCGATCGGCTCAACATTTGGGCCGACCGGTTCACCAAGATCAGTCGACCAGTTCATCACATGAACCGATCGGTTGGGAGTGCAGATTGTGCAGAATCAGTCAATTGCAATTTCAATCAATCCAATACTCCAATCAATGTGTCCAACACCTTGAACATTATGAGATTGAGCTATCAATTGATTGAGTGTTTAATTGAACTACTAAACTCCTTTAGTAATCAATCTAAACATTGCTTGTGAACAAAACTCCTCTTCCAGGTTAAATCCTATGTGTGTGACCCTGCAGGTCCATTTCACTTTGGCAGTGAAAGTCCATAACACTTATGACTTCACAAGCAAAGAGTGGTGCTTAGTCACACATCAGTGCTACCCAAGTGAAAGTAGAAAGTTGCAGAACAACTTTGAATCCTACAATCCATGAATGGTGTTACAGCGAATGTATAATTCCTTTGTCACTGATATCCCGAATGAACTCGAGGCATGGAACAGTCATCCTGTCAACATTCATTCACTTTCTTGATCTCAGAGTAGATTGGAAGAGATATATATGACATCAATATCACATATTGATTCACACATGCGTGCGCATTCCTATTTCAATCCTACTCATCAAGTGGCCTTGGATATCAAACTCCCTCAGGAGGGACAAATCCCATATCTATCACTCACCCCTCAAAAGCCCCATGTGTCAAAGCCACCCAATCATCACCTTTATAACAACCCATGTTTCAGGACTGCGTTTGATGATGTCAAAGTGTGCCCAACGACATGTGTTGAGTGTAGTGATTTCAGGTCAAAGAATCACACTCACCACCATCACTGTGAGTACTGACTGTGACTACCATGTCATGGTTCCATGTGTCAAACTCACGGTGGGTCTGTCCTGTACACTTGTTCTCTAACAAGTACCTATGTGTTTGGTTTGATATCTCTATATCATGACTAATGAGATTCTCTCATCAACCAACACCACAATCTAGTCTTGTGTGTCATTGCTGTCTATTTACCTTCCACAATGACATCCGACTAGGGACATAACAAGAATGTACAAACTGTTAGCATCCATATGATCTCATCGTTCAGGTCTGGAACCTGAAGGCATACGTCATTGAGTATTGTCATTCTCTAGACATTCAATCTGTTCTATCACTATCTCATATGATTGAACAAGAAAGAATTGGAAGCTTGCCTTTGATGTTTATCAAATCAATTTTAATTTATCCCACCAATCATCCCATGATTATCTCTCAGGGCATACATACCAACAGTCTTGTTGTCATCCCAAGGTTCAACGCAACCAACTTTGAGCTGAAACCTTTTGTAATCTCTATTATCCAGAACAAGAGCTTCAGAGGGAATTCAAAGAATGATAACCCTTACCATCATCTAGATGCTTTTAAGAAAATATGTGATACCATTAAAATGCGGGGAGTTCCCCAAGAAGTCATATATTGCAAAGGTTTCATCTTTTCTTTAGAGGACAAGTCCCTATCTTGATACCTCGGGCTGCCACATCAAGCTCTGAAAGGATGGAATGCGCAAGCGGATGCTTTTGTGAACAAGTTTTACCCTACGGAGAAAACTATTAGGAATAGACAGAGGATCACGTCTTTCATGCAAAATTCGAATGAGAATCTACACGAAGCCTAGGAACGATATCAAGAATATCAGAGGGACTGCCCCCACCACAACTACAAGAAGGGTTTTCTGATAACCACCTTCTACAATGGTCTGACCCCTGAATATAGGGTTTCGCTGAATGCAGCTGCGGGCAGCGACTTTCTGGGGAAGAAGCCCAGCAGATCCAAAAAGATCATCGAGAACATGGCCGAGTTACAAGCCAACACTGACTATGACAGATCTGATAGAGGATATTCTAAGAAGGCGGCTAGTGAAGGACCTTCGGTCGAATCCAAATCTCTTGAAGCTATCACTACTCAGATCCAGAAGATAGCCACTAACGTCAGACACTTGAAAGAATCAGGTGGAAAAGGGAAGAAACAAGTTGAGAAAGTCATGAAATGTGTTACCAACGGAGAAGGTGGACATGGGTTGATAACTGCGTTTACACCCGGCCTGGCGAGTCAACTGAAAGTGAATCCGAGGCAGAGGAAGCCGAGAACATCTCTTTTGTCAACTTCAAGAGACTGGATCACCCTGGTTTTAACTACAGCAACAAGTATGCGGCCAAAAACTCGCATCAGCTAAATAACCCCACCAAGAAACCGCAAGGTTTTGAGAAAAGAGGGGGACAAGGTTAGTTCATAAGAACTACCACTTTCCAATCGAACATGGCAAACTTCCAAGGACAAGGAAAGTACCAAAATCGCCAAACGGCTAACCTTAGTCACAGCCAGGGTCAAGCTAAGGAGCAAAGTCAAGACAAGATCTCAAACCAACCAGATTTGGTGAGTCAATTGTTCGATTTTGTCAAAAGACAAGATACTATGAACGACCAGCTGGCACAAAGCGCACTGTCAAATTCAGGAGTTCAAAACATGATGCAAGTTCAGATGGCAGACATGCAGATGCACCAATGCCAAATCGATCAGTAGTTGGCCCAGATGGCCGAGTTGATAAAGAATCCCTCGGGTAAGATACCCTCCAACACTAAATCTGCTAAAATAGCTGTACTGAGATCAGGGAAGACAGTAGAACACCCTGAAGAAGCCAGACCCGAGGAACCTAAATCGAGGACTGCGATTGATAATCCCACATAAGAAGACAATCAACAAGCTCATGTCAGGGAACCGGAACCAAGATCCATTGAGGAACTATTTGGTAAGAGAAGTCCTTACTCTCCCAAGTTGCCTGTCCCTTATAAACTGATAAAGGCACATCTTAAAAAGCGTTACGAGAAGTTTATGGAGTCAGTAAAGAAACTTCACCTTGAAGTACCTTTTTTGGATGCTTTAGAGGAAATGTCGACCTATGCTAAGTTTTTCAAAGATTTGATCACCAAGAAGAAAAGTGGAGGAAGAATTGAGACTGTGCATCTAGATAGTATGTCTTTTTCTTTTGTCAAGGCAGATTTACCCAACAAGAAGAAGGATCCATGGGCTTTCACCATTCCTTTTTCCATTGGAGATAATGTCGAGCGAAAAGGTCTTGCCGATTTAGGGGCTAGCATCAGCCGTATTCCCCTAAGCCTCGCACAACGTTTAGGTTTGACTGATCTGGCCAAGACCAACATGAGGATTGAATTGGCAGACCATACCTTCAAAAGACTTGTAGGTGTTGTTGAGGATGTACCGATCCGAGTGGGAAGTTTCTTCATTCCTTGCGAAATTGTGGTCATTGATACTGTGGAGGACCCTGGCTGTCCTATCATCTTTGGATGCCCTTTCTTGGCTATGAGAAGAGCGTTGATTGATGTCGCTGAGGGAATAATCACTCTAAGGGTCAGAAACGATCACTTAGATTTCAAAGTAAAGGATGCGATGAAAGGGCCATCCCTATTAGAGTCTACTTACTTTACAGAAAGCTACAACCAGTTTTGTGAAGAGGTGGAAGAAGATATCCTAATGGTATATCCTCTTGTAAGAGCGATAAGAAATCACGACTCTGATTCTGAAAATCCAAAAGTTGTCGATTTTCTCAACTATCTTAATCAGTTTGATGAAGATCTTAGCAAAGAGGAAGAGGTAATAGAAACAGTTAAGTTTGCTTCTCTAGAGGAGGCACCGGAAGAAAAGGCACCCAAGGCTAAACCCGAGTTGAAGCAGCTACCTGAAGGATTAAGGTATGAATTTCTAGATCAAGAAGAGAGAAATCCTGTCATCGTTAATGCCTATCTTATGAAGGATCAGTTGGAAAAGCTTCTTGAGGAGTTGAGACTCCACATGCAGGCTATAGGATACTCGATAGAGGATATCAAAGGCCTTAGCCCTGCATTATGTATGCATCACATTAATTTGGAAGAATCTGCTAAACCTCTGGCTCAACCTCAGAGAAAATTGAACCAGATTCTAAAAGAAGTTGTGAAGAAAGAAGTAATCAAACTGAGGGATGCTGGGATCATTTACCCGATCAGTGACAATGACTGGGTGAGCCCGATCCACGTAGTACCGAAGAAAGGAGGTATAACAGTAGTTAAAGGAGATAAAGGTGATGATGCGGCGGTTCAGACTGTCACCGGATGGAGGATGTGTATTGACCACCGAAAACTAAACCAAGCCATGAAAAAAGATCATTATCCACTTCCTTTCATTGATCAAGTTCTGGAAAGATTGGTGCATCATGACTATTTCTGCTTTTTGGATGGTTTTTCAGGGTTTTATCAAGTCCCCATCTTGCCAGATGACCAGGAGAAAACTACTTTTATCTATCTCTATGGGACTTATGCCTTCTGAAGAATGCCTTTCGGCCTGTGCAATGCTCCCGCAAAGTTTCAGCATTGCATGATATTGATGTTTTTAGATTTTTTGGAAGACATCGTGGAAGTTTTCATGGATGACTTTTCCATCTATGGGAAGGACTTCAATGCCTGCCTAAAGAACCTATCTATGGTCTTGCAACGCTGCGAGGAAAAGAGTTTGGTCTTGAACTGGGAGAAGTGCCATTTTATGGTACGAGAAGGCATCGTGTTAGGGCATAAAGTCTCCAGGCGTGGCATCGAGGTACACGTTAGCAAGGTTGAAGCCATATCCAAGCTACCTCCACCGAGGTCTGTAACGGGAGTGAGGAGTTTCCTCGGGCATGTCGGCTACTACTGAAGATTTATAAAGACTTCTCAAAGATCTCGAAACCATTGTCCAACCTTCTGGTAAAGGATGTTGATTCAATTTTTTTGACGATTGTCTAATTGCTTTTCAGGCCTTAAAAGACGCCCTTGTCTCACCGCCTATCCTTAAAGCTCCGAATTGGGAGCTACCTTTCGAGCTTATGTGTGACGCAAGTGACTATGTTGTAGGAGTAGTCCTGGGATAGAAAAAGGATAAAAGACACCATGTAATTTGCTACGCCAGTCATACTCTGGATGAGGCTCATATAAATTATACGACGACAGAGAAGGAGATGCTTGGAATTGTTTTTGCTTTCGAAAATTTCAGATTTTATCTTATCGGAACGAAGGTTAAGGTCTAAACAGACCATGGGGAAATAAGATATCTCATGCAGAAAAAGGATACCAAGCCCAGGCTGTTGAGGTTGGCTTTGTTACTACAAGAGTTCGACCACAAGATCGTTGATAAGAAGGGTGTGGAGAATGTGGTCGTCGACCACTTATCAAGGATCATGGTGGAAAGGCAGAAGGAACCACCTATTAATGACAACTATGCTGACGAAGCTTTGCTGATGGTTGAAACCAAATATGAGAATTTATCTTGGTTTGCAGATATTTGTAATTATCTTCCCTGCGGAGAAGAGGTCCCAAACATCCTAAAAGAATGACATGCCTCTTAGTATGGAGGACACCTGGGGAGCGAAAGGACCGCCGCCAAGGTGTTGCAATCAGGATTTTACTGGCCCTCCTTGTTCAAGGATGTTGCAAATTATGTAAAGGTTTGTAAAGAATGCCAATCGACAGGAAACATTGGAAGAATAAATTAGATGCCTATGGCCAATTGGGTCGAAGTCGAGATCTTTGATGTATGGGGAATTGACTACATGGGTCCATTTCCCCCATCAAAAGGGTATCAATACATTCTAGTCCCAGTGGATTATGTGTCTAAATGGGTGGAAGTTGTTGCCACCCAAACGTGCGACTCCGAATCAGTGATCATGTTGTTTGAAAAGAATATCTTCCCTCATTTCAGAGTACCTCATACTGTAATAAGCGACGGTGGGTCCCATTTCAGAGAAAGGCAGTTTGAAGCGCTCCTGCGAAAGTATGGAGTCAAACACAAGGTCGCTACGCCCTACCACCCACAAACTTCTGGGCAGGTGGAGGTTTCGAATAGACAGATTTAGCAGATTTTAGAGAAGGTTGTCAGCCGCACGAGGAAAGATTGGTCAATGAAGCTTTATGACACCCTTTGGGCCTACAGAACTGCCTATAAAGAACCCATTAGAACTACCCCTTACAAATTTATTTATGAGAAATCCTATCATCTACCCTTAGAGCTTGAACACAAAGCTTTTTGGGCAATTAAGTTCCTGAATATGGATCTGGAAAAGGTTGGGGAGAAAAGATATCTACAGTTATAGGAACTCGAAGAATTGAGAATGCATACCTACGAGAATGCAAGGATCTATAAGAAGAGGACCAAGGTGTGGCATGATGCCCACCTGAGGAAGAAGGATGTAAGTGAAGGTGACAAAGTTTTATTATTTAAATATTCCATTCATCTTTTTCTAGGTAAGCTGCAAATAAGATGGTCTGGACCATTCACCGTAGCAAAGATATACCCGTCCGGAATGATGGAGTTGTATGATAAAAAAGATCCATCCAAAGTTTTCCCAATGAATGGGCACAGAGTAAAAAGGTTCTATGAAGATGAAGCGTTCGTGAGAAAGACAAAGATCAATTTGCAAGATGTGGAAATAGCTGAAGGTGAAAAGTAAAGGATTTGGAGCAATCGAGCTGACGACGCTAACTATAGCGCTCTTCGGGAGGCAGCCCGAGTTTTACTTTTTCTAGAATAGGATGTTATTTCCTTTCCTGCAAGAAAAACACTATGAACATTATGATTGTAATAAGGCCCAAGTCAGTGCATGCGTCACATACCCTGACTCTTCTATTTTGTGGGCCACCGCTCTATTTTATGAGCATTGACGAGTAATTCTATCTGAGGCCGGGAACTTCACTGTAGGCCTATGATGTTTTACCCATCAATTGCTTTCTCCTTCACTTTATTTCTAGTTTTTCATCAAAAATCATGTTTGAAAAGCATTGTATCGGGCAAGGATACCTTGTTCCCTGACCGTATCAGGCAAAAGGCTCAGGCGGCGTGCAAGACACGCCCTTATCGGCTAGGCGTATCAACCATGAGTCGTGTCGGCCGACACCGCCGAGCAGCAAGCAACCCTATCGGGCGGCAGGAGTAATAACCCTTGATTTGATGGATGGGACTACTCGTCTAGGGAATGATTTATCTCATCGCCCGACAAGTACCCCTGTTTTACCCATTTTACCCCTGATCTGGATTGCTATATATAGTATGGAGGTTTAACTATGTCGGGCTACTGCATTTACTTTTCACCTACTCTCGTATCGTGATATAACTTCTCTCATCGCTCTCATGTCACGCAACCTAGATTTTGCTCTCATATCGCGCAAGATAACTTCAGATAGCAAAGGTATAACCCAACAGCCGTATCATTTCGCTTTCTCGACATGAACCTCATTTCGCGCACTTTCGTATCAGACTAACATCTTTAGTTGATTTTCCTTGTATCGCCCGACACACATTTGTGTCGGCTGCGTGACTTTTGACCGTGTCACGTGACACACCTTTAACGAGCGCTTGCCCGATACCTTATACCAGGCAATGCTCATATCGCCCGGCCTTGTATCGCTTCGCTTGTTTCTGTTGTCAGGCGACACATTTTCTATCGGGAAGACCCTATCGGGCACTCCACATCATGTGGTCGTGTAGCCTGACACACCTTGATCTTTAGGCGTATCACGTAAAGGCCATAACGTCTAGTTTTTCCCATGTCACCCAGTCTTGTATCACCTCGCGTATATTTATTTTTCTGACGGGTGACACCCGTGTCTTGTATCAGCCGTGAATTCCAAACCCCGAGGCAGCTAGGCCATCCACGGCTGAGAAGAGAGCAAGGACGGAAGATGTAACGACCCCAACAACAGTTTCAACCATGGTAGTAGAACCTATGGATCACACACCAGGTAGGTTTGTGCCCAGAGATAATGAGCATGGGCGCCGGTACTCAGAATTGGTAAAAAAACTCTACAAGCCGAGCAGGTTCTGCCACCAGTCGTCCTTCCTTCAGCTAGGCATATTCGACAGACTCGAAAATGTCCTAGCTGCAGCAGGGTTGCGGAAGATCTGCTTCAGCCACTCCGCCTCCTACACTGATCTCACCAGGGAGTTCATGTCATCTCTCCGCCGGGTGCAGAATAGACCCGAAGAAATCGAAGAATACGGCAGAGCAGACAGACTGTAGGGGCGGCTATACAACTCTGAGCATGTCATCTCCGAAAAGCTGCTCAACGAGATCTTCTCTTCCAGCGAGGAGAAGAAGGAACAACTTAACAATGGTGAAAGGATCACCGAAGGAGACGGGTTCAACCCCGTGGAGCTCTGGAGGAAGCTGACCGGTGAGTCATTGTTCAAGCCGAGAAGCAAGGTGGTGGTGGTGCACTCCTACTTCTAGAGAATAGTGCACAAGCTTGTGGCATGCCTGCTCTTCAGCAAGAACAAATCAAGCAACATCTACACCGAAGAACTCCATCTCATGTGGCATGTGATGGAGGGAAATATGATCAACCTGGGACGTTTCTTGCTGAATAGGCTACACCCAATAAAGGATGCCATCAAAAAGTACTGCATGGGTGTCATCGTCAATCTCATTGCGGTCAGGTTAGGGTACCCACGGGAGCTGCGCAGTCTCTCAAGGACAAGGGGTGATGAGAAGATTGACCTCAAGTTCCTCATGAGAGCCAGCATCATCAAGAAGGAGGGGCGAAGCTACTTCTACAAATTCACAAGAACAAGCATCCTCCTTCTGCTTCCTAGCTACGCCAACTACGACGTAGAAAAGCTGGTCTTCACCAGCGTAGAGATCGAAGCGGTTGCAGTTCAAGCCTCTTACGCTGCCACCACCAGTATAAAAGAGATGGCAGCTGCAAGAGGAGAACCAATTCCTCTTGACACGCGGCAGGACAAATCTTCCACAATTCCTACCAAGCCACCCACTGCTCCAGAGCCACCGACAACAACAATTGATAGAGTTGTCGTCGCTCCTACCATCCCAGCCACGATCACGACAATATCTGTCATGGCTGAAGAAGTATCGGCGATCATCGAGGTCGTCGAGACAACCGGGGCAGAGACAACCATACCAGCCCCGAGGGAAGCTACCGCGGAAGAGACATCTGCAGCTCCAGAATCTTTTGTGGTGCCCTTAGTGGCAGAAGACGAAGCACAGTTGGGCTCCAGTAATGGGGTGTTCACCGAGATCCTCGAGATGGAGCTCGAAGCTACACAACTTACGCCAACACCACCGTCGGTGTCCCCCGTAGCAGCTGCAGAGGAGGTCGCTAACAATAGAGAAGTGGAGCAGCATCCACCCACACTGTGGCCTTCTCCACTACAATAAGAGGGCGAGGTAGAGACAGCCGCAAAAGTGTTGACGCCTCACCCTGAAGCATCCACCTCGCAAATAGTGCAGATTGACACTACCCCCAGTGGGGTAGCACACTCGTCGGGTAGATCTTCACACGGGAGGAGTGTTACGAGGACGCGAGGGAGATCTGCAGGAGCCCCTTCGTCGCTCGGACAGATGTTGGGAAACGAACTTGATAACTTGCGGGAGGTAATAAAAAACCACTCTGCTACTTTTTCTTTGCTCACCCATAAGTTTTACATTTTTTAGCAGAGGTTGAACAGCCAGGAGTGGCAACTACTGACTCTAGTTGGTCTTCCCAGCCAACTAGAGTCACTCAACGCCACACTTCAGCAGACCCTCCAGCACCTTGACATGATTGAGGAGAGGCTAAACAGGGGGAACGACCATCCGTGCCCAAGGCAGCCAAGAAGGTCTTTGTCGCCTCCTGGCTCAGGCTCTCAACCCTCCTCGTCAGCATCCTCGTCAAGATCGTTGTCCAATTCCTCCTCGAGCGGGCCATCCCCAATGCCCAAAGAAGGGACGCCGCAAAGGTCAGCCAATGGAGCTCCAGTAGGATAGGCGAGCTCCCACAGTTTGGAAGAAGTAGCCCCCTAAGTCCCCCTAGACAAAGCTAAGGATGATAATGAAGCAATCAGTGTCGAGGAGGACTCTTATGAAGAATTTGAGGGAGAAAGGGGGGACATCTGTGCCGCTAATGAAAGACACCCCCCAAAGGAAGAAACTCGACGGAAGATGAATTCTCTACACCGTCAGAGATACCTTCTTTCAAGATAGCCAACTTTGACAGAAGGGTCATTAGCTACCTGTCGATTAGGGACCAGAAGCTATTGAACAAGGTCCTGAGGTCGCATGCTGATGAAGAAGACGTCGTCTAGAGCGACGACTACTTCTCCATACAATGGGGAGCACTCTGAAGCATATTCCGCTCGCCAGCCGTCGTCGGAAAAAGTTGTTCAGGGTCCTAGAAGGTGCAATAATAGAGAATATCAGCACCAGGATAGGTCGGAGAACAATATACAAAGCCACCCCGACCTTGGCAAGAAGATTGATGATGGGAGTACTAGACTCCATCGTAGTGGCCAACATGTTGCGACACATCGAAGAGCACAACACGAACATCGTGTTGGCCCCGTACAAGCACCGCAACATATGGTTCCTGTGTGTGGAAGACCTCCGGAACCATGACGTACAACTCCTCAGCTGCTGCAACAAGGAGGTGCCACGCTCATGACTTATTTTTAGTCACCTAGAGGACAAACATCTCAGGCTTCTACCGCTACGTCTTCTCCGAGCCATCAAGCAAGGAGTCCAACATCATAGCGGCGTCTTGAACTTCTTCTCTATCGGAGACTTCCCTGTCCAAGCAGAAGAGGGAAGTGGAAACAGTGCCTTTATCATCTTGCGCACAATGGAGCTGCTCAACATAATCGGATACATAAGGCATCTCCAGGGCCAAAACTTCTACCAGCTCAGAAGCATATATGCACTGCTACTGATCAAAGACAGGTGCTACTTCCAAGATGCAGGGGTACCAGAGAGGCTACTAGACAGTGATCAAGCAGACAAATCTTTGCAACCCAGCAGCATTCGAGAGAAAGAAGCTGAGATAGAAGTAGACATCTACGGGGCAGGCAAGCGGTTAGAAATCCTGCGGGAAGTACACGGAATTCAAGACCCTGCTTCGCCTGAAACATCGAAAGAAATGATCAACAACTTCGACCATTTCTCGTACTCTACACTCACACAGGAGCATGTCAATGAAGTTCTTCTGAAGTTAGCTGACTCTACCCCGACAGATGTCATTTACGAGGCAGGTTGTTTCATAGTCCTGGTTGACGACTTGAGGGACATGGTAAAAGAAGGAGGTTGTTGGCGATATCTGTGGTGGCCGCCTACATCCAGACACTACAGAAGAAGTTTGAACACGCATACATAGCTTATCCAATGTTGTTTAATGACATTTGCCTTGCCGATGAATCAGGAGTGAAGCAATCCTTTCTGGCAGAGTTGCAGCGTAGGGTTCCACGCACAATCTCCCTACCCATCCTGCACTACAACCACTGGACACTCCTGACGATGTACACTCGCCAATGAGCAGGAATCTTCTACAACAGCTCCGATAGCAACAAAGATCATCCAGTGCACTGTACATCGACGACGTTGACCTCCCTCGAGTGCTTAGTACGAAAACACTACGACGAGGTGGCGACACTGATACAACCATTCCTGGAGACGGCAGCGAGCAAATGGCACGAGCTCCAGTTCTGCCACCGCAGTCCACAACAAATTCCTTTATCCAACGATTGTGACATCTTCGTGCTAGAATGGATATCAAAAGAAGAGACGCATGACCAGCTCCACCACATCGACTACCACAGCAAATGAGGAAAATATGTGTGGGAGATTCTATCTGGAAAAGGCGCGCTCACTAGCTAACCCTCACTGAGTTAACATTACCCTACCTTATCTACTTCACAACTCTGGGACAGAGTGTGGAGTAAGTTTGGGGGGGTACTATGTACCAGTGAGGGAGGTACTAAAAGTACTTCAAACTTCACCTCTTTTGTTCTTTTTGTTCTTTTTCTATAACATGTGTACATATACATATACATGCTCATACAAAAATTTTGCTAAAAATTTTGCTTACTTGGTCTCCATACATATGTACAAAAACATTGTATAGTAAAAACATGATATTACTTCTTGCCAGTTTGTTTTCAATGTGTCCAAAGAGGTACATGTTTTGTTATGTCTTTTTGAAAATGCAGCCTCAAACAACAAAAGACTACGACTTTCCATGCCAAAAATTTCTAAAAATAATCTAGCAACAACTAAGAGACGTGTATGCAGAAGGAAAAACCTGCCCAAACAACATAAATTTCTCTTGTTTTCCCTTACCCAATAAAATCCCAAAAAGAGAGAATAGCCTTATGAGAGTGAATAAAAGCATGAGATTTGTGCCAAATTAAAAAAAAAATTACACACTTGTGTTCCAAAAGTACTCATCTTTAGGCATGGTAGATCTGGGGCAGTGGTACGTAGGATGTGAAATCACTGCTCTAAAGCCAACTGGCTTGGATTGCAGGGACCACTCGCCCACTAATGGACCCATACCTGGATGGACTAATGGGAAACAAGAAAAACCCAAAAAGCCTTAAGCCTACCCAAACAGACAACTTTCTATTTACAAAAGTTGTTTGTTGTGAAAGCTAACTTCGAAATCATGCACCCAAGTCTCGCCGAAGCTGTGGAGAAAAAAAAATTTGCTTAAATAAGGCAGGAAATGCAAGGTCTGTTGTTTGTGGTCAGGCATTATTCTCTTTAAATAAATCTCAATACTCGCTCAAACCCATGGTCTGAAAACTATACCGGTTAAGAAAAAGCATCACAAATAAGGTTTTAAAGATTGATTGAGGACAATCAAAATGCTAAGTTTGGGGGAGTTGATAACACAAAAATTTGTGATGTTTTTGGCCCTTATTTCACTATCAAATCCCCCCTTTTAAACTGCTTTCCTCTCCTTTTTGTCATGTTTTTGAATAAACAGACCACGCTACGCTCTTAACTCAATTTTATCATCTTTTGTAGAGTTTTCCTCATTTTTCGACTCATTTATCAGCAAAAAGGCTCATCCCGACCCATGAATGTGTTCTACCTGCATCGGCCCTCCGACCAGTCGGCCGACACACTCATTGCCCAACACACAGCAACACGATACAGCTACCGCGTGAGACGGGCATGTCACGCAAGGAGGATCTGACGGGCGATGCGCCACTTACCCGATAGGGAGCTGTATTTTCCACGACTACTGAAGCGTGTTGCGCGATACAAGCCACCCACCGGAAGGCACCCACTCATCACGACACCCGACACGCTTATAGCCTGACACCCTCTGTGTCAGGCGACACGCATAACGGACATCCCTGAAGCTGCAATAATAGAGATGATGGAGGACACGTGGTGCTCGTTGAACCACAACTTCTCCCAACCACTGCCTATAAATAGAAGCTACAGGACTCCGATGGGATGGGTCGGGATCTTGCGAAAGATAACTTGGGAAAGCACCTAGAGCTAGCGTGTCGCGTCCCAGAGGTGCACCGGACGATACTAGGTGAGCACTTCTCCGACCCGAGAGGGTGGGAATGGTTCACTTAGAATCTGCCCCGATCACCGCAGCAGCCCGATATCAACCAACGAGGACACCAGATATGAGTAACCCGATACCCTAAGCAGTCTCTAGCCCGACACGATACCGAGCCTGATAGGAATCACCCGTCACGGTGTGTCACCCAAGAGGGTGGCATCCCGTCATGACCATATCGGGCGAGAGCGCTTTGGTCGGTATGTTTCCCGTCGTGGCCTATCGCCCTATAGGGGGTGCCGCCCGACACAGGAATATCGAGCAGATCTCCAAACCAGTATCGGGCTAGAGGAATCTTAGGGATATGTTGCTGCATGTCGCTCTTCTAAATCAAGGAGGCGATACCTATCTTTCCTTTTCAGTCATTTACTTTCATTTACTTACGCAATGTAACCAAACCCTTTTATATAATGATTATGCTATTGGAATCAGAGGAGCTTTAAATATCTGTTGGCCTTATGTCTGGTTCATTTTCGTTGAATGATTACTCTGTTCAGCATCCAAACTCTAGCTTGTATGCTTGGATCATGTTTTGACTAGCTATCAAACTGTGTTTCCCATTGCAGCAACCTCGAAAGAGGTGTTGTGGCTCTAGTGTTTGGTCCGATATGGGAGTACGAGAGTACCCAGGATCAGAGTTGCTTTAGTGATCCTTCCACTCTAACCCAAGTCCAGCAACCTTGAGAGAGGTGTTGGTGCTTAGTTAGAGGTACCCTCTTTGAGAGAAGGGGTATTGGATGTTCCTTCTGCCGCTTGTTTTACCAAAGTTTTCCCCTTTCGTTCCTTACTAAAGCAATAGTGTTATTCTCTCTGGTTCTATTGCGTAAAACCCCTAATAATTGATAAATGCTTAAAAACCGTAATTTTCCTTGTAGCTCCAATTGGAGATAGTTTTCTTTTATTTTTATCGATCTTCGCCTGTTGTTCCCTTTGAGATTTTTTTCCTCACCTTGCTTTTACCGGAGTGTAATGTTTTGATTCCGAGTTCTTAACACCACCACCCTTGTGCCTATGGTTCGACCCCGATCGCTACTTCGGACCCCGTCATCGTTGCGGGGGCCTAAGAGTTGGGTAATTTAAAAGTCTGACTACTTCAAATCCACTCCTTTTGGACGCACGATTTAGACCGGTCACCTCTTGAGGATTTTGGCGAGACCATTAAATGATCTATAGTCAATATCTAAAAATCAAAATTTCAAGGACTACACTGAGTTGGTTAACCAGACTTTTGAGGATTTCCTAAGTTCATATAAAAAGTGTCATAGATGAAAAACTCTATTAGAAGACTCTCCCTCAGCAACAAATCTAGAAGGTTGCTAAATATAGACCTCTTCTAGGATATCTTTGTATAAAAAGGCATTCTTGATATCTAGCTCAAATAGTGGCCAGTCAAAATGAGTTTCTAAGGATATGAGTATGCGTAAAAAGGCATTCCTTGTCATTGGAAGAATGCTTCCAAAAAATTACACACCAAAGGGTTGAGTAAGAATATTATCAACAAAACAATCCTTTAGCCATTTGATAGAGCC
>OY856409.1:2353400-2545900 GCA_963693085.1 Alisma plantago-aquatica | reverse complement strand
CCCTTCCTTACTGTAGGCTTCGCGGCAGAGTGAGGCAGAGCTCTCGCCGGAGAAGCAACGATTGATCGAGAGAGAGAGAATTGGGGTCTAATAGGCGGCCGTTCGTGAGCGTTAGGATGTTAGGAACTAGCAGGGACCCTTTTTATAGGGTTTGGTGGTCTTTTTAGGGTTTCCCCAATCCTACTGCCTTCATGGTGCACAGCCCAATTGGGCATTTTGTAACGACGCGATGAAAGGTTACCAAACCAGGGTATGGGCGACTCAGAATCCTCTCCTGATCGCAATGGAAGGATTTCCAAGATGGCACATCCATCTGGTGATGAGGAAAGAGGTTAGGAAAATCTACCTGTAACTTGCGCTACAGTCCCCGATTCTTGGGACTTTGATGATGATCCCTGACCCGTTGGATTAGTATCCAACGGTCGTCATTACTCGCGCTTAATCAGAAAAGGAAATGTATTCCCAATAAAACAAGGAAAATCCTCATTTTAAAGATAACTTGGAAATTCAATAACTCTCAAGCCATAAGTCTTTTTGGCCTCAAATTTTAGAGGAAAGTCATTCACACGTTTATCTCTCATTGTGCAAAATTTGGAATCATTATCCCAAGGAAACGAGTCCTTTACTTTAGTTTCAAGTTATCCCTTATTTAATAGTATTTTCCACATATTCTTTATTTCCTTCACCATTATTTAATTATCTTGAGTTCCTTGAACCCCAAGGATCCTTTATAACATGAAATCCTATTATGGGAAATTATCTTTTAGCCTTTTGATCACTTTTACTCATTTTCTTATATATTCCATTATTCCCTTGTATTCTTTTATTAAATGGAATTCCCTTTTTCATTTCTTTTTATTTTTCTTTCAAATGGGCTTAATGGCCAATAAGGCCCATCAAGAAAGCATGCAAGGCCATTATATACAAAATTCATTCAAAACAAACCATGAAATCACACATTGGTCTTATTTATTTATTTAGAAGAGATTTGCAAATCTCATTACATGCATTGGAAAAATGAGGTTATAACATCCTCCCCTCCTTATAGAAATTTTGCCCTCAAAATATAACAATCAAACAAACAAATTTGGATATGCCTTTTCCATGTCCGTCTTCAGCTCCCATGTGGCCTCATCCTCTCCATGGTGCTTCCAAAGAACCTTTACCATCTCTATATTCTTATTTCTGAGCTCTTTTACCTTGGTATCTAGAATATGCAAAGGCAACTCAGGATAAGACAGCTTTCCTTGAAGATCAATTGGTTCAATGCTCAGCACATGGCTTGGATCTTGCACATATCACTTCAGATTGGACACGTGAAACACATCATGCATCATACTGTATTGAGGGGGTAACGCCAAACGATATGCGGCTTCACCAATCCATTCTAACACTTCAAACGGACCCACGTATTGGGGACTCAACTTTCCTCTATTTTTAGCTATAGCTCGGAGCGGTCGGATTTTCAGAAAGACATGTTCTCCCACAGCGAAATGCACATCAGTCTACTTCGCATCAGCATACGACTTCTGTCTGTCTTGGGCCCTCTTTAGCCTTTGCCTGATTAAAGCAACTTTATCAGCATACACTTGGAGTTCATCTGACCTCAATAAGGTCCTTTCACTAACTTCATCCCAGTGAAGTGGTGACCGACACGGTCTCCCATACAGAGCTTCATATGGAGGCATCCCGATACTGGCTTGGTAACTATTGTTGTAGGAAAACTCAGCTAAAGGCAGGTACTGCTCCCATGATCCACCCCAATCGAGCACACAAGCTCGCAGCAGATCTTCTAAGGTCTGAATTGTCCTTTCTGACTGACCATCTGTCTGAGGGTGATAAGCTATACTAAACTTCAACTTTGTACCTAGTTCCTCTTGAACCTGCTTCCACAACTTGGAAGTAAACTTTGGGTCTCTATCAGAGATGATGGAACCGGGTACACCATGCAAGCGTACTATCTCTCTGATATACAGCTCAGCTAAATCTGACACCTTGGCAATGGTCTTTAAGGCAAGGAAGTGTGCTGACTTGGTAAGGCGATCTACCACAACCCATATCGCATCATGACCTCTCTTGGTCCGGGGTAGACCCACCACGAAATCCATGGTGATCTGCTCCCATTTCCACTCTGGAATCTCTATAGACTGTAAAAGTCCGCCGGGTCGTTGGTGTTCAGCCTTCACCATTTGGCACATAAGACAACTGGCTACATAAGCTGCAATGTCTCTTTTCATCCCTGGACACCAGAAAAACCTTTGCATGTCTTTAAACATCTTCGTAGTCCCTGGGTGTACCGTGTACTTAGAACCATGAGCCTCTTGTAGGATACGTTCCTTCAACGGTGAATCCTCAGGAACCCATATGCGATTCTCAAATCGGATTCCTCCGTCTATTCCCAAAGAAAGACGGGTCTGTGGCTTCTGCATCAATCCTTTTATCTTGTCAAGTCCTCCACTGGCCAACTGTGCTGCGACAATCTCACTCAATAACTCAGACTGTATCTGAATATTGGCCAAACGAACTGGATCATCCAATGGTTGAGGTGACCATTCCACCAATTCTTCTAAGCTCTTCCACTGACTAGACAAAATAGCTGCACACCTGAGCTGTTTTCGACTTAAGGCATCAGCTACGACGTTCGCCTTCCCTGGATGATAGGCAATGGTGAAGTCGTAATCCTTCATGTACTCCATCCATCGTCGTTGTCGTAGGTTCAAGTCTTTTTGTGTCAGCAGATACTTCAGGCTCTTATGGTCAGTGAAGATCTCAAAAGTGGCACCATATAGATAACGCCGCCAAATCTTTAATGCATGAATGATAGCAGCTAACTCCAGGTCATGTGTCGGGTAATTCACCTTGTTTGGCTTGAGCTGTCGGGAGGCATATGCAACCACGTGTCGATTCTGTTCCAACACACAGCCAAGTCCCATCTTTGATGCATCGGTGAAGATCATGAAACCCTCATTGCCTGATGGTAATGTCAAAACTGGTGCAGTGGTCAACTTCTCTTTCAGCTCCTGGAAACAAGCCTCACAAACATCAGACCACACAAACTTCACATCTTTCCGAGTCAACATAGTCAGAGGCAAGGCGGTCTTTGAGAAATCTGCGATGAAGCGCCGATAATATCCTGCCAACCCCAAGAAGCTTCGTATCTCGGAGGGGTTCTTCGGTGCTGGCCAGTCTCAAACTGCTGACACTTTAGCTGGATCTACGGCGATCGTTCCTTCTGAGATGATGTGTCCAAGGAACATGACTCGGTCTATCCAAAACTCACATTTAGAGAATTTCCCATAGAACTTCTGCTTTCTCAAGATATCAAGGACCTTACTTAGGTGGTCTCGGTGTTGATCTAGGTCATCAGAATAAACCAGTATGTCATCTATAAACACTATGACAAACGAGTCAAGGAAGGGTTGAAACACATTGTTCATAAGGTTCATGAACACAGTAGGTGCATTGGACAACCCAAAAGGCATAACCACGAACTCATAGTGGCCATACCGAGTCCTGAAAGCGGTTTTCGGGATATCCTCACTCTTGACTCTCAACTGGTGGTAACCCGATCTTAAGTCAATCTTGGAAAAGACTCGAGCCGATTTCAACTGGTCAAACAAGTCATCAATCCGGGGTAAAGGGTATTTGTTCTTAATGGTAGCCTGGTTAATCATCCGGTAGTCTATGCACATTCGGAGCGAACCATCCTTTTTCTTTACAAAAAGAATCGGCGCTCCCCATGGTGATGTGCTAGGGTGGATAAAACCCTTGTCCAACAATTCCTGCAATTGCTTCTTTAGCTCAAGCAACTCAGCAGGGGCCATCCTATAGGGTGCTCGGGAAATAGGGCTTGTTCCTGGAGCTAGCTCTATGGAAAAATCCACCTCTCTCTTGGGAGGAATCCCGGGTAGATCATCCAGAAAAACATCTGCATAGCTCTTGACTACCTCTATTTCCTCTAAGGGATGCACCTTGGGTTCGGGCTCGATAACAACTGCTAGGAAAGCTTGACAACCTTTACTCATCATTCTTTCTGCCTTCAGGGATGACACATACAAACTAGTGGTGGCATCTTTCCTACCTCTAATGACAAAGGGTGGGTGACCTGGTTCCCTAATGATCACTTTCTTTTCCCTACAGTCGATTTGGGCCCTATAAGTATAAATCCAATCCATTCCAATGATCACATCAAAATCATTCATGTCAAGAAGGATAAAGTCTGTAGGAAATTCATGATCTCGATATTTCACAGGTATTACCGGAGTTTTCAAAAGAGAGGTAAAGATTCGACCACTTGGGGTTGTAACATCTAAGACATATCCTAAATCCTTGATATCCAAACAAAGCATAGTTGCAAGATTTCTCGAAATGAAAGTATTAGTAGATCCAGAGTCAAATAAAGCTTTCACATTATGTCCCATAACTTCAAGCATGCCTACATTGTTTTTCATCATGCGTTAGACCATTACATGCTTAACTTTAAAACATAAAAGAAAAACTCTAAGGGTTATTACCCTCGATCAACCGATTTGCATTAACTTGAGCCTCCTCATTGTCAATGGCAAACACACGGGCTTGCCTTCTTTCTCCTGCAGGTGGGGCTACAGCTATAGGTGGAGCTGCCACAGGTGGTGCCGCTGCTGGTGGGGCTGCCATAGGTCCTTGTCCTCTGGGCTCTGGCATAGGACAGACGGATTGTAGATGTCCTTCTTGGTGGCAACGAAAGCAAGTCTTCTTCTTGTAGCAACATTCACCAGCGTGGCCCTTCCCGCAGGTGCGGCAAGGAGGTCGGTTGTTCTCCTGACGAGGTTTCCCCTTTCCTCCATGTTTACCTTTAGCTTGATGTCGTCCTGGACCCTTCTTGTGGTTGTTTCTCGGGCCTTGGGCTCCTTCAGTGAAACCCAAGTACCCCTTAGGTGGAAAGGGGGCAGGCATCACGGTCCTCTCCATGTCTAAAGCAGTATTGTAGGCTTCGGCGAAGGTTCTTGGCTTGCTTGCCATCACATGGGGCCTGATGGCAGGGTGAAGGCGCTCTATGAAGTGATCCACCCTCCTTTCTTCATCCATCTTGTACCCAAAGCGTTCCAGGATCTGGAACTTACGCCCGAAGTCTGCCACAGAAGAGTTTCCTTGGGTCATGTTGGTGAACTCCCTTTCCTTTTCCTTCTTAGCTGAGACTGGGATGAATCTGGCGGTGAAGATCGTCTTGAAATCATCCCATGCCATGGGCTCCTCTATCAAGTCTCTGCCAGTGATGTGGGTCTCCCACCATATCTTAGCTGCCCCTTCCAAGAGATGAGAAGCAAAGAGGACCTTCTTGCTCGGTTGAACTTCAAGCATGCGGAAACCATTCTCTATTGCAAGTATCCAGGCTTCTGCTTTATCAACCACTTCCGTCTTATCCTCTCCCCAGAACTTCTCTATGTTCAGCTTGACAAAGTCTAGGATGGTGGCTCCCACACGTGGACGAACAGGGTGTGGTTCACCATTCTCAGCTCTAGCTATGTCTCGGAGGGCCAAAGCATTAATGGCCTCTGTCAACTTCCTCTGTTGCTCTAACCACAAGGTATCAGGGGTATGGATCATCATGGTGGGTTCTGAATCATCGAATGGGTCCTCATCCATCAGGGCTTCTTCCTCATACACATGCTGCTCTTAATACCCTTGGTCTTCTTCTTGGTTCAGGTTACTAAATGGTACCGGGTCAGGGTTAGGGACTTCTTGAGTGAATTCCTCAGGCCTCTTCCTCTTCTTAGAGGATCCATCCTCATGGTTCCTATTCCTCTTTTTAGAAGACTCCTTTACTTTACGGGGAGGCCAAACACTCCTAGCCAGTTTTCCGGAGCCCTCAGGAATAGCCACAGTCTTGGTTCTTGCCATCTACATAAGCATAACAAGCAAACCTTTAGTTTATCATTTAAACTAGTTATACTTATGTTCAATGATATCTCATTACATATCTTTTATTAATTTGCTGGAGGATTCTTAAACCCTTAACTTATGTGCCCATACCACATGAGTGTGGAAGAGAGAGAGAATCCTACTCTTAAAGCCTTAATAGAATATGTGATGAGAGGGGATGAATAGGATGAGAGAGTCCTAAAGGTATCTTATTTCGATTCATACCCTAAGACTTTGGCTAGGTGGTCACACGGGTCCGGGAGTCCTCGTATTTCGACTAGCGGTGCGGAGGAAAATCTTGCCAGCCCCCGGTCGTGATCCCTTTCTAGACACCTCCGTCTTTCGGATACTCCTCTAATAACTCCCTTGGGTTCTATGGAGTTTGTAAAATTTAATAATTATTAATAATTAAGTGGAGAACCATTGCTCTGATACCAAATGTTATGACCCCACCTCCCGATAACCCCCAATTAAGGGAGACCGAGAGGTCGAAGCCGCACACATAATTTCCTGATCAAGGTTCAGCAATTAATTGATAACAATTAATAAATTCTACTATACTAAACTGAAAAGCTGTAATAAATAAAACTTTTACATACTTTTGAAAATTTGGAATTCTAAAACTTCTATCCAGAACTCAGGCTAACTAACTAATCCTCCTTGGACTTTAATTAGTATATTTCACAATATGCCGGATTACTGTTTGTCCTTTTTGTTTTGTACCTAAAATGCCGACAAACAAAACGTCGGTCAGCCAAAGCTGGTATGTGGGGGGGGTTCACTAATCGTGCAATATCTATAACAAATTATTGCATCCAATTACCAATTAACAAACAATATTACGTTTTAAGTATAACTACACGATCCATGTGTACCCTATCCCCTGCATTGTCCCTGCAGTGGACCTGGATACTACCTCCCTTATGGTAGATTCCCATTTTACCCCTCATGACTTCACTTAATAGGTGAATCAATTTCTAGGGCTGAGTCACATGGCACTACCCATGGGTAGCCCACTCCTTAACTCATGGTATGCTAAGAATCTCATGGCACTACACATGTGTAGCCCAGTTTCTGACTCGTGATACCCTAGACCTTGCTCTAGGTTATCCTTAGCCTTGACCTAGCCACAGGGGTGGACTCGGATCTAGCTAGTCATACATATATATTCATAGTGATAACCATAGTCACTTTATAGAGGCAGGAATTAAAACATCCAACAGTTATTTCACACATTTAGGGAAACGTCGATAAAACCTCGGAAAACTATGCGGTATAGCCATAAACGTAACCACATACCTCTTATTGCAATTTCAGATACAGAATCAAGAATGAAGAAATAGAATATCCAAGTAAGCAAGCAAAGTCACAGAAACCCTGAAATAAAAGCACAAATTTACTTTTATTAATATTTATCCAGCATCATTATGTCCCTTAGGGTTTCTATCCAATTTTAGGGTTTTCTTGAAAATTAGGGTTTTGCTTTCATTTTCAATCGCTATGAACCCTAATTCATCAAATCCATGTAGAACCTTTAAATTATCTCCTTTTTATAGTCCTAACAATTTTAGGATCATTATTTAGCAATTTATCAAAATAACAAGGTTTCCTTCTTCTTTTACCCTAAATTAGGGTCTTCATGTACATTATCTTTCATTCATAGACATAAACCCTAATTTAGCCATATTGGTATTCAAAAACGAATAGAAACCTCATATTATTAATTAACAGGTTCATAACCCTCAACTTAACCCATTATGTTACAAAGAAACATCCTTTATAGATATTTAGGGTTTCCAAATAACTTAAATGTATTTTACTAGCAATTTAAAGCACTTTTGTAAAAAGAACTGGAATTGGATGCTACAATTATTTTTAATAGATTCCTTGTAATTTTCTACCCAACTTTCATATATAACTTTTCCCTATGAGATTCCTAGTAATTACTAGGGTTTTATCAAGAAAAAGCCATTTATTTGATTATTGGGCAGAGAGAGGTATTAATCGGAAATACCTCAGTCGTTAGATCAGTGTGTCGCTGTGTCCCGCATTGATCTGACGCTCCGCATCTAAGGCCTCCACTAACGGCGCACGTCCCCTACGTCAGACGTCGATTCCTGATCCAACGATCCCGATAAGTCGCGCCTTTACTTATCCAACCCCGTCTCAGTGCCGTCAGATCCCTTCGGGGATCACGGTGATCTCGGATCGGACGACTGTTGTCAGTCATCTTCCTCCCTTCCTTGCTGCAGGCTTTGTGGCAGAGTGAGGCGGAGCTCTCGCCAGAGAAGCAACGATTGATCGAGAGAGAGAGAACTGGGATCTAATAGGCGGTCGTTCGTGAGCGTTAGGATGTTAGGAACTAGCAGGGACCCTTTTTATAGGGTTTGGTGGTCTTTTTAGGGTTTCCCCAACCCTACTGCCATCATGGTGCACAGCCCAATTGGGCGTTTTGTAACGATGCGATGAAAGGTTACCAAACCAGGGTATGGGCGACTCGGAATCCTCTCCTGATCGCAATGGAAGGATTTCCAAGATGGCACATCCATCTGATGATGAGGAAAGAGGTTAGGAAAATCTACCTGTAACTTGTGCTACAGTCCCCGATTCTTGGGACTTTGATGATGATCCCTGACCCATTGGATTAGTATCCAACGGTCGTCATTACTTGTGCTTAATCAGAAAAGGAAATGTATTCCCAATAAAACAAGGAAAATCCTCATTTTAAAGATAACTTGGAAATTCAATAACTCTCAAACCATAAGTCTTTTTGGCCTCAAATTTTAGAGGAAAGTCATTCACACGTTTATCTCTCATTGTGCAAAATTTGGAATCATTATCCCAAGGAAACGAGTCCTTTACTTTAGTTTCAAGTTATCCCTTATTTAATAGTATTTTCCACATATTCTTTATTTCCTTCCCCATTATTTAATTATCTTGAGTTCCTTGAACCCCAAGGATCCTTTATAACACGAAATCCTATTATGGGAAATTATCTTTTAGCCTTTTGATCACTTTTACTCATTTTCTTATATATTCCGTTATTCCCTTGTATTCTTTTATTAAATGGAATTCCCTTTTTCATTTCTTTTTATTTTTCTTTCAAATGGGCTTAATGGCCAATAAGGCCCATCAAGAAAGCATGCAAGGCCATTATATACAAAATTCATTCAAAACAAACCATGAAATCACACATTGGTCTTATTTATTTATTTAGAAGAGATTTGCAAATCTCATTACATGCATTGAAAAAATGAGGTTATAACAGAATTGTTCTCACACGGGAGCAAAAGCTCTATGTCCTAGAGATACCAGAGGCACATGAACCTCTTCCCAATGCACCTAAGGCTGATAAGGATGCTTACAAGAAGCACACTAAAGATGTTGTTGATGTCAAGTGTTTGATGTTATGCTCTATGAACTATGAGTTGCAAAGACAACATGAGAACATGGACGTTATTGAGATGGTCACACATCTTAAGAACATGATCCAAGATCATGCAAGATAGGAGAGATATGAATGTCTCTAAGGCGTTGTTCAAATGTAGCATGGCAGAAGCAGATCCAGTAGGTCCTCATGTGCTTAAGATCATTGGGTATGTGGAGAACCTATCTAGAGTGGGATTCCCTTTGGGTCAAGAGTTAGCCATTGATGTGATTCTAGAGTTTCTCCCAAAATCCTACAGTCAGTTTGTCATGAACTACAACATTAATGACTTTTACAAGTCATTGATAGGGTTACTAGGCATGTTGAGAACAGCTGAGGCACAAATGAAAAAAGACAAGGCCAAGTCTGTGATGATGATCAACAAAACAAAGGAAAGTCTAAGGGAAAAGGCAAAGCTAAGAAGAGCTCTAAAGCTGGTTAAAAGCCCAAGTCTTCATATCAAGGCAAAGGGAGGATTACAGAAGGGATGCAAGTGTTACCACTGTCACCAAGTTGGACATGGGAAGAGGAATTTTCCCCTCTACATGGAGGAACTAAAGAAGAAGGAGGAGGAGATAGAGATCTCCACTTCAAGTATATACATTATAAGACAATTCTAAATTACTTCTTCATCACTGGAATGTGATACCAGATGTAGATTTGACATATGTTTGATATGTAGGATCTGCAAGAAGTAGACCTTTATGAAAGGACAAGGATGGACTGTACAGAGCTAGAGTTGTTGCAACTTCAGTATACATTTAGAATTTATCTTAGCCCATTGGGAATGTAATAGAGTTAATTGAATTGCTATTTCATTATGTCTATAATAGAAACATTTTACTTTATGCATCTTGTATGGACAAGGATGATTATAAATAAGAAGTTATTTATGATTCTATTTCAAAGATATGATCTTGTATGGCAATGCCCCAAAATATCTTGTGATCTTTATATGAAAGGATCAAATGATGAATCTTTATAACATAAATACTTAAAGGATTACAATTGATAACTCAAACAATCAATATCTATAGCATTGTCATCTATAGCACATATATGATATATGCATATCTAGAACACATATTGATGTTTATCTAGACTCTTTTGGTTATTGAACCAACAAGAGACATGCAAGTCTTATTTATGAGCAACATGACAAACCACCTCTGACAAGGTGTAGTGGAGAGATCAATCATTCTATTAGATATTACACATGTTGATCTATGAAGATCTTATAAAATAAATGATATAGATAGTTGTTTGTACTTCATTATATTTATTGATGATCTCAGTTGATATAAGGTTTGTATTTGGTGAAATACAAACATGACCCTCTTGATGTGTTCAAGGAGATCATAAATGGAGTATGATTTGATAAAAGTATTAAGAACCTTTGATATGATCAAATGTTGAAATACTTTACAACAATAGTTTGAGAACCTTTTAGATAGATTGTGTTAGTGTATCACAAGTTAAATCCACCTGAAACATGATGATGTGTGAGAAAGAAGGAATTACATCCTGATTGATCATGATGTGATCATAATTTAATCTATTATTCTAATTTCCTCATGGATATATACTTTATGCTAAAACAATTTACCGTCTAAAATGGTTTAAAATACATGATATGGGAATGTCTTAATATGTGTTAGTGATTGAAACTTTTGCAAGAAAATTATAAGGTCCCTAAACTTGCTTAATGAGTTGAATAAGCTTAATTACCATAATTTAATTATTATAACCCTAATATAACCTTTTTATATGCTTTTAAATCATATGACAAGCTTAAGTTTCAAATTTGGTCCAATTTGGACATTGTTTGAGCAAGTTATGCAATTTTATGCACATTTTGGACTTTTCTACAATTTACCCAATTGAGAGGTTTTCTTTGCAATTTATCACTTGCATTATGTTCCTTGGCTATTCTATCATCATTCTTGATCCTGTTGATCCATACGGCACCTATTTAATCCTTGGTTTGAAGGTGTTTTCTCTAAGGATATTTTAGGGTTTACCCCTTCACGGATGAGCTACCTTTAGTAGCTATCAACTAATGAATTATGTGATTGGTTGGGAAATTCGACAAAGGAAATCTAAGAAGGTCTATAAGGATGGTGGGTGATCTTCTTTTGTGTGCGCTTGTATATTCTTAATATTTTAAGTCCATAGACACGTGGGGAAGCTACTTTTATACCTCGTGCTTGCTTCCATCCTTATACATGGGCTATATTTACCTCTTCCTTGCCCAAGTTCGAATCTATGCTTTCTTTATCTTTCCTTTAACCTGGAACAATGAATACCCACTTTTTTTCTATGGAACCAAGTGTTCTAAGGTAGAATACAACCTCTTTTTGGAGAAGAATGTCTCCTAGAGCTCCATTTAGCCCTACCTAGGGTTTCCAAGGTCATCTTCTAGGGAATTCGACCAAGGAAAGTTATTGTATTCCATCCTTCTCCGTTTCTCTTACTCTTCTCCTTCCTTAAACCTTCCTCCAGATCATAACCTTGCTTTTCCATGGTAGAAATTTCTCTAAAGCTCTAAAACCCTACCTTTATTGCTCCTTATGCTTAGGGTTTGCTCATTTGATGAAGACAGGTGCTAGATGGACGAATTCATAGCTTATTCTTGGATTTTTCTACCCTACCTGCTCGATATTTCTTTTTTGGGGGGTTTTATATTCTCATTAGAGGCAATTTTTATAACTTTCTCCATGTTTATTTCTTACCATAAGCTTTCTAGATCATGTTCTTGCTTGAAAATGATGATACATGCACTAAAAAGCTATGCTTGACTTGGATTTCGATTTTTATAATGTTCCCTATTCTGATTTTAGTTCAAGATGAACCTGTGATCATGTGTACATTATTCCTAAGGTATAATATGACTTGGATCAGGTTGGTTTGACAACCTATGGTGCTAAGCACCTATCAACCAATGGTCAATTTTAGGGTTTAAAGCTGATTTCTTATATAAATCCATGACCCGATGATGTTACCATTGCAACAACCCTATGGTGTTTTTTTCATGACAACTGATGGTCTTGATCAAAGGTGTCAAATTATGGTGATATCCTATGGTCACCCCCCTTAGGTCAGGTTTTGGATCAATTAGAAGTTTAATGATCAATCATTAAGTATCCTACTGATGTTATCAATCAATGATGACATTAGCTTAATATTTGATGTTGACTAATGAATATAGTGTTGATCTAACAACCTATGGTGATTTAATGGTCACTAATGATGGTGTATTAGTTCTATACAACCTATAGTAAGTTAAGCATTATGGTTGTAGCATCAATTAAGCCTTAGACCAATGGTTTCTTGGGTCACTTGATGCAATGGTCGGACCTATACTGTAATTGATTGTTTTAACATATGAACTTGACCCAATGGTCAAGATCTACTGTTTACTCCTACAATAAAGTGTAATGATGGATAATGTAATATTTTGGTCCTAATAATGTGATTTAGATGGTTTTACTTTATATGATCAACTTAAGGAGCTTACTTGTTGACAATGGATGGCTTGTTTTAAATGAACAGTCGATTATGGGTTTTACCCTACTCACAATGGAACTTTTTGTGTTGTTAATAAAGGGATGTCAAGGGTTAAATGGCGACTCTTTCTAGAATAAAAATCAAGGACTTCATAGGTGGTTTATCTAAGGTTTTTACTTATGTAAACAACCAATGGTCTTACCTTTTAAACATCCAATGGTTCTGGGTGACATTATGGTATGGTGATATGGGTTGAATGATGATGAAACAAATGGAAGGTTACCCTTAATAAGGTAGTATTACCTATTCACTCATATGAATAGAAGGGATGAATACCAGATTGTGTTGATATGTAACCCTAATGAGGTATAGCTTGTTATACCTAGCTTTAATATAACTAAATGATGGTAATTGGGTATGAATAGTCCTTGATTGACTAATTCAATCATGGGTGCTCTCTTATTGTTTTTGAAACCCTAGTATGCTATAACCCGATGGTTATACCTTGATTTATGTGTGGGTTCATACTTGAGAATAGTATGGAATGTTATTGTGATGCTTCACCTTATGCATCCATGATCCAATGGGGATGTCGTGAGTTAGGGTTTGGGTATAAGTGTTGATTAGTAACATTGATATAATTTGTCATGTTGAACCTAACTCTAATGCAAATAGATAAAGATGAGTATTCATGTTTAACATTCTTATATGATGGAATGATGGTGCAATAACCTCCTTAATATGATCATAACCCTAATGTGTTAATTGGTGGTTATCATAGCCACATGGTTGATACTTTCTTATGCTAAACATGTGCATTATGAATATGATGAGGGTTGATCATATCTAGATTCCTTGCATGTTGTTGTAATAAAGGAATGTTCTTAATGTTAATATAACCCTGCTATGATTGTTTATGAATATCTCCTAGCTCATTAATGCAATATTGTGTTGATCTGGTGTATTATATGTAAGTGAAGTTGTTGATCCTTGTTATAAGGCATGCAAAAATAATGATGATCTTATAGGGAATATTATGATGGTCTTAACGACCTTTGGGCATGGTTGAGCCCTGAATGAGGTGTAATCCTCTTGTGTTGATAAGGGTTGATACCCTATGATATTGTGAAAAGGATTTTATATCTTGTGATAGTATGATGGTCTTAATGACCTTTGGGCATGGTTGAGCCCTGAATGAGGTGTAATCCTCTTGTGTTGATAAGGGTTGATACCTTGTGATAGTATGATGACTAGTGTGGTCTCATGAATGGGAAGTGAATAGTACCATGTGATGATTAGATGAGAAATTATGTTTCACACATTTATATATTTTGAAGTTGTGATATTTATGTGATTGTTAGAAGTGAATTAGGGTTTGTATGTCCGCTTGTTTGATGCAGCCTTAATTCACCCAATTGGCATAACTAATCAAGTGAAACCATAATCATGTAGTGCACTGTGCCATAGATCCATCTGAGTGTCAGAATTTTCCATATGGTGAAACGAGTATTCCTAAGGGAAACTCGGAGCGCATACTGTTGAGTATGTGGGGGTGGCAAGTTGAGGATATATCCTTATCATCCACAATGTAGATTTTGGATTCGATGGTCATGCCTCATACATCTGATGTGATTGAGAATGGCTACAGTCGTGTCTCAGTGATTATATATGTGACAAGATTGGAGGATAACTACGATTGTACCTCAGATGGTAGGGTATACGTACCCACCTCCTTTCACTAGTGTTGTGAACTGTACCAAGGATGGACTAGGCTATTAGAAGCTAGACCTTATGTGTTGCTGTGGCGGACCGTACTGACCGGGGGCGGAGAAGATCTTAGGAGTCTGGATCTTCCTAGATCTTGTGTGGCACTAATTTTGACTTAGCCGTGGTTAGTTGGATTTTGAGTGGTATCCTCAATTTCCTCAGGGTGTAATTGTTGGGTTTTAGGGGAGGCAGAGAAGGCAGCGGAAACAAATATTTTCTCTCCCAAACCCGGAACAAGGAAATGTGTCAACGTCTATACAATAGGAAAGGATGGTTTTTGGAATCATACCTTGTCCCGAGGCTTGCTCGGCGACAATACCTTGCCCCTTGCGCGGTCTTCACCTCCGGTCTTGGACGGTGTCTGTACAGCTCCTGGTCGCATTGGGACTGATGACTCCTGGTCTTACCGGGACTGTCAGGATTGACAGTTGTCCTCTGAGCAGTAGAAACCTCCCGCCTCTGAAGTAGTCCACACAGACCACCTGGAACTCCAATCTCCTTGTCCCACAAGGAATTGGAAGGAGTCGCACCCTCCTGTTAGCGTACTAGTCGCCAACACACTCTCCTGCTACCAGTCGCAACTGCAGTTGTCTTTCCCTTATTGTGCCTCCCTTATCGGGTAGCACTTGCTTGGGCTCTCTCGGTTACCAAAACCAGAGAGAACGACAACTTTGCAGAGCAACTGATTGCACTGAGTTGTCCTTTGAGAAGCCCCCAATACCCCTATATATATAGGAGGGTCATGGGACAGGGTTCTCTATCCTGGGCGATATGGGACTAAAGCAGGAGTAGAAGGGTTCGAGATTTTCCACAAAAACAACCAACTCGCAACCTGAACCGATCGTTTCACAACTGAAACGGTCGGATGGGGACCTGATCCGGTCGGTTGACACCTCAACCGATCGGTTGGGACCCATGAGCCGATTGGTTCATTACTGAACCGGTCGGTTCGTGGTCCTGATCAGTTCCCGATTGACTTTCCTTCTTTTGTTTCTAATTGGTATCGAATACCAATCCTTTTTCCAATCAAATTGGGCAACTGAAACAAAAGGAAAATTCTCACCAATCCTACTTTCCCAACTTGCTCGGTTGCACCAGTTGAACCGATCATTTCAATACTTGAAGCAATCATTTCACCCTGTCCATGAGTCGATCGACTCAACACTTGAGCCGACCGGTTCACCAAGCTCATCCAATTGGTTCATCACATGAGCCGACCGGTTGGGAGTGCATATTGTGCAGAATCAGTCAATTGCGGTTTCAATCAATCCGATACTCCAATCAATGTGTCCAACACCTTGAACATTATGATATTGAGCTATCAATTGATTGAGTGTTTAATCGAACTACTAAACTCCTTTAGTAATCAATCTAAACATTGTTTGTGGACAAAACTCCTCTTCCAGGTTAAATCCTATGTGTGTGACCCTGCAGGTCCATTTCACGTTAGCAGTGAAAGTCCATAACACTTATGACTTCACAAGAAAAGAGCGGTGCCTAGTCACACATCAGTGCTACCCAAGTGAAATAGAAAGTTGGAGAACAACTTTCAATCCTACAATCCGTGAATGGTGTTACAGTGAATGTATAATTCCGTTGTCACTGATATCCTGAATGAACTCGAGGCATGGAACAGTCATCCTATCAATTTTCATTCACTTTCTTGATCTCAGAGTAGATTGGAATAGATATGTATGACATCAATATCACATACTGATCCACACATGCATGCACACCTTTCTCAATCCTACTCATCAAGTGGCCATGGATATCAAACTCCTTTAGGAGGGACAAATCCCATATCTATCACTCACCCCTCAAAAGCCCCATGTGTCAAAGCCACCCAATCATCACCTTTATAACAACCCATGTTTCAGGACTGCGTTTGATGATGTCAAAGTGTGCCCAACGACATGTGTTGAGTGTAGTGATTTCAGGTCAAAGAATCACACTCACCACCATCACTGTGAGTACTGACTGTGACTACCATATCATGGTTCCATGTGTCAAACTCACGGTGGGTATGTCCGGTACACTTGTTCTCTAACAAGTACCTATGTGTTTGGTTTGATATCTCTATATCATGACTAATGAGATTCTGTCATCAACCAACACCACAATCTAGTCTTGTGTGTCATTGATGTCTATCTACCTTCCACAATGACATCTGACTAGGGACATAATGAGAATGTACAAACTCTTAGCATTCGTATGATCTCATCGTTCAGGTCCTGAACCTGAAGGCATACATCATTGAGTATTGTCATTCTCTAGATATTCAATATGTTCTATCACTATCTCATATGATTGAACCATAAAGAATTGGAAGATTGCCTTTGATGTTTATCAAATCAATCTTAATGTATCCCACCAATCATCCCATGATTGGCTCTCAAGGCATACATACCAACAGACTCCCACTTGCACTGCGAGCCAATCACCCTTGAATCATATTCATAGTGATCTTCAAACATGTCCCACATGTTACTGTGCTCTAGTGTGAACATAGTGAGTTATGGCAACACCTTGCCAAAGTCAGTATAAATTACATGTATCACATCTCTTCGATGTACGTGACACGTATGAGATGGAGTTGCTGTAATATGCGATCCAGTATTCCTTTGCTAACCTTTAGCCACATTGCATGATCAAGGATTCCATACTTGTCATCAATGACTGAAATATCTATAAGTTCATCTTATGAACTTCCAGATCCATATAGTATCCACTGTTGTTCTCTAACACACAGATACTCGACATTTCCTTTTAAATGGTTTCATTGGAACACTTCCAATTATCAACAAACTTTCACTTTTATATATCCTATATATATATTTTGTGATTAATTTTCTGTCATTTCAGAAGTTCGCATCAATGTAACTCTTTACATTGAACTCTTCCTTATCTCCATAGAACTAGTACTTCTCAAGTACTTATCAAGTTCTCATGGTATTCCAGTAATCCTTATTGGAAGTAGACAGACATCCACTCGTCATGTCCCACATGTGAGTTATCAGGATGAGCACATCATATTGGCATGTCCTACATACAAGATGATGAATGCATTTTGTTCTTGCCATGTCCATACATGCAAGATAATGGGATGATTACATACATGATAGATCCATATCTATTCTTAGTGTTCCCATTCTTCATAAGAATTGGACACTTGGCCTTGGGATACTAAATCCATGTAACATGGACAAGTTTTCTCCCACTGAATCTGTGTACACTGAACCCTTCAGTACAGATTGCTAATGTATGCTTTCTCTTTTCATGTCAAGAGGTTTTCAATAACTATCTCTATAGATCTCTATTCCTATCACATAGGAAACATCTCTATCTTCCTTAAAGATAATTTCCACTTTTGGATTTCCATTTTAGAACATTTCCATTTCATATCAACATGTGGAATGTGAACACGCTCCCACTAAATCACAGATCCCTTCTTTATCTTTGACATATCAGTCAAACCCTTTGACTATATCATCAAAGTAAAGATCCAATTCTGAGTTGCTTGTACCCAATCAATCACATTGATTAGTCCATTGTAACTTATAGACTTCATTTGCATTAGTGGATTCATAAACCTTATAGGTTGTGTCACGTACACATCCTTTTTTTTATTCCTCATAGGAATGCGGTTTTAGTATCCATATGCCAAATGTCTTAGTCATTAAGTTGCACTCAACAAGCATCATCCTTCTCAAAATGTTATCCATGTGTCTTAACACTTAAGACTTATTTGCACTTATGGATTTTATTCCAATGGGTGCTTACATCAAGGTCATACCTTATGGTTCACATGGATGTCATTTAGGATGTAATGGTCATAAACCATAACTCAAAATTTAGTTCCTCATATTCATCTAGATAGTTGACTCATCACATGAACAACTCATCGCATAGATAATTGAGGTGTATCTGTCAAGGATATAAGAACTCACAAGCTTTGTGATTCTTAATGTCCTTTATTAGTGTAGGGTATTCTTTATTTAAGAAGAATTTAGTTATTTGATAATCATTCTCTAACTCCTTAGAGTATGATTCCTTCTTGATTTAGACATCACCATGCCTTAATCATGAGTTCACTATGATACACTATCATAATCACTCATAAGGATCTCAAACATTTGGTCCAAGTATTTCATTCATTGATCTCATCAAGAATTAACACTTTACCAAATTCGTACTTCATCTATGATATTCTTGAACACTTCAAGATATTCATATTGGTATTTCTTCAAACACCATTTGAAGTACTAGCATTCGTTCCAATAGGTATGTAAATACATCACATGTATTATACCTATTTGAATAATAATTCTCCCACTACCATTAGTGAAGATTGATTAATCATGTCTAAGAGATTCATGTATCTTACTGGTTACCCAACCAAGAGAGCCTAGATTTATCCATCATATGGAAATAGAAATGAATTTCTCATGATTGATGCTAATTTGATTGTTTGAGTTATCAATAACTTTAGGTATCATTTTATCTTATGCATACCATGTATCAAAAGATAAACAAGGCATTGCCACAAAGATCATATCTTTAAGATTGAAATATTAACTTTATTAATTGCCATCATTGTCATACAATATGCAAAAATAAAGTGTTTCTATCTATTGGCAATATATGAAATAGCAGTTCTCAACTCTATTTCGTCCCCTTTAGGCTGAAATAAACTGAAAGGTACTCCTATCTATGGCAGCAACACTTGCTCCAATGATGGGTACTCCTTTCTTGGTCCTTTCACAAAGGCCATCACTTCTTTGTGGATATTGCATATCATATATGACATATCCATATCTTGGTATCATATACCTCAGATAAAGAAGCGGTTCATTTCATGATACCTTAGGTGGAGATCTCCATCCCCTCCTTCATCTTCTTTTGTTCTTCCAGATATAGAGGGCAATCCCTCATACACCCTTTCCCCATGTGCCTTGAGGCTGAAGACGGCTTGGATTGCTGGCTAACATCAGAACACTTCTTTGCTTTGCCATTGTCCTTGCCCTTAATAATTACCTTTTCTTTTATCACATCAAAGATTATGGTTTGTCTTTCTTCATCTTTGCCTCTACTATCCTCAACATGTCCAACAACTCTGTCAACGCTTGTCAAAGTTGTTCATGTTGTAGCTTATCATGAATTGTATGATTCTCACAACATTTGCAGTATCATACCAATAGCCAACTCTTGGCTCAGAAGGAATCCTTCTTAGTCAGGTTTTCAACATACCCAATCACATTAAGTGTGTGAATACCTTACTGGATCTCCTTCTGTCATGACATACTAGGACAATGTCTTGGAGACATCATATGTCTCATGTTGTCTCTGCAACTCATAGTTTAGATAACACAACATCAAGCATTCCTTATCAATGTCTTCCTCGGTATGCTTCCATAAGCATACTTTCAGCCATTGATATGGTGGGATCGAGTTCATCTGGTTCTGGTATAACTAGGACTTAGAGCTTTCGCTCTTTGATTGAGAACACTTCTCATCATCCTAACCAGTCGTGGAATTATTCCCATTTAATTTGTTGGTCTCAAAGACCGGTCGCAAATAAAGTGATTATTGTTGATTAACCATTTATTTTAACAAAAGGAAATATATGCAATTTTAGTCCAAAACTCTTTTTGACTTGTTTGATTGATTTGAAAAGTTGACGATAAAATTAGGCCTTTAATTAATTATCGCTCCCACTATTTTACTTCAAATTGATAGCCCTCACCATCAATTCGGAAGATTGCAACGTACAACCTTCTAGTGGGCAAGATCCTGAAATCCTCTAAGTCATGGACCAGCTAGGGCTGTCACCCACAACTTAGATCTCTCAGGTAGGCAACTTTTGCCAATTGCATCATATGCAACTCTTGATAAGATGTCATATGCAACTCCTTGCCATGATCATCTCCATGCCTCAAGGTGCTAGATCCTATCTAGGTCACCTTGTTAAGTCCGACCCAAAGCCAACATGATGAATATGCACCCTGCTTGGGCAGACCCACATATCCATCCTTCACGCTTCCATGAGATAGACGGTGCACCACGCTTGGGCGTGCCCACACTTGGTCGATCAAGCTTTTCACGTGTGTCACATTTGGAAGGCATCTAAAACTTAATATTTAATGAGGGATTTGGTTTTATAAACATATACGTATCCAATCACCACAATACATAGTATGTATCATATACATGCTATATCCCACATAAAACATGCAAAATGATAAAAGCGATGATTATGGCCATCCTATTGTGATTCCTCGAGCCAAGAGGAATCACGATCATCTAGGTCTACATCACATGCAACATGTACAAGATGAACTTTGTGCTTTGCCTTCTGAGTAGATAAACTCATCACATGAATGATTTGCTCATTCTGGCCCAATCGTCTGGGTGCCACCAGCCGATCGGTTGGCTCCTCCAACCGATCGGTTTGCCTGGTCGTCATGCATCTCATCATGTCCACCACCCACTCGTCTCGCTCCTCGAACTGGTCATCAATCAATCGGCTCACACCTTGAACTGATCGTCTGGAATGTCAACCGATCGGTTCATGCCTTGAACTGATCATCTCAGCTGTCGTCAGGATGTCCTCCGTTCTTCGACATAACAAGAAATAAAATTCTATCCTATTTTACATTGTAAAAAGAGAAACCTCGAGTTACATTCAAGGGGAGCAAAGGTAGGAAAGAAATCTCAAATTATTTCGAGTTACATCAGGAATAGGAGAAGGAAGATTGGTGCACAGACCGAGATGCAAGCAACCACATACAACCATACAAAGATAGGGTTTATTGGCCATAACCACGCTATACATCCACCACAAAACTCGTTTAAGGGCGACGTGTATCGAGTGCATTAATAATATATATCATATATGTAAATTGGGATTTGTGGATTTAGGATTGGACATGCATAAAGCCAATATTATTTGCATCGTATGCAATAAATAAAGGCGACAAACCAAAATCGATCATATCGATATTCCCAAAGTATAGAGTAGTTGATGTGGCTCTGATACCACTGTTGGGTTTTAGGGGAGGTAGAGAAGGCAGCGGAAACAAAAATTTTCTCCCCCAAACCCGGAACAAGGAAACGCGTCAACGTCTATACAATAGGAAAGGATGGTTTGTGGAATCATACCTTGTCCCGAGGCCTGCTCGGTGACAATACCTCACGCCTTGTGCGGTCTTCACCTCCGGTCTTGGACGGTGTCTGTAGAGCTCCTGGTCGCACCAGGACTGACGACTCCTGGTCTTACCGGGACTGTCGGGATTGACAGTTGTCCTCCGAGCGGCAGAAACCTCCCGCCTCTGAAGTAGTCCACACGGACCACCTGGAACTCCAATCTCCTTGTCCCACAAGGAATTGGAAGGAGTCTCACCCTCCTGTTAGTGTACTAGTCGCCAACACACTCTCCTGCTACCAGTCGCAACTACAGTTGTCTTTCCCTTGTGGTGCCTCCCTTATCGGGTAGCACTTGCTCGGGCTCTCTCGGTTACCAAAACCAGAGAGAACGACAACTTTGTAGAGCAACTGATTGCACTAAGTTGTCCTTTGAGAAGCCCCCAATACCCCTATATATATATGAGGGTCATGGGATAGGGTTCTCTATCCCGGGCAATATGGGACTAAAGCAGGAGTAGAAGGGTTCGATATTTTCCACAAAAACAACCAACTTGCAACCTGAACCGATTATTTCACAACTGAAACGGTCGGTTGGGGACCTGAGTCGGTCGTTTGACACCTCAACCGATCGGTTGGGACCCATGACCTGATCGGTTCACTACTGAACTGGTCAGTTTGTGGTCCTGATCAGTTCTCGATTGACTTTCCTTCTTTTGTTTCTAATTGGTATCGAATACCAATCCTTTTTCCAATCAAATTGGGCAACTGAAATGAAAGGAAAATTCTCACCAATCCTACTTTCCCAACTTGCTCGGTTGCACCAGTTGAACCGATCGTTTCAACACTTGAAGCAATCGTTTCACCCTGTCCATGAGCCGATCGACTCAACACTTGAGTCGACCGGTTCACCAAGCTAAGCTGGTCGGTTCATCACATGAGCCGACCGGTTGGGAGTGCAGATTGTGCAGAATCAGTCAATTGTGGTTTCAATCAATCCGATACTCCAATCAATGTGTCCAACACCTTGAACATTATGATATTGATCTATCAATTGATTGAGTGTTTAATCGAACTACTAAACTCCTTTAGTAATCAATCTAAACATTGTTTGTGGACAAAACTCCTCTTCCAGGTTAAATCCTATCTGTGTGACCCTGCAGGTCCATTTCACGTTGGCAGTGAAAGTCCATAACACTTATGACTTCACAAGCAAAGAGTGGTGCCTAGTCACACATCATTGCTACCCAAGTGAAATAGAAAGTTGGAGAACAACTTTCAATCCTACAATCCATGAATGATGTTACAGTGAATGTATAATTCCTTTGTCACTAATATCCCGAATGAACTCGAGGCATGGAACAGTCATCCTGTCAACGTTCATTCACTTTCTTGATCTCATAGTAGATTGGAAGAGATATGTATGACATCAATATCACATACTGATTCACACATGCGTGCATGCCTTTCTCAATCCTACTCATCAAGTGGCCATGGATATCAAACTCCCTTAGGAGGGACAAATCCCATATCTATCACTCACCCCTCAAAAGCCCCATGTGTCAAAGCCACCCAATCATCACCTTTATAACAACCCATGTTTCAGGACTGCGTTTGATGATGTCAAAGTGTGCCCAACGACATGTGTTGAGTGTAGTGATTTCAGGTCAAAGAATCACACTCACCACCATCACTGTGAGTACTGACTGTGACTACCATATCATGGTTCCATGTGTCAAACTCACGGTGGGTCTGTCCGGTACACTTGTTCTCTAACAAGTACCTATGTGTTTGGTTTGATATCTCTATATCATGACTAATGAGATTCTGTCATCAACCAATACCACAATCTAGTCTTGTGTGTCATTGCTATCTATCTACCTTCCACAATGACATCCAACAAGGGACATAATGAGAATGTACAAACTCTTAGAATCTGTATGATCTCATCGTTCAGGTCATGAACCTGAAGGCATACGTCATTGAGTATTGTCATTTTCTAGACATCTGTTCTATCACTATCTCATATGATTGAACCAGAAAGAATTGGAAGCTTGCCTTTGATGTTTATCAAATCAATCTTAATGTATCCCACCAATCATCCCATGATTGTCTCTCAGGTCATACATACCAACAGTAATAACAGATGTAATATATCCGTATAGCATATTTGTTTAGGGTTATACACAACATTTCACATTGGATGATAACCCTTATTTGTTATCTTTACAAAAATATGATGCTTAGTGCAATTAAGAGATAGTAGATATACTTATGTTGTGGTTATTCTTAAGATTGTAGATGCGTACATACAGTAGCCATGATTATGTTGATAATTATACTGCTACTGCTAATTATAATCATGATGCTAGCTATCTCAGGTTGTTAATTATGTTTAGCTTCCTAGCCGTGCCTTTGTAACTAGAGATGCATATATTGTTGATCCAGATAATTTTGCTTATGTTGTTAGCTCTTTTTATGATGTTGATATGTTCAACCTATTAGACATGCTAATGTTGTTAGCTATGCTTATGTGGCTAGACTTATTCATAATGATAGAGATTCTATGTTACTAGACTTGCTCATGATGCTAGATATGCATATGCTACTGAATTGCTTATATTGTCAACAAGATAAAGGATGATAGTCTGGCTAATGATGATAGTTATTATATGCTCCTTTATGTAATTTGTCAATCATCCGTGCTGCTGAGATTTTTTGTTATATCTGATTAAAATGATTAACAGTTTAATTACTTAAAAATGTTGTAGTCAATAATCATGGTTGGAGGTTATATCTCTTGTTGGGACATGGGTCTCACCCTTGTGGTTCGCCACATCTTTTTAGGTAATCTGAAGTGACAAAAACAAACCTGTGGAAGCAAAGAGGAGCTACAGTAATGAATCTATGAGAAAGTTGTTTAGATGTCTAGTGTGTCCTAGATTCGTCCTTGTACTCTCATGTCCGGGTGAGAAATAGTTTGTATATGGTGTTTCAAACGAATCAGACTTTTGTTAGCATATTAATACTTATTTGTGTGGCATATATGAATATTGTTCTCCTGTGTATATATGTGGTGACTAAGATGATAGAACAATTTGTATCAAATTCTTGGAATAGTATGGATATAAGAAAGATTTTGGGCTCTTATGCAAATGTTTCTGAGCGGGTGCTGACGCTGAAATCGATTTTAATTTACCCATATTTCTGGGTATGTGATTAATTAGTGATTGATTGTGTTTTATGTTTTGAGTAATCTCATTTAGTGTAACGGGTTCTCACAAGTTGGTATCAGAGATTTAGGCTCACTAAGTCTACAAGGACACTAGGACTTAGGACTAGGATGATGTCAAAATTAGGAATATGACACAAAAACATGGTGCATACTGCCTAATCTCAGTACTTGGATGCCCTGACTAGGTAGTCAATTATTGAAGAAAAGGTAAGTATGGAACTCTTAGATTGTTATTTTTCTGATTACTCTAATCAAGTAATCATTTTGAGACAATCTAAAGAGCATAACAAATAAGAAAGCATGGTGTGAATATCTCAACCCTACCTTAAAGAAGATGAGAATTGCATCATTATCTATCAAAACTTGAATGTTTGGTAAATATAAGAGAAAGATACAACACCATGAAATCTAAATCTAAATACAAATAAGGAAAAGAGGAGTTCTTGAATATGTGATTCAAGAAGATAATAACGTAAAAGACAGATAAGTCTATGCTTATAAAGTGATTCAAGGTATGAAATCCATATAAGATGGAGAGAACTCCAATGATAAGTATATAATGAGAAGATAAATGAGAACAATGACAAAGGAATAAGGTGGAACCTGAGTTAATCTCAGACCAACCTATGTGTGTAAGAAAGTGTTAATGTAAAATCGGCATGTCATGTGAAAGAAATTAAGGGAGATGATCCATATTTAATGAAGAAAATGTGGAATATGATGATTTACATGCTGATAAGTGGTTGAAAACATAATAAAATAAGAAAACATATCCAAGTGTGATAAATAATCATCAAGGAAGGTGTAATGAGATATGTTAATCATGATGATTCCTATGCTAATGGCAAGGAACCCAAAATGAAAAAGATAAAATGATACATAAGAAGTTGTAACCTGCATAATGAAAATAGAATTGGTTACCTTTTTGCTAGTGACCCTTAAACAATGTTGCTATGATGTGGGAAGTGTGTTTCACTTTGTGTCTTTCCTTTCTAGGGCACAATTTTCAAGTGGATCATTTCCACTTGGTACCTGTGGTTTCACTGCAAACATGAGGGTGGATAGCTTATTATAGCATAAGGTTGTTTGGACTATGGTTCCAAGATCATAAAGTTTGTGATGAGTTTGCTTTTTAGCCTTCCAATAATTTGGGAGACGCCTCTTATATGTTTTGAAATTTATTATGTTGGCAAAAGTAGATGATATAAGGATGTGAGTTCCTTATAGCACATGAGGCAAATACCAAGGTAATGAATCCTAGTATCCAAGATGTATCAACAGTATGAAAAATATGTGAAGATTGGAGATGTTTATTAAATGAATATTCCAAGTGTTACTCTCCCTTAGAGAGAGAAAGATAGTTGATGATGACCCTCTAAATGTTGTTTGGAAGTAAAAAAAAGTGATTATATAATGTTGTGTTTGGTTCAGTGATAGCTGGGCAAGACCACTATCAAGGATAGATGGTTTGTAGGTCAATAGACATGTGATATTGTGTTCCTTTAAGATAAACCTATGATCAAATATCAATGCATAAGAGTTAGATTGGATGACATAATTCACATGACCATGATGAGTTTAGAGTTATGTCCTTTAGACTAACCAATGTACAAATAGAATTTATGAATAGGAGGAACATAGTGTTCCAGTCATGTCATATAACCGATATCAAGCTTTGAATGATGACATGTCAAAGTATTTCAATTATGGTAAAAAATATGATCAATATTTCTTCAAAAACCTTAGGGTTTCCGAAGCAACAATAGCTATGAGAACAAGTTGAACAAGAGTGAGATGGGGTTGATTAAATTTCTTTATGGGATCATGATATGTCTTCTAAGTAGGTTGTGTAAATCCTAGTAAGGTGAAGATAGTGTTGTTCTTTCATCGATAACAAGGTTGATGAGGAATGATGTTTTCTTGTATGGAATGATAGCTGTCAGTGTCATCATTTCTTTTGATGCTGAAAAAGAACTGACAAGAGTTCTAGTGTCAGTGTAAAAATAAAAAGGATGGATACATTGCCTTTTTTTATGCTTCAAGGAACGGTATGGGACACATGCAATGATTGGTAAAAAGCTAGCAAGTATGACTTTTGAATAATGCGTTGATATAATAGATATAATTTCCGGATGATAGCTAGAATTTAAAGTTGAAAGTTACTATTAGAGTTGTATAGATGACACAATAAGTTTCTACATTCCATATTGAGAATGTCTTCTTAGGTGGGGGGTTTTATGCTGACCCAAGATGAGATATGTATGAATGATGTGACATAACCATGATATGCAAGTAACCAAGTGAAGGTAATAGTATGAGGTGCAAAGGAAATACCCATCTTTGTTTACCTTGGATTTCGGGGGCGAAATCCCTATTAGGGGTTTATAGTTGTAAGGCCCCTTAACGTGCTTAATGAGTTGAATAAGCTTAATTACCATAATTTAATGCTTATAACTCTAATATAACCTTGTGATATGCTTTGAAATCATGCGAGAAGCTTAAGTTTCAAATTTGGTCCAATTTGGACATTGTTTGAGCAAGTTATGCAATTTTAAGTACATTTTGAAATTTTCTACAATTTACCCAAATGAGAGGTTTTATTTGAAATTTATAACTTGCATTATGTTCCTTGGATATTATCTCATCATTCTTGAGCTTTTTTATCCATGGGGAACCTATTTAATCCTTGGTTTGAAGGTGTTTTCTCTAAGGGTATTTTAGGGTTTACCCCTTCACAGATGAGCTACCTTTAGTAGCTATCAACTAATGAATTATGTGATTGGCTAGGAAATTGGACAAAGGAAATCTAACAAGGTCAATAAGGACGTTGGGGGAGCTTCTTGTGTGTTTTCTTGTATATTATTAATAGTTTAAGGCCATAGACACGTGGGGAAGCTACTTTTACACCTCATGCTTGCTTCCATCCTTATCCGTGGGCTATATTTACCTCTTCCTTGCCCAAGTTTGAAACTATACTTGATTTCTCTTTCCTTTAACTTGGAGAAACGACTACCCTCTTTTTTTCTGTGGAACCAAGTGTTCTAAGTTAGAAGACAACCTCTTTTTGGAGAAGAAGGTCTCCTAGAGCTCCATTTAGCCCTACCTAAGATTTCCAAGGTCATCTTCTAGGGAATTCGACCAAGGTAAGTTATTTTATTCCTTCCTTCTCTATTTGTCTTTCTCTTCTCCTTCCTTAGAACTTCCTCCAGTTCGGAACCTTGTTGTTCCATGGTAGAAATTGCTCTAAAGCTCTAAAACCCTACCTTTCTTGCTCCTTATGCTTAGGGTTTGCTCATTTGATGAAGAAAGGTGCTAGATGGACGAATTCATAGCTATTTCTTGGATTTTCTACCCTATCTGCTCGAGATTTCTTCTGTGTGGGGTTTCATCTTCTCATTACAGGCAATTTTTATAACTTGCTCCACGTTTATTTCTTATCATAAGCTTTCTAGATCATGTTCTTGCTTGAAAATGATGATACATGCACTAAAAAGCTATGCTTGACTTGGATTTCACTTTTTATAATGTTCTATGTTCTGATTTCAGTTCTATATGAACCTGTGATCATGTGTACGTTATTCCTAAGGTATAATATGACTTGTATCAGGTTGTTTTGACAATCTATGGTGCTAAGCACCTATCAACCAATGGTCAATTTTAGGGTTTAAAGTTGGTTTCTTATATAAATCCATGACCCGTTGATGTTACCATTGCAACAACCCTATGGTGTTGTCTTCATGACAACTGATGGTCATGATCAAAGGTGTCAAATTATGGCGACAGCCTATGGTCACCCCCTTAGGTCAGGTTTTGGATCAATTAGAAGTTTAATGATCAATCATTAAGTACCCTACTGATGTTATCAATCAATGATGACATTAGCTTAATATTTTATGTTGACGAATGAATATAGTTTTGATATAACAACCTATGGTGATTTAATGGTCAATAATGATGGTATTCAAAAAAGATGGGTGACCATCTAGGGTTTGGCGGTGGCAGCCGCCGCAACCGAGGAGGAAGGAGTGGAGGACGAGGAGGCAATGGGTGTGACCCCATCCCCTTGCGCATGAGGACGACACCGCAAGACCCCTCTGGCACTGCTGTTAATGGAAGTCTGGTTGAGAAAGCCCAAGGCAACAATGGCCACGAACAACAAAGCGACCGATCTTACAAGGAAGCAATGATAGGGCGTAAAGCTTCGAACCTGCTCAAGATCGTATCCCCGGATACGCTCACCACAAATGACATCAAGGTGGATTGTTCTGGGGCCCTCCACACCCTAACAATTAACCCGGAGTCGCTCCCGCCATTGCTTGAACCATGGCGTTACACTGTCATCGTCAAACTGATCGGAGGGAACATAGGTTTCCAAACCCTTGTAAACCACCTCTCACTGTTATGGTCGCCTTCAGACTCCTTCAGGGTGATCGACCTTGAGATGGGTTATTACATTATCCAACTAGCCAGCGAAGCAGACTTCATCAAGGCCATGACTGGAGGTCCCTGGACCATTTTTGGCAATTACCTCTCAGTGCAATCATGGTCTGTGGACTTCTGGCCATCAAATCTGATCCCACGCAGGTTGGTCGTGTGGCTGAGGGTGAAGGACCTTCCGGTCTACCTTTATCAAAATCAACTCCTTGCACTCATCGGCAACCTCATCAGAAAGACGATCAAGATTGATGAAACAACATCAACCGGTGACCGTGGCAAGTTTGCCCGCATCGCAGTTGAAGTAGATACCACCAAACCGCTCCTGCCGGTGATATTACTCAACGGGGAGCATTATCGTCTGGAATACGAAAACTTACCAATCGTAAGTATGAAGTGTGGACGAATAGGCCACTCGGATAAGGATTGTAACCACGCACTAACCTTTGTCCCTGTTGAAGCATCCTCCTCGGCACAGCTGGTCCCATGCATGTACTCGAAGGCGATACATGCCCCTAAACCTACAAGATGCCAACCACTGAAACAGAATGGCCCAAGACAGGAACAGGCACCCAACAAGGAGGCACCGAGCAAAGAGAACCCAGGAGACAAAGCAAATCATAACAAACCAGCCAGCACGGACCCGATCACCCCAGCAGACGACGGGGACAACTCTGATTGGGAAACTGTAGTTAGCAAAAAGAACAAGAAGAAAGGACCGCTAAAACTGCCGCCAAAACAGAAACATCAATCCAATGCATGTGATAAGGTGCGAGAAGCCAGTGCACCGGACACAGCAGTCATCATGATCGACGATCAGATGTCTTAGGGCAGGAATCTTGAACCCAATAATGGGGAGGCCTTCCGTTTTGGAAGCACGTTGGAACTTGCTGACTCAAACATCCCACCGGACAAGTTCTCCTGGGGAAACACCAGCCAAAGCAATATTGGTGTAATCCTCAGGAACTGAAAGATCATCTACCAAAATGTGGTAGTGAGCCTTGGACGAGAGTAGAAAAAAGGCAAAATAGCACAATCAATCGGCCAATTAGGACCCTCGGGTCCTCACAAAAAGCTCAACTTCACAGAGGAGGTCCAGGACATGGACACCATGGTCTCAGGTCCTCATGATGAAGTCGGTGAAGTTGGAAACAATGCTACTGACGGGGAAGGCCAAGGAAAAGGCATCCTTGTTGTAATTCATTAACTCCACTATCCACTCTTAAATGAATATCATCTGCTAGAACATCCAAGGAGCATGCTCCAAAGATAAAGTCAGACTTGTTAGAGAATATAAAATGAAGTATAATCTTCACATTCTAGTTCTTATTGAAACCAGGTGCAGTGGCACCTCCGCGAGCAATGTTATTAAAAAAATAGGTTTTACCTCTTCACATCGTGTGGAGGCCCATGGGTTCTATGGTGGAATTTGAAAAACCACTAGAGGGGGTGAATATGGTTTTAAACTAATTTAACAATAATTTAACTCAAACAACCACAAGTGAGAAATCAAGAAGGAGACAAAGGGTTTAGAGTGGTTCCAACCTTAGCAAATACTAAGGTTGTCAGTCCACTACCCGGTTGCTTACCCAACTGGGATTTTGAAAGTATCAATTTTATTACCTTCACAAGGAATTACACAAAATACAATACTTTCTTACACCCCTTGAACAGCCTTCACTTGAAGTAGATGCACCAACCCGAGGTAACCTTCTTGAAGTAACTCCAAGCTCCCCCTTGAAGTAGCCTTCCTCTTTAGAAGTAACCTCCCGTTGCACCAGCCTTCTTGAAGTATCTCAAGGTCCCCTTCTTCACCAAGAAGATTTCCAATCTCTCCAATCCGCAGCCTCCAACCTAGGAGTAGCAAGGAGAGTACAAACAATAATAGTGAACAAGAAAGGAAAATGGAAATTACAACTTATCCTTTGAAGCACAAGGCTTGATTTTCCTAGATCAAGCATGTAGATCTCCTAACCAATGTGTATGGAATTGTGATTGCTGTGGATAGGAGATGCTAGCCTATAGGACACGAAATTTGAGCTGAGAGAAGAAATAGCCAATTGTCAATATGCTCAATTGCTCACAAACAGGTTGCTCAATGTAAGTGTATGCTCAAAGATTGTTCAAGTGTAAAACAAGTGAGTTTAGGTGTCCTAAGGCATGTCCTATTTATAGAAATGTCCTACAAGTGCTTAAGGACGTTCTAGACACTTTCTAGGGGTTTCTAAGTGCTTAACTAGCCGTTAGGTATAAGTTAGTTGCTTTAACAATGGCTAGTTAATTAATTCTGCAGTTGCTGTCAGAGTCCATCTCGGTCGAGAAATGGTCGACCGAGACACCTACTCGGTCGAAGTTTTGTCGACCGACAGGCTCTCTGGATCAAGTGTTTTGCAACGTTTATCTCCAACTGCCAACTACTTTGTCAGCTGTGTCTAACGGCTACTTGGGTCTTTCTCAGTCGAGAAGTTTGTCGACCGAGAGTGTCTCGGTCGAGGATTTTGTCGACCGAGATAGACCCTATTTCAATGTTTCAAATAAATACATTAAGTGTGTGTATGAGTGTGCATATGTGACACTATTGAAGGAGATGACTTATCTAAATGTGGTGTTTAGCTAGGGAAGATCTAACGCTTGATTTACATGAAGTCTAAGTACTTGTACATTATATATTTGTACAAGTTTACAGTTGATTACATTTCATGACATTTACAATCATTCAAGCATATAGATTCCCTAGTGCTTTGTCATTCACCTTATTCCTGCAACACTCAAGTAGCATGTTAGATCAACAAGAATGAAATGTTTGTCATTATCAAAACAAAGGGATTTACAGATGTCCATTTAGCCAACAGAATTTGGGTCCTGTGGGATGAAGCAAAATGCCATCTGGAAGTAATAAGCAACCACCGACAATTCATACACTGCAGAATCAATCACTCATGGTATGTTACCTTTGTCTATGGAAGTCCTAGTCCATCGAAGAGAAAGTACCTATGGACAAGGCTCACTGAAATCTCACAACGTACCTCTACAGCTTGGGCAGTGCTGGGTGATTTCAATACAATGCTTGATATCTCAGAAAAACGTGGAGGTAAGCACTTTGATCGCACGAACAGCCGGTTGTTCAATGCCCTACTTTGGGGCAGTGGCCTAGCTGAGGTTCGTATGGTAGGACAATTCTTCACTTTCAAGAGGTAACGCCTTCTCGAGAAACTTGACAGAGTCATAGCTAACGATTTTTGGCTCCAAGTCGAGGGTGGTTTCAACTGTAGTGTCCTTCCTAGACTACACTCGGACCATAACCCGATTCTCTTATCGAGCTCCATCAATGTTGCAGCTAAACAGACAATTTTCAAAACCAAGGCAAGCTAGAAGCTCGCAGAAGATTTCAACCAGAACATTATGCCATCATGGGACAGCTCCAAAAGCTTCCCTGAGGCACTCCTACCTTTCAATTCGGTCATCCTTCAGTGGGAAAAGAAGAAACGCAAGAAGAAGCAGAGCTTAAAGAAATCCATTGTCTCCAAATTAGACAAATTCCAGGTGACCGATAGCCTAAATCCTAGTATTACTAACGATCTTATGTCTATTAACCTGCAAGAACAACACTCTAAAATTCTTCTCGAAGAAGAGTTGGACTGGCAACAGAAGGCACACATCCACTGGCTCAAGTGTGGCGATGGCAACACAAATTTCTACCATTCTTATGTCAAGGCCCGAAGGCACTTTGTTAAACTCAGCCATCTCTACAAAGATGATGGTGAATGGGTGGAGAACCCCGACGCTTTGCAAGCCCTGGTCCTAAGCCATTTTCAGAATCTTATGGCCCAACCAGAGACGAGCATCACAAATTCCCCGGATATCTCCAACTACCCTGACACTTTCAAGCTACTGACCTCCCAGGCCTACAATTTCATAGCAAGAATGCTCGGCCATGATGAAATTCGGAGGACTGTCTTCCTCATGGGGTCGTCCAAAGCACCCAGCCCCGATGGGGTATATACCAACTTCATATAGAGTCAATGGAATACAGTAGGAACTTCAGTCGTGATCATGATGCAAAAAGCCTTCAATAGTGGCCGTGTTGATGCCAACCTTGCAGAATCCCATATGATACTAATTCCCAAAACGAAGCAATCGCAAAGCTGCTCAGACCTACGACCAATCTCTCTTAATAATTCTTGCTTTAAACTTCTATCCAAGATCCTTGTAGAATGCATAAAGCCTCACCTTCCAGATTGGATCGTTGAAAACTAGTCGAGCTTCATCCCTGGTAGAAATATCAACGACAATATTTTGCTTGTGCAGGAGGTTATTCACTCCATGAAACAGAAACATTCGGGCAAGAAGTGGGTGGCAATTAAGCTCGATCTGTCCAAAGCTTTTGACAGAATGAACTGGAGTTTTATCGAGGATACTCTCATCAAGACAGGCCTTCCCCATATCACTGTGTCTCTTATAATGGATATCATCACCTTGGGCAGCACTTCAATTCTCTGGGGAGGCGTCCCCTTACCTGCCTTCAAGACAACAAGGGGTGTCCGCCAAGGGGACCCCCTTAGTCCATATGTCTTTGTCCTTTGCATGGAGAGGCTCTCACAGGCAATTAATGCAGCAGTCTCCAACAACAAATGGAAACCGATTAGGCTTACAAGGCACGGCACCCCCCTATCGCACGTCCTCTTCGTGGACGACATTCTCCTTATGGCTGAAGCGAACCCAGTTCAAGCTCTAAACATCCTTGAGGTACTCAATAACTTCAGTTTGGTCTCTGGACAAGTCATCTCAAAAGAGAAATCAAAGTGCTTCTTCTCTGCCAACACCACACGAAGTGAAGAGCACACCTTCTGTCAGGCCATCGGGATCCAAAGAACGAATGACCTGGCCAGATACCTGGGGGCTCCCATTCTTCATCATCGGGTCAATAAGACTACACATCAACATATATCCACCACTATTAGAGAGCGTATGTCAAGCTGGGCAGCTCGCCACCTCTCCCTGTCATGTCGAATCACTCTGGCCAAGGCTACTCTACAAGCCATTCCATCATACACAATGCAATCAGTCAAACTATCTCCATCTCTGTGCGATGATATCAACAAGCATATCAAGAATTTCATCTGGTCAGGTGGGAGGGAACAAAAGAAATTGTCCCTGGTCTCCTGGAAGACGGTAACTGAACCTAAGTATAATGGAGGCTTAGGCATAAAGAATGTTCGCGATCAAAACAAGGCTTTAATGCTCAAGAACGTGTGGAGCTTCTTGAATAACCATCAGGCCCCTTGGGTCAGAATAATGAGGGAGAAATATATGTGGGGAACACAGGCAGTCAACAAGCCCTGTTCGTCATCCTGGAGCTTCATAAAATGCAACTTGTCAGAAGTATCTTCTGTATGCTATAAAATGATCAACTATGGAGAAGGCACAAATGCTTGGTTAGACAAATGGATCAATGGTAAATTAGTAATCGACATCGCTCCCAACTGGCCTATCCCACATGAACTCAAAGATATGGAGGTCAAATCTATGTGTATGGATAGTGGTGAATGGGATACCTCGTTCATCAATGCATTCATGCCCCCTGAGGTCCAACATATCATCCACTACATTCCACCTCCCACAATCCACCCTAAACCGGATTGTTGGGTCTGGCCGCACGACACCCATGGGAATCTCACGACTAAGGCTGCCTATAACTGGATCAAAGAGGCAGATAACCCCGAAGACACCAATGATGGAATCTGGAAGTCTATCTGGAAAATGAAAGCGCCAGAGAAAGTTAAAACCTTTTCCTGGCTCCTTCAACACAAGGATTTGCTTACCAATACAGAGAAGAGTAGAAGACATATGGATGTGGATATTGTCTGCCCCATCTGTAACAACTGTGAGGACACCATACTACACTACTTGCATGACTGCCCTCACAGCAAAGATACCTGGAAGGCCCTCCAAGCTCCAGCTGCATCGTTCCAACTCTCTGAAACATAATGGATCAGATGGATAATTTCCCCGCTACAGGTGGACCATAAAACTGCAATATTGCACCTAGTGGCAAGTTGGCACCTCTAGAGGTCAAGGAACTCTTTCATTCACGAGTGCAAAATCCCAAATGCACAAGTCCAGAGCACTTTCATTCAAGAACAAACGAGGACCATCATCCATGACATGGAGGCCAGCAATGAGGTTGCACCGGCTCCAGCTATAAGCTTCAGTAGACCCCCTGAGGTCGACCTTATCATCTACGTTGATGCAGCCTTTCATGCCCAAACTCTGGAAGCTGGAATAGGCATTCATGCCATCAACAACCAAGGCAAATTTTGTAGACTTGAAGGTAATCATGTACATGCCACCTCACCACTACAAGCTGAGCTAATGGCAGTGGTTATTGTGTCCACTATATGCACGAACAACAACATTAGGACGGCCATTATTCTCACTGACTCTAGCTCTTTGGTGAAGCTAGTAAGCCAGACAGTCTGCAACTCACCGAGTCTCCAACATCTTTGGAGGAAATTCCATGTCAACAAAGCTAGCCTTGACCATTTAATGGTAATGTACGTCCCTAGGGACCTCAACAAGGCAGCCGACAAACTTGCAAAAACAGCTTTATCTACCCGCACTTTCTTCTTTCTGTAATAGGCCGGCCTGGCCAGAGCATGAACTAGATGTAAACCTCTCTGTTCTTTGGCCTATCCTAGAGTACAGTATGAATAAAACTTAAGCTCTGGAGTTCACAAAAAAATGGTCAATAATGATGGTGGATCAGGTCTCTACAACCTATGGTAAGTTAAGCATTGTAGTTTTAGCATCAATTAATCCTTATACCAATGCTTTCTTAGGTCACTTGATGCAATGGTCGGACCTATACTGTAATTGATGGTTTTAACATATGAACTTGACCCAATGGTCAAGATCTACTATTTATTCCTCCAATAAAGTGGAATGATGGCTAATGTAATATGTTGGTCCTAATAATGTGATTTAGATGGTTTCCTTTATATGATCAACTTAAGGAGCTTACTTGTTGACAATGGATGGCTTGTTTTGAATGAACAGTCGATTGTGGGTTTTACCCTACTCTCAATGGAACTTTTTGTGTTGTTAATCAAGGGATGTCAAGGGTTAAATGGTGACTCTTTCTAGAGCACAAATCAAGGACTTCATAGGTGGTTTATCCAAGGTGTTTACTTATGTAAACAACCAATGGTCTTACCTTTTAAACATACAATGGTTCTGGGTGACATTGTGGTATGGTGATATGGGTTGAATGATGATGGAACAAATGGAGGGTTACCCTTAATAAGGTAGTATTACCTATTCACTCATATGAATAGAAGGGATGATAATCATATTGTGTTGATATGTCACCCTAATGAGGTATAGATTGTTATACCTAGCTTTAATATAACTAAATGATGGTAATTGGGTATGAATAGTCCTTGAATGACTAATTCAATCATGGGGTACTCTCTTATTATTGTTGAAATCCTAGTATGCTATAACCCGATGGTTATACCTTGATTTATGTGTGGGTTCATACTTGAGAATAGTATGGAATGTTATGGTGGTGCTTCACCTTATGCATCCATGATCCAATGGGGATGTTGTGAGTTAGGGTTTGGGTATAAGTGTTGATTAGTAACATTGATATAATTTGTCATGTTGAACCTAATTATAATGCAAATAGATAAATATGAGTATTCATGTTTAACATTCTTATATGATGGAATGATGGTGGAATAAACTCCTTAATATGATCATAACCCTAATGTGTTAATTGGTGGTTATCATAGCCACATGGTTGATACTTTCTTATGCTAAATGTGTGCATTATGAATATGATGAGGGTTGATCATGTCTAGATTCCTTGCATGTTTTTGTAATAAAGGAATGTTCTTAATGTTAATATAACCCTACTATGATTGTTTATGAATATCTCCTAGATCATTAATGCAATATTGTGTTGATCTGGTGTATTATATGTAAGTGATTTTGTTGAGCCTTGTTATAAGGCATGCAAAGATACTGATGATCTTGTAGGGAATAGTATGATGGTCTTAATGACCTTTGGGCATGGTTGAGCCCTAAATGAGGTGTAATCCTCTTGTGTTGATAAGGGTTGATACCATGTGATATTTTGAAAAGAATTTTATATCATGTGATAGTATGATGGTCTTAATGACCTTTGGGCATGGTTGAGCCCTGAATGAGGTGTAATCATGTTGTGTTGATAAGGGTTGATACCCTGTGATATTGTGAAAAGGATTTATATCTTGTGATAGTATGATGACTAGTGTGGTCTCATGAATGGCAAGTGAATAGTACCATGTGATGATGAGATGAGAAATTATGTTTCACACATTTTATATCTTTTGAAGTTGTGATATTTATGTGCTTGTTAGAAGTGAATTAGGGTTTGTATGTTTGCTTGTTTGATGCAGCCTTAATTCACCCAATTGGCATAACTAATCAAGTGAAAGCATAATCATGTAGTGCCCTGTTCCATAGATCCATCTGAGTGTCAAAATTTTCCAGATGGTGAAACAAGTATACCTAAGGGAAACTCGGAGTGCATACTATTGAGTATGTGGGGTGGCAAGTTGAGGATATATCCTTGTCATCCATAATGCAAATTGTGGAGGTTGTCTATGGTCATGCCCCATACATCTGATGTGATTGAGAATGGATGTGTTCGTGTCTCAGTGATTATATATATGACAAGATTTGAGGACAACTTCGGTTATACCTCGAATGGTAGGGTATATGTACCCACCTCCTTTCACTAGTGTCATAACCTGTACCAAGGATGGACTAGGATATTAGCAGCTTGACCTTATGTGTTGCTGTGGCGGAACCGTACTGACCGGCGACAGAGAAGATCTTAGGAGTCTGACTCTTCCTAGATCTTGTATGGCACTGATTTCGACTTAGTAGTGGTCAGTTGGATTTTGAGTGGTATCCTCAATTTCCTCAGGGTGTAATAAAAGATGTAATACAGTCGTGTAGCATATTTGTTTAGGGTTATACACAATGTTTCACATTGGATGATAACCCTTGTTTGTTATCTTTACATAAAGATGATGCTTAGTGCAATTAAGAGATAGTAGATATACTTATGTTGTGGATATGCTTAAGATTGTAGATGCATACATACAGTAGCCATGATTATGTTGATAACTATACTGCTACTGCTGATTATAATCATGATGCTAGCTATCTCATGTTGTTAGTTATGTTTAGCATGCTAGCCATGCCTTTGTAACTAGAGATGCATATATTGCTTATCCAGATAACTGTGCTTATGTTGTTAGCTCTTTTTATGATGTTGATATGTTCAACCTATTAGACATGCTAATGTTGTTAGCTATGCTTATGTGGCTAGACTTATTCATAATGATAGAGATTCTATGTTACTAGACTTGCTCATGATGCTAGATATGCATATGCTACTGAATTGCTTATATTGTCAAAAAGATAAAGGATGATAGTCTGGTTAATGATGATAGTTATTATCTTCTCCTTTATTTAATTTGTTAATCATCAGTGATGTTGAGATTTTTTTGTTATATCTGATTAAACCGCTTAACAGTTTAATTACTTCAAATTTTTGTAATCAATAATCATGGTTGGAGGTTATATCTCTTGCTGGGACATGGGTCTCACCCTTGTGGTTCGCCACATCTTTTTAGGTAATATGAAGTGATGAAAACAAACATGTGGTAGCAAAGAGGAGCTATAGTAATGAATCTATGAGAAAGTTGATTCGATGTCTAGTGTGTCCTAGAGTCATCCCTATACTCTCAGGTTTGGGTGAGAAAAAGTTTTTATATGGTGTTTCAAACGAATCGAACTTTTGTTAGCATATTAATACTTATTTGTGTGGCATATATGAATATTGTTCTCCTGTGTATATATGTGGTGGCTAAGATGATAGAACATTTTGTATCAAATTCTTGGCATAGTATGGATATAATAAAGATATTGGGCTCTTATGCAAATGTTTCTGAGCGGGTGATGATGTTAAAATCGGTTTTAATTTATCCATATTTCTAGGTATGTGATTAATTAGTGATTGATTGTGTTTTATGTTTTGAGTAATCTCGTTTAGTGTAACAGGTTCTCACAAGTTGGTATTAGAGCTTTAGGTTCACTGAGTCTATAGGGACACTAGGACTTAGGACTAGGATGATGTCAAAATTAGGAATATGACACAAAAACATGGTGCATACTGCCTAATATTAGTACTCGGATGCCCTGGCCAGGTATTCAATTATTGAAGAAAAGGTAAGTATGGAACTCTTAGATAGTTATGTTTCTGATTACTCTAATCAAGTAATCATTTTGAGACAATCTAAAGAGCATAAAAAATAAGTAATCATGGTGTGAATATCTCAACCCTACCTTAAAGAAGATGAGAATTGCATCATTATCTATCAAAACTTGAATGTTTGGTAAATATAAGAGAAAGATACAACACCATGAAATCTAAATCTAAATACAAATAAGGAAAAGAGGAGTTCTTGAAGATGTGATTCAAGAAGATAATAAAGTAAAAGATATATAAGTCTATGCTTATAAAGTTATTCAAGGTATGAAATCCACATAAAATGGAGAGAACTCCAATGATAAGTATATAATGAGAAGATAAATGAGAACAATGATAAAAGAATAAGGTGGAACCTGAGTTAATCTCAGACCAACCTATGTGTGTAAGAAAGTGTTAATGTAAAATCAGCATGTCATGTGAAAGAAATTAAGGGAGATGATCCATGTTTAATGAAGAAAATGTAGAATATGATTATTTACATGCTGATAAGTGGTTGAAAAACATAATAAAATAAGAAAACATATCCAAGTGTGATAAATAGTCATCAAGGAAGGTGTAATGAGATATGTTAATCATGATGATTCCTATGCTAATGGCAAGGAACCCGACATGAAAAAGATAAAATGATACATAAGAAGTTGTAACCTGCATAATGAAAATATAATTGGTTACCTTTTTGCTAGTGACCCTTGAACAATGTTGCTATGATGTGGGAAGTGTGTTTCACTTTGTGTCTTTCCTTTCTAGGGCACAGCTTTCAAGTGGATGATTTCCACTTGGTACCTGTGGATTCACTACAAACATGAGGGTGGATAGCTTATTATAGCATAAGGTTGCTTGGACTATGGTTCCAAGATCATAATATTTGTGATGAGTTTGCTTTTGAGCCTTCCAATAATTTGGGAGATGCCTCTTATATGTTTTGAAATTTATTATGTTGGTAAAAGTAGATGAGATAAGGATGTGAGTTCCTTATAGCACATGAGGCGAATACCAAGGTAATGAATCCTAGTATCCAAGATGTATTAATAGTATGAGAAATATGTGAAGGTTGGAGATGTCTATTAAATGAACATTCCAAGTGTTCCTCTCCCTTAGAGAGATAGAGAGAGTTTATGATGACCCTCTAAATGTTATTTGGAAGAAAAAAAAGTGATTCTATAATGTTGTGTATGGTTCAGTGATAGTTGGGCAAGACCACTATCAAGGATAGATGGTTTGTAGGTCAATAGACATGTGATACTTGTTCCTTTAAGATAAACCTATGATCAAATATCAATGCATAAGAGTTAGATTGGATTACATAATTCACATGACCATGATGAGTTTAGAGTTATGTCCTTTAGACTAACCAATGTACAAATAGAATTTATGAATAGGAGGAACAGAGTGTTCCAGTCATGTCATATAAGTGATATCAAGCTTTGAATGATGACATGTCAAAGTATTTCAATTATGGTCAAAAATATGATCAATATTTCTTCAAAAAGCTTAGGGTTTCCGAAGCAGTAATAGCTATGAGAACAAGTTGAACAAGAGTGAGATGGGGTTGATTAAATTTATTTATGGGATCATGATATGTCTTCTAAGTAGGTTGTGTAAATCCTAGTAAGGTGAAGATAGTGTTGTTGTTTCACACATAAAAAGGTTGAATAGGAATGATGTTTCCTTGTATGGAATGATAGCTACCAGTGTCATCATTTCTTTTGATGCTGAAAAAGAACTGACAAGAGTTCTAGTGTCAGTGTATAAATAAAAAGGATGGATACATTGTTTTTTTATGCTTCAAGGAATGGTATGGGACACATGCCATGATTGGTAAAAAGCTAGAAAGTATGGCTTTTGAGTAATGTGTTGATCCAATCGATATAATTTCTGGATGATAGCTAGAATTTAAAGTTGAAAGTTACTATTAGAGTTGTATAGATGACACAATAAGTTTCTACATTCCATATTGAGAATGTCTTCTTAGGTGGGGGGTTTTGCACTGGCCCAAGATTAGATATGTATGAATGATGTGACATCACCATGATATGTAAGTAACCAATTGAAGGTAATAGGATGAGGTGCAAAGGAAGTACCCATCTTTGTTTACCTTGGATTTCAGGTGTGAAATCCCTGTTAGGGGTTTATAGTTGTAAGGCCCCTAAACTTGCTTGATGAGTTTAATAAGCTTAATTACCATACTTTAATTCTTAGAACCCTAAAATAACCTTGTGATATGATTTGAAATCATGCGACAAGATTAAGTTTCAAATTTGGTCCAATTTGGACATTGTTTGAGCAATTTTATGCACATTTTGGACTTTTCTACAATTTACCCAATTGAGAGGTTTTATTTGCAATTTATCACTTGCATTATGTTCCTTGGATATTATCTCATCATTATTGAGCTTTTTGATACATGGGGTACATATTTAATCCTTGGTTTGAAGGTGTTTTCTCTAAGGGTATTTTAGGGTTTACCCCTTCACGGATGAGCTACCTTTAGTAGCTATCAACTAATGAATTATGTGATTGGCATGAAAAATCGACAAAGTCAATCTAATCAGGTCTATAAGGACAGTGTGGGAGCTTCTTGTGTGTGTGCTTGTATATTCTTAATAGTTTAAAGCCATAGACACATGGGGAAGCTACTTTTACACCTCATGCTTGCTTCCATCCTTATCCATGGGCTATATTTACCTCTTCCTTGCCCAAGTTCGAAATTATGCTTGATTTCTCTTTCCTTTAACCTGGAGAAATGACTGCCCTATGTTTTTCTATGGAACCAAGTGTTCTAAGGTAGAAGACAACCTCTTTTTGGAGAAGAAGGTCTCCTAGAGCTCCATTTAGCCCTACCTAGGGTTTCCAAGGTCATCTTCAAGGGCATTCGACCAAGGAAAGTTATTTTCTTACTTCCTTCTTCATTTCTCTTGCTCTTCTCCTTCCTTATACCTTCCTCCAGTTCGGAACCTTGTTGTTCCATGGTAGAAATTGCTCTAAAGCTCTAAAACCCTACCTTTCTTGCTCCTTATGATTAGGGTTTGCTCATTTGATGAAGAAAGGTGCTAGACGGACGAATTCATAGCTTATTCTTGGATTTTCTACCCTACCTTCTCAAGATTTTTTTTTGTTTGGTGTTTCATCTTCTCATTAGAGGCAAGTTTTCCAACTTACTCCACGTTTATTTCTTACAATAAGCTTTCTAGATCATGTTCTTGCTTGAAAATGATGATACATGCACTAAAAAGCTATGCTTGACTTGGATTTCAATTTTTATAATGTTCCCTATTCTGATTTCAGTTCTATATGAACCTGTGATCATGTGTACGTTATTCCTAAGGTATAATATTACTTGGATCATGTTGTTTTGACAACCTATGGTGCTAAGCACCTATCAACCAATGGTCAATTTTAGGGTTTAAAGCCAATTTCTTATATAAATCCATGACCCGATGATGTTACCATTGCAAAAACCATGTGGTGTTGTCTTCATGAAAATTAATGGTCATGATCAAAGGTGTCAAATTATGGTGACAGCCTATGGTCACCCCCTTAGGTCAGGTTTTGGATCAATTAGAAGTTTAATGATCAATCATTAAGTATCCTACTGATGTTATCAATCAATGATGACATTAGCTTAATATTTGATGTTGACTAATGAATATAGATGGTGGATCAGGTCTCTACAACCTATGGTAAGTTAAGCATTGTATTTTTAGTATCAATTAAGCCTTATACCAATGGTTTCTTGGGTAACTTGATGCAATGGTCAGACCTATACTGTAATTGATGGTTTTAACATATGAACTTGACCCAATGGTCAAGATATACTGTTTATTCCTCCAATAAAGTGGAATGATGTCTAATGTAATATGTTGGTCCTAATAATGTGATTTAGATGGTTTCCTTTATATGATCAACTTAAGGAGCTTACTTGTTGACAATGGATGGTTTGTTTTGAATGAACAGTCGATTGTGGGTTTTACCCTACTCGTAATGGAACTTTTTGTGTTGTTAATCAAGGGATGTCAAGGGTTAAATGGTGACTCTTTCTAGAGAACAAATCAAGGACTTCATAGGTGGTTTATCCAAGGTGTTTACTTATGTAAACAACCAATGGCCTTACCTTTTAAACATCCAATGGTTCTGGGTAACATTATGGTATGGTGATATGGGTTGAATGATAATGAAACAAATGGAGGGTTGCCCTTAATAAGGTAGTATTACCTATTCACTCATATGAATAGAAGGGATGATAACCATATTGTGTTGATATGTAACCCTAATGAGGTATAGCTTGTTATACCTAGCTTTAATATAACTAAATGATGGTAATTGGGTATGAATAGTCCTTGAATTACTAATTCAATCATGGGGTACTCTCTTATTGTTGTTGAAACCCTAGTATACTATAACACGATGGTTATATCTTGATTTATGTGTGGGTTTATACTTGAGAATAGTATGGAATGTTATGGTGATGCTTCACCTTATGCATCCATGATCCAATGGGGATGTCGTGAGTTAGGGTTTGGGTATAAGTGATGATTAGTAACATTGATATAATTTGTCATGTTGAACCTAACTCTAATGCAAATAGATAAATATGAGTATTCATGTTTAACATTCTTATATGATGGAATGATGGTGGAATAACCTCCTTAATATGATCATAACCCTAATGTGTTAATTAGTGGTTATCATAGCTACATGGTTGATACTTTCTTATGCTAAACATGTGCATTATGAATATGATGAGGGTTGATCATATCTAGATTCCTTGCATGTTTTTGTAATAAAGGAATGTTCTTAATGTTAAGATAACCATGCTATGATTGTTTATGAATATCTCCTAGCTCATTAATGCAATATTGTGTTGATCTAGTGTATTATATGTAAGTGATGTTGTTGAGCCTTGTTATAAGGCATGAAAAGATAATGATGATCTTGTAGGGAATAGTATGATGGTCTTAATGACCTTTGGGCATGGTTGAGCCCTGAATGACGTGTAATCCTCTTGTGTTGATAAGGGTTGATACCCTGTAATATTGTGAAAATAATTTTATATCTTGTGATAGTACGATGGTCTTAATGACCTTTGGGCCTGGTTGAGCCTTGAATGAGGTGTAATCCTCTTGTGTTGATAAAGGTTGATACCCTGTGATATTGTGAAATGGATTTATATCTTGTGATAGTATGATGACTAGTGTGGTCTCATGAATCATGAATGGCAAGTGAATAGTACCATGTGATGATGAGATGAAAAATTATGTTTCACACATTTTATATCTTTTGAATTTGTGATATTTATGTGCTTGTTAGAAGTGAATTAGGGTTTGTATGTCCACTTGTTTGATGCAGCCTTAATTCACCCAATTGGCATAACTAATCAAGTGAAACCCTAATCATGTAGTTCCATGTGACATAGATCCATCTGAGTGTCAGAATTTTCCAGATGGTGAAATGAGTATTCCTAAGGGAAACTCAGAGTGCATATTTTTGAGTATGTGGGGGTGGCATGTTGAGGATATATCCTTGTCATCTACAATGCAGATTGTGGAGGTTGGCTATGGTCATGCCTCATACATCTAATGTGATTGAGAATGGTTGTGGTCGTGTCTCGGTGATAATATATTTGACAAGATTGGAGGACAACTGCGGTTGTACCTCAGATGGTAGGGTATACGTACCCACCTCCTTTCATTAGTGTCGTGACATGTACCAAGGACGGACTAGGCTGTTAGTAGCTTGACCTTATGTGTCACTGTGGTAGACCCATACTGACTGGGGGCGGAGAAGATCTTAGGAGTCCGGCTCTTCCTACATCTTGTATGGCATTGATTTCGACTTAGCAGTGGTCAATTGGATTTTGAGTGGTATCCTCAATTTCCTCAGGGCGTAATAAAAGATGTAATACAGTCGTGTAGAATATTTGTTTAGGGTTATACACAACGTTTCACATTGGATGATAACCATTGTTTGTTATCTTTACATAAAGATGATGCTTAGTACAATTAAGAGATAGTAGATATACTTATGTTGTGGATATGCTTAAGATTGTAGATGCGTACATACAGTAGCCATGATTATGTTGATAAATATACTACTACTGCTGATTATAATCATGATGCTAGCTATCTCATGTTGTTAGTTATGTTTAGCATGCTAGCCATGCCTTTATAACTAGAGATGCATATATTGCTAATCACGCTTATCTAGATAATTGTGCTTATGTTGTTAGCTCTTTTCATGATGTTGATATGTTCAACCTATTAGACATGATAATGTTGTTAGCTATGCTTATGGGGCTAGACTTATTCATAATGATAGAGATTCTATGTTACTAGACTTGCTCATGATGCTAGATATGCATATGCTACTGAATTGCTTATATTGTCAACAAGATAAAGGATGATAGTCTGGCTAATTATGATAGTTATTATCTGCTCATTTATGTAATTTGTTAATCATCAGTGTTGCTGAGCTTTTTTGTTATATCTGATTAAATTGGTTAATAGTTTAATTACTTAAAAATGTTGTAATCAATAATCATGGTTGGAGGTTATATCTCTTGCTGGGACATGGGTCTCACCCTTGTGGTTCGCCACATCTTTTTAGGTAATCTGAAGTGACGAAAACAAACCTGTGGCAGCAAAGAGGAGCTATAGTAATGAATCTATGAGAAAGTTGATTAGATGTCTAGTGTGTCCTAGAGTCGTCCCTGTACTCTCAAGTACGGGCGAGAAAAGTTTGTATATGGTGTTTCAAACGAATCAGACTTTTGTTAGCATATTAATACTTGTTTGTGTGGCATATATAAATATTGTTCTCCTATGTATATATGTGGTGGCTAAGACAATAGAACAATTTGTATCAAATTCTTGGCATAGTATGGATATAAGAATGATGTTGGGCTCTTATGCAAATGTTTTTGAGCGGGTGTTGACGTTGAAATCGGTTTTAATTTACCCATATTTATGGGTATGTAATTAATTAGTGATTGATTGTGTTTTATGTTTTGAGTAATCTCATTTAGTGTAACGGGTTCACACAAAAATAGTTTCTTGGAAGTATTTAATTGCATAAATGTTAGTTTGTTGAACATTACTTATCTCAATTTAATAACAAAAGTGTTTATTGCTAGGATGGATGAATTCCAAAAGAATCACTGGGAGTAAAGTATAACTTGAAAAGTTCAAGATCAACATGAAAACATTTAAACCTAAAGAGGTACAATGGGAATATGAAGAATCACAAATTGTTGTGGAATCTCAAGTTCTCTTTATGACATGAAACTCATAGTTCTAGTAGAACACATCTGAGGCTAAAAGGATTGTGAATCCTATGACTTAGATAAGTTGTGAATTGGTCATAAGATGATGAGCTAACAAACAATTGAGAACTATAGATGAACCAGAGTCTGAGAAATGGCTAGAGGCCATTATATCCATAATGGAATCCATAAACACCTACAAGGTATGACCTTGGTGGTACCAAGTAGAGGGGTGAAACCCATAAGGTGCGGCTGGGTTTTTCATAAGGAAGACCAACATGGATGACATAAAAGAACAAATTGGTTGCAAAGGTTTTTCAAACAAGTTCAAAGTTTTGGACATGGTGAAATTCCTTCACCAATTGACATGCCTATTTTACAGCTCATTAAGACTATGTGATTTAGCATGGAACCACATTCCTGAAGAGGAATAATTGAGAGGATGTGTACATGATATAGCCTGAAGGTTTTAGAACTCCATTAATGGAAATAAAGTCTATAAGCTACAATGCTCAATCTAGAGGTTGAAATTAGTATCTCAAAACTGGAATCTTTGATTTGACAATATAGTCAAAGAGTTTGACTTGAGTCAAGATAGAAGATGAAAACTGTGATTACAAAAGATTTAGTGCGAGCATATCAATATTCCACATATTGATGAGGAATGACATATCAATACTGAGTGTTGAAATCTAGCATGGAAATCACCTTTAGCAATGAAAGATTAGGTGAAACATCCTATGAGATAGGAATTGAGATCTATAGGGATAGTTATGAAAGTTTCTAAACCTAAATATGACACATATAATGGCTAGATGTTGAAAGTGTTGACCTAGGTGTCGCACATTGCCCATATTTTGATAATGACTTAACCATTCCATTCATATGTATCTAACAAATCTATTTGAGATTGTTTCAGACATTAGGTACAAGAAAAGAATCACTTTCAACTCCAAAGCTACTCATCCAGCACATGCAAAACATGTGACTTTTGACCGTTTTGTAATATAGCCCTTAGAGGCTTAGAACAATTAATGTAATCACTTATACTCATGTTTTGTATTGTAACTAAGATGGATAAATTGATTGGGACTCAAAAATCCATCATTTGTACAGTTTTACGAAAATTCCAAAATACCCATAACAGGGATTTTGTCGGCCGAATTCCAAACTCGGCCGATCCATATATTCTGGAATTTTCTGGGCAGTCGGCCGAGTTACCAACTCAGCCGATCCCTGGTTAGTCGAGTTTCTATGGTGGGAAACTCGACCGATCCACTGATCGGTCCAAGTTGAAAGTCGACCGATCGGCCGAGTTTCTCCAAGGGAACTCGGCTGACAGTCTATCTTTCAGACTTGTCGTTTAGTGGTTCGGCCGAGTTGCCTTTATTGAAACTCGGCCGATCAGACTGTACTGGAATGCAGAAAAAGCAATTCCAACCGTTGAAGGAGTAGGTGGGACTCAAAATAGATCCGTTGCAAGTTGTAAAACGGCTAGTTTGTGCCCCTTAACTCTCCCAACCTCAAAGGGACACCCTCAACTATAAATAGGACCTCTTGGACTTCATTCCAAGGTTGCTCATTCACATATGCTTGGTCCTAGCCTTAGTTGAGTGGTTTCTAATCCTTTGAGCCCCTTTCTCTCTCTACCTTCAAAGCAAATTCGTGAGTATGAGTGAGTTAGGATCCCATGTATGAGAGCTATCATTTGTAATCTTGTAAAGCTCTCCTTTCCACTTCTCCCATCTCCATTCTCTATGAAGATTGATTGAAGTTTCTTCTCCGAGTGAAAGAGAAGAAGGTTGTTGTTCTTCCCCGAGTGAAGGAGAAGAAGGCTAGCTGCTCCAGGCCTCCGAGTGAAGGAGGAAGGTGCTAAAGCTCTCCAAGTGAAGGAGAGATGCAAGGCAAAGCTCAAGCAAGATAGGTAAATCCTGCAAGGCCGAAGACTAGAGCAAGAGTGGGTAAGTCCTTTGAAGAAGGCGGAAGACTACTTGCTTGGTGGGTAAGTCCTTGGTGAGGTAGAAGATCTTGGCTTGATATATAAGTCCTTGGATGGTTGGTTGTTGTAGCTTGTAATCTTATTTTGTGATATATATAAGAGAATCAAGTTACAAATCCTAGAGCTTAACCAACTCTAGGTAGTGGACTGACTTGCTCCTAAGTTTAGGACAAGGAACCACTCTAAACCACCTGTCCAAGTGCATGCTTATCCTTGTCTCTTATCCTTGCTTTGTATGCTAGCTTAGGACATCAAATTGCTGTTTTGGTTTAAGTTCTGCACTTAATATACCTTGGTGGTCTAATCACTTTTGTGAAGTTTGTGAAGCTCTATTCAACCCCCCCCCTTCTAGAGCCCATTGATCCAACAAGTGGTATTAGAGCAGGTCTTCTCCAAGCTACTTCAACAAGTAGGAGAAGATGGGCGATTCAGCTCTTGGGTCACTCAATCTTGAAGGAAGCTTCTCCATGAGACCCCCGGTCTTCGACGGCACAAACTTCCTATATTGGAAGAGAAGGATGCAATTCTACATCCAAGGCGTGAGCTACGAGATGTGGAAGATAGTCCATCTCAAGTATGAAGAGCCGAAGGGGAACATCACCACGTGGACGGAAGATGAGATGAAGCGTGCTCAACTCAATGCTAAAGCCGTGAGCATCATCTACGCCGCCCTTTCACCATCGGAGTTCAACCGCATCTCTTCTTGGGACACGGCGCATGAGATTTGGCATAAGTTGTGTGTCACCTATGAAGGGACGGAGCAAGTCAAGGAGGCCAAGGTCTATATGCTCGGCGGCCTACTTGAGAACTTCAAGATGGGGAAGAATGAAAGAGTTGCGGACATGTACATAAGGTTGAATGTCATCTTAAACAGCCTTGCAGCCCTTGGGAGTGTCATGGATAGAGGTACCATCAATGCAAAGATCTTGAGATCTCTTCCAAAGAGATGGGAGCCAAAGGTCACTTCAATTGAAGAAGTCTACAAGCTGAGCGAGTTGTCAACCGAGGAGCTGGTTGGTAACCTCCAAGCACATGAACCGAGGCTCGACAAGCAAGAGGAAGAGGAGAAAAGAGAAGAGAAGGAGTCCAAGAAGATGAAGGACACAGCCTTCAAAGCTCATGTTGAAGAAATGATGCGGCAACAACAACTTGCCATGAAGTCTCCCTGCCCTTCCTCAAGCGAAGATGAAGGTGCAAATGATCATGAAGCCAACTATTCAAAAGGAAGACACTTTAAGGGCAAGCCATCCTCCTCCACTCCTAGGTGCTACGAGTGTGGTCAAAAGGGCCACTACAAGAATGACTGCCCAAAATCCAAGAAGGGCTATCATAAGAGCAGCCACAAGAAGGATGACAAATACAAAAGAGAAGCCAAGTACAAGAAGAAGGACAAGAAGGAGAGACTATCCAAAGATGCAGCTCATGCGGCATGGGAGGAGTCTTCTACTTCAAGTTCCTCAAGCTCCGAGGATGGAGAATGTCACCTTGCACTCATGGCATCTACTAGTGAAGAAGTTATTGAGGTAAGTGAGGTAAGCAAGGTAAGTGATGAAAATTTACTTGAGTTATCTAAGGAAACCCTCATTGAAATGCTTAATGATTGTCAATCATCTTTTGCTAAATGTAAAGCTAAAAGAAAAAGATTAGGAAAGATAGTTGATGATCTCTATGCCAAGATTGATATTCTAGATCAAAATGAGAAATTACATCTTGATAGCATAGATTCCTTGCAAGGGCAATTTCTAGACCTTGAACTTCAATATAATGGAGTAGAGGTTGAGAATGGTACTTATCTTAAAACTATTGAAAATCTTAAGATAGAGAACCAAAATTTCCTAGATGAGCTAGATGTTCTAAAAACTGAAAATGTTGAACTTAAGCTTATTGATGATGCTAGGAGAGATGAAGTGTATTCTTATCAAAGAGAAATTGTTGTCCTTAAATCTGAAAATGCTAAACTTCTTGCACAAACAAATGATTTATCTTCTAGACCTATCTTGCCTAGAAATGAAGTTGCAAATTTAACTCTTGAAAAAGATTCTCTTCTTACTAAAGCCCTCTGTCTTGAGGCCGACCTTTTGCATGCTAGAGAAGATCTTGATAGTTTATCTACTACCATTACAAATCTTAGTGATGATAATGCTAAATTAAGATCTACTTTGCAAAGGTTTCTTTCGGGTAAGAAGTCTCTAAATGATGTTCTAGAGCACTCTACCAAACAAGTTGGTACTAGTGGTCTCGGATACAATGAGACTACTCCAAAAGGTAAGAAGAAGAAGAAGGGTAAGAAAAAGAGTGTGGAAACTCCAATTTTCAATGGAGAGTCTTCCGGCTCTAAAAACCCCATGGTATGTATGCATTGCAAATGTGATGATCAGTATTCTACCTATTGTCCTTACAAGCCTAAGGGGACCAACCCAAATATGAAATGGGTCCCCAAGCTAACCCCGGACCCCAAAGTTTGAGTTGGGTTCCGACATCCTCCTTTCTTGCAGGTCACAAAGAAATGGATTGTTGATAGTGGCTGCTCTAAGCACATGACTGGAGAAATCAGCCATTTCAACAAATTTGTGAAGAAAAAAGGAGGATCGGTAACCTTTGGGGACAACAAAAAGGGTAAGGTTATAGGTGAGGGTGATGTAGGAAATGAATTGTGCATTAAGAATGTTTTGCTTGTTGATGGCCTACATCACAACTTAATTAGTGTTAGCCAATTATGTGATAATGGTTATCTTGTGCTTTTTACTTCCTTAGAATGCTTGCTTCTAGATTCCCTGTCTTACAATGTTATATATAAGGGAACTAGAAATGGTAATCTCTATGTGATTGTTCTAGATGCTCTAAAGCCCATACTAAATAGATGCTTAGTTTTGGATAAAAACGATCTTTCGCTTTGGCATCGTCGTTTGGGTCATGTGAACTTGCATCAAATGAAGAAACTGAACAAAAAGGACTTGGTTCGAGGACTTCCTAAATTGGATTTTGAAAAGGATGAGGAATGTCAACCTTGTACACAAGGGAAACAAACCAAATCCTCCTTCAAATCCAAAAGAGTCATGAGTACCAAGAGAGTTCTAGAGCTTCTTCATATTGATCTTTTCGGACCAATGAGAACACAAACGCTTCGCGGCTCCAAGTATTGTCTTGTTATTGTCGATGATTTTTCTAGATATACTTGGACTTTCTTTCTCGTTTCTAAAAGCGATACACTTGATGTTTTCTTGAGCTTTTGTAAACGAGTTGAAAACGAAGCGTCTTGCCATGTTGTTTCTATCCGTAGTGATCATGGGGGAGAGTTTGAAAATGATCTTTTTGAATGCTTTTGTGAAAAATCCGGTTATTCGCACAATTTCTCTTCTCCTCGCACACCCCAACAAAATGGAGTTGTTGAGAGGAAGAATAGATCGCTACAAGAAATGGCTAGGACCATGCTTCTTGAGTATGATACTCCTAAGAAGTTCTGGGCTGAAGCCGTTAGCACCTCATGTTTTGTGCAAAACCGAGTTTTCACACATCCGACTTTTAAGAAAACCCCCTATGAACTATGGCGTGGTAGGAAGCCGTCTATTGATTTCTTTCATGTTTTTGGATGTCCTTGTTTTGTTTTAAACACCAAGGATTCTCTCGACAAGTTTGATCCGAAATCTTACAAGGCTTTCTTCCTAGGCTATAACACTACTAGCAGGGCTTTTAGAGTATTTAACATTGAACTATCCAAAATAGAAGAATCTATAAATGTTAAATTTATTGAAACTAACCCTGTTATTGGCAAGCATATTGGTGATGATGATGTTGCAGATGAAATCATTCCAATCTTGAAAGAGCTCAACATCAAAGACAAAGGTAAGCAGGTTGAAGAAGAAGAAAAAGAAGAAGAAAAGAAGGATCCCATTCCCCGCTTTGCAAAGAATCACCCCAAGGAGTTGATCATTGGCAATCCATTTGAGAGAGTGAGGACACGAGCTGCTCACAACAAAGAACAAGCAGATAGTGCCTTCATCTCCCAACTGGAGCCAAAGAACATCAAAGAGGCCCTTGGTGATGATGAGTGGATCCTTGCCATGCAAGAAGAGCTTGAGCAATTCGAGAAGAACCGTGTGTGGACCTTAGTGCCAAGACCAAATGATAGAAAGATCATTGGCACCAAATGGGTCTACCGCAACAAGCTTGATGAGCAAGGAAAAGTGGTAAGGAACAAAGCAAGGTTAGTAGCACAAGGTTACAATCAACAAGAAGGTATTGATTTTGATGAAACCTATGCTCCTGTTGCTAGATTAGAATCTATTCGTATGCTACTTGCTTTTGCTAGTTATAAAAATTTCTTGCTTTATCAAATGGATGTTAAAAGTGTGTTTTTAAATGGTACAATCGAGGAGGAAGTATATGTTGCTCAACCTCCAGGCTTTGAAAATGATAAGTTACCCAATCATGTATATTTCTTGCAAAAAGCTCTCTACGGACTCAAACAAGCACCTCGAGCTTGGTATGAGAAACTAAAGAACTTTTTGTTAGATAACGGGTATATCATGGGCAAAGTTGATTGTACTTTATTTCTAAAACACACTTCTACCCATTTTCTCATAATTCAAATATATGTTGATGATATTATATTTGGCGGAACTGACCTTGATCTTTGCAAGGAGTTTAGCTCTCTTATGCAGAGTGAATTCGAGATGAGCATGATGGGTGAGCTGACCTTCTTCCTCGGCTTTCAAATCAAACAAACAAAGAAAGGAAACTTCATCAACCAAGGCAAATACACAACTGAACTACTCAAACGCTTTGGGATGGAAAACATGAAGCCGATGGATACACCCATGTCAAACACTGCCAACTTGACAAGGATGAAGAAGGTGAGAAGGTAGATGAGAAGCTCTATAGAGGTATGATCGGAAGTTTACTTTATTTAACTGCCTCTAGACCTGATACAATGTTTAGTGTTGGCTTGTGTGCTCACTTTCAATCAAGCCCTAGGAAATCACATCTTATTGCTGTCAAGAGGATTTTGAGGTACTTAGCCAAAACTCCAAATTTTGGACTATGGTACCCTAAGTCAAGGGACTTTACTCTTGTGGCATATAGTGATGTTGACTACGCAGGTTGCTTGATTGATAGAAAGTGCACAAGTGGCACTTGCTTCCTCTTGGGACCATGCTTGGTGTCTTGGTTCTCCAAGAAACAGAGCACAGTGGCATTATCAACTACCGAAGCTAAGTACATTGCAGCCGGAAGTTGTTGTGCCCAGGTCCTATGGATGAAGCAAATGCTCCAAGACTTTAACATTCATTTTGATGCTTCTCCTATTTACTGTGATAATACTAGTGCAATCAATCTTTCTTATAATCCAATATTGCATAGTAGAGCTAAACACATAGAAGTTCGCCATCATTTTCTCCGTGACCACATTGTCAAAAAGGATATTTATATCACACATGTGGATACGGAAAATCAGTTGGCCGACATTTTCACTAAACCGCTTGCTAGAGAACAATTTAATTTTATTAGATCAAAATTGCTCATAATCTCTCTTGATGATATTGAATTGCTCTCTAATTAGTTGGTTACATCTTATATGTGTTGCTCTTGCTTATAAATGCTTTAATTGCTCAAAATGCTTGTTTTTGCTAATTTTTCTCTAGTTTCTATCTCTTTTTCGGGCTTTTCTCGCAAATCGGGTTTTAATCGACAAATAGTACCCTATGATGATGGGAATGTGCCTAAATATGCTTAATATACAATCTAGACCTAAAAGAAAAATTGCATTCGGTCATTTGAGGCTAGGGCTAGAATTTCGGTTTTTCCACATCAGGGTTTTGGTCGGCCGAGTTTCCAACTCGGCCGAATGGTCGGGATACAGGGCACCTGTGCGCTCGATCGGCCGAGTTTCCATTTCCCAAACTCGACCGATCGGCGGCAGACTGGTTTTATATATATAGGAATCGGCCGACTTTCTCCCTCTCAACTAGAGAAAAGTCGACCGAACCCTAGCCGTAAACCCCGACCCTTCCTAACCCTGGTCCTCTCTTCCCTCATTCCAGTCGTTTTCTCCTCCGATCGACCTTGTGCTTTCGTTCTTGCTGTTCTAGGGGCGTCGTCTGCTCTCTCTCTCTGCGCGGCTCAGCTCTATTTCTTCTTTCTCCTCTCCATGAGGTCCCAACGCCGGAAACGAGCCGTTCCTGCTCCTGCCATGGCGACTCCCCTTGCTCCAAGGTATATAGTGTTCGAAAATCTCTCTTTCATTGACCAAGCTGCTGTTTCTCGTTACCAAGAGCTCCTTCCTCGCACTCCCTTCCCTTTTCGAGCTCTACATCAACCCAATATCTTTTACGCTGACCTCTTTGAAGCTTGTAACATCCTTCGAACCCATCACCTTGAGGCGTTTTTCATAGAGGATGCCCGCTTCCACAATTTGAAATATAGTTCCAAAGTTGTCCGTGAGTTCTACGCCAATTTGCGTTGGAACTATGACTCTTTGGTCCCTTCCGCGGACACCTCTATTGTGTTGACGTCCATGATTGCCGGTAAACCTTTCCATATCACTGAGCGTTCTTTCAATCTCTATCTTAATGGAAATGTTGGTACGGCATCTTGGATCGCCGACTATCCTCAATACCTTGATCTTCTTTACCCCGATGATGTTTATAAGGCAATTGAGGTTGACTTGACTGACATCAACAAATTTCTCAAGCAACCCAACTTTCCTTATAGAAAAAAGGGTACTTTGCCTTCCTCCACCCTTTCTGCTCCTCGCCGCGTCTTGGCGTTTATCTTGAGCTGCAATGTCCATCCTAAAAAGAATCAAACAGACATTGCTGAGAATATGGCGGTTATGATGTATCTTCTGCTGAACAATCAAGGAGTCAAATGGGCCCGTTACATCCTCCATCATATGACCTGTTTTGACTCCGGGAAGAACACAAAGGGCACACATCTTCCATATCCTGCCCTTATTTGTGGTCTTTTCCAGCACGCAACTGGTAAATCCCTCTTTGCCGATCTCCTCTACCGCCCTGATCGCAAAGGCATTTATATCAGTGAGACCACTCTTCTGAAGAGTGTTCCTACCCCTGGTGCATCATCTTCCTCAGCTGCACCTCCACCCTCCTCTGCTGCACCTCCACCCTCCTCAGCTGCACCACCTCCACCTGAGCCTTCCTTCCAGCCTCCTCCGCAGCCTGCCTTTGCTGATTTCCATGTCTCAAATGAGGCCCTCATGGGGTATCTCATGCACCAGCAAGCGTACAACATGCAGGTCCAGCAACACCATCATCAGGATCTTTGCCACATCATGTCCTCCATGTCTTTATCCTGCCCTCAGCCTTACCCCACCTATGAACCCTACCCCGGTGGTGACTACGCTTCTTACGCGTATAGCCAGTTTTACCCTGCTCCACCCTTTTCTGCTTCCGCTGAACCCTCTGCAGGTGGATGCCCTTCCCCGGTTCTGGCGCTCCCAGGTGGTCGTCTGTCTGAGCTTCTAGCCCAGTACACTTCTTCTGCTCCCCCCATTGAGGTTGCCTATGAGTTACATGCTCTAGGCATGTCTTGGTCTGAGCAGAGTGCGAGGTGGCCCGGGCGTGCTTCTGGTCCTCCAGACGAGGATATGCCTGACCAGGAGGATGCTGAGACTGATGCTGATGAGGCTACTGCGACGGATGCTGAAGACGAGGATGATGACGACGATGCTGATCATGATGCTGAGGCTACACCGGCTGCTGCTCCTCCTTCTGATGATGGCGACAAGGACTACCGGCCAGACGAGGACATCGATGCTGCTGTTGATGATATCGACATAGAGTAGTTTAGCTTAGGGGCTGATGTGTCTAGTTTTAGTCTCAGATGACCATGTTATATCTCTTTGGACTATGATTGTACTATATACATTAGGCACATCATCTGAGTTGTACTATTTCTACTCTATGCTATCCGTGTAGTTTTTGTTTTATGGTTTATGGAAACGCTTTGTATGGTTTATCTTGTAGTGTTTTCCATATTTTGATTAATGACATGCATTGCTTTCATGGTTTATCTTGGTGTTCCTCTGTCTTTCTGTGGAGTGATTTGACTGAGTGTTTTTGTTGGAGAAGACCTTGCTTTTATGCTCTTCTACCCCCCTGCCTTTTTGAGATGACAAAGGGGGAGAAAAAGCTCAATCATATTGATTTTATTGCTTGTATGGTTCTTTTCTTGTCTAATAACTGAAATGCATCTAGACTTGCTTAGAATCATATAATATACATATGTGCTGTGGTTGCTTGTTTTTTAACTAACCATGCAGGGATGAGTAAGCATGAATTGAGGGGGAGCATTACAAATTGATCATCTTTGCATCCCCTTGCAATTCCCTAAGAAAAGGTATAATTTTCACATTCTTTTCAATATGTTGAGGAATGGTTTGTCATTGTCAAAAAGGGGGAGAATGTTGACCTAGGTGTCGCACATTGCCCATATTTTGATAATGACTTAACCATTCCATTCATATGTATCTAACAAATCTATTTGAGATTGTTTCAGACATTAGGTACAAGAAAAGAATCACTTTCAACTCCAAAGCTACTCATCCAGCACATGCAAAACATGTGACTTTTGACCGTTTTGTAATATAGCCCTTAGAGGCTTAGAACAATTAATGTAATCACTTATACTCATGTTTTGTATTGTAACTAAGATGGATAAATTGATTGGGACTCAAAAATCCATCATTTGTACAGTTTTACGAAAATTCCAAAATACCCATAACAGGGATTTTGTCGGCCGAATTCCAAACTCGGCCGATCCATATATTCTGGAATTTCCTGGGCAGTCGGCCGAGTTACCAACTCAGCCGATCCCTGGTCGGTCGAGTTTCTATGGTGGGAAACTCTGCCGATCCACTGATCGGTCCAAGTTGAAAGTCGATCGATCGGCCGAGTTTCTCCAAGGGAACTTGGCCGACAGTCTATCTTTCAGACTTGTCGTTTAGTGGTTCGGCCGAGTTGCCTTTATTGAAACTCGGCCGATCAGACTGTACTGGAATGCAGAAAAAGTAATTCCAACCGTTGAAGGAGTAGGTGGGACTCAAAATAGATCCGTTGCAAGTTGTAAAACGGCTAGTTTGTGCCCCTTAACTCTCCCAACCTCAAAGGGACACCCTCAACTATAAATAGGACCTCTTGGACTTCATTCCAAGGTTGCTCATTCACATATGCTTGGTCCTAGCCTTAGTTGAGTGGTTTCTAATCCTTTGAGCCCCTTTCTCTCTCTACCTTCAAAGCAAATTCGTGAGTATGAGTGAGTTAGGATCCCATGTATGAGAGCTATCATTTGTAATCTTGTAAAGCTCTCCTTTCCACTTCTCCCATCTCCATTCTCTATGAAGATTGATTGAAGTTTCTTCTCCGAGTGAAAGAGAAGAAGGTTGTTGTTCTTCCCCGAGTGAAGGAGAAGAAGGCTAGCTGCTCCAGGCCTCCGAGTGAAGGAGGAAGGTGCTAAAGCTCTCCAAGTGAAGGAGAGGTGCAAGGCAAAGCTCAAGCAAGATAGGTAAATCCTGTAAGGCCGAAGACTAGAGCAAGAGTGGGTAAGTCCTTTGAAGAAGGCGGAATACTACTTGCTTGGTGGGTAAGTCCTTGGTGAGGTAGAAGATCTTGGCTTGATATATAAGTCCTTGGATGGTTGGTTGTTGTAGCTTGTAATCTTATTTTGTGATATATATAAGAGAATCAAGTTACAAATCCTAGAGCTTAACCAACTCTAGGTAGTGGACTGACTTGCTCCTAAGTTTAGGACAAGGAACCACTCTAAACCACCTGTCCAAGTGCATGCTTATCCTTGTCTCTTATCCTTGCTTTGTATGCTAGCTTAGGACATCAAATTGCTGTTTTGGTTTAAGTTCTGCACTTAATATACCTTGGTGGTCTAATCACTTTTGTGAAGTTTGTGAAGCTCTATTCAACCCCCCCTTCTAGAGCCCATTGATCCAACAGAAAGGATTTAGAATGAAGGATTCAGTAAGAGAGAATCTATCCATGTAGATGGGATCAATTTATCAAAGAATTCAATGTTCCAATTTTTATGAAGAATGGAAGAGATTCCATATGCATTCACATTTGGATCTATCTACAATATAGTGTACTCATCCCATTTTATTATATGTAATGGAATGACAAGATGATTCTAGTCAGATCCAATGAAGGTCATTGGAATACCATAGAAAACATCCATGAGTACTTGAGAAGCACTAAAGGATCAGTTGTTGCACTATGGTAATAAGGAAGAGTTGGATGTAAAGAGTTACATCGATGCAAGCTTTCAAAATGATAGAGTATGATCGCAACATAAAATAGTGTTTAATCTTAAGAGATTAGTTATAAGTTGGAAAGAGTTTCGAACTACATACCTTTATTTTAATTCAATAATAGAAGTCATATGTCCTAGTGTCATGAACACATGAGTGAGTATTGTATGAATCTAGAAGTTTATATAGATGAGCTTGTGAGATGTTGCAACCATTGATGATATAGTAGACATACTATGGCAACAATAGAGATATTGGTTATGAAAGGAATATTAGATAGTGCACTATGACAATTCCATCTCATACAAAATGTCATACAACGAAGAGATTTGAAACATGCAATAAACTGACTAAAGGCAATATGTTGCAAACCTGCTGCATTAGCACTTGTGTAGAAGAAACATGACATATATGTTTAAATCATTAAGAATAAGATTTATGGGTGATTGGCTCTAAGTGCAAGTGGGAGACTGTTGGTATGTATGTCTAGAGAGCCAATCATATGATGATTGCAATGTCATATTATAAAGGATTTGATTAATATTAATAAAGGCAAGCTTCTGATTCATTCTATTTCAGTCAGTTATGAGATAATGAGGAAACATATTGAATGTCTAAACAATAACATTACTCAATGATGTATGTATTCAAGTGCATGACTTGAACAATGAGATCGTACATATGTTAAGAGTATGTACATTCTTGATATGTCCCTAGTCGAATGTTATTGTGGAAGGCAGATAGACAACAATAACACATAAGACTAGAGTGTGGGTTGGTTGATGACAAAATATCATCAGCCATGATATGTGATATCAAACCAAGCACATAGATACTTGTTAGAGAATAGTGTACCAAATAGACCCACCTTAAGGGTGATACATGGAAACCATAATTGGTGGTCATAGTAATACCTCATAGTGAAGGTGGTGATTGTGGTTCTTAGACCTAAAAGTCACTACACTCATTACATGCCAATCAGTGTGTTTTGACATCATCCATCATGATCCAGAATAAGGGTTGTCATAAAGGTGATATGATCGGATGCACTGTGACACATGGGGATGACTGTGAGTGATGTAGATGGGATTTATCCCTCCTACCGGAGTTTGATGTCTAGGCCACTTGATATAAGTGAAATTGAGAAAAGCATGCATATACACATATGAACCAATATATGATATTGAGGTCACATATCTCATACAATGTGCTCTAGATCAAGGAACATGGATCGAATATTGAAAGGATGATGGTTCCATTCCACAAGTTCATTCTAGGTATCAGAGACAAATGAATTAGACAATCACTATAACACTTGACACAGATTGTAGGTTGAAGTTGTTCTCCCACTATCCTAATTATTTGGATATCAATGATGTGTGACTAGGCACCACTCTTTGCTTGTGATGTCTAAACAGGTTATGGGCATTCATTGCCAACATAAATAAGAACCTATGGGGTCACACATATAGGATACATCTAGAAGAGGAGTTTAATCATGAATGATAATTAAATTGATTGCTAAAGTGTTTAGGTAAACTGGTTGAACTTCCATCCAATCGGTTCAAGTGTTGAAATGACCGATTGGAGTGTCAGGTTGATTGGAAACTGCATCAGTTGAATTCTACATGAACTAGGGATTGAAGCGACTGGTACAATTAGTGAAATGACTGGTTCAAGTTCGCGAGATGACCATTTTTTAAAGCGAGATGCCTGGTTTGTGGTTCAATTAGATTGAATCAAGGATTAGTGTTGACGTTATGTTGTGCATTAATTGGATTAGAATTGCAAATACAATTGCAGTTGGGAAACATGACGAAAGAATCCGTTCATGGGTGAACTGGTTGACTTGCTTTCCAAACCATTGATTTGCTAGTGAACCAAACGTTTCACCTGTCACATGTTGTGAATTTTTCTGAAATTATGGTCCCTTCCACTCACACTCAGACTGGGAACCTTGACCTTAACCCCCCTATAAATAGAGGGGTACTGGGGCTTCTCAAACACAAAAACTAATTTTTATCTGACGATTGTTGTCTTCTCTAGTTGTGGTAACCAATAGAGAGCCTGAGCAAGTCCTCCCCGACAAAGGGAGGGATAGCAAGGGAGAAAAATTACGGGAGAGCAAATTGGTGACTAGTACACCAACGGAGCGACAACTCCTTCATGTCTGTTCTATTAGAATGACATGAGTTCTAGGTGGTCCCTGTAGACTACTATAGAGGCATGGATACCTTTCCCGCTAGGAGGGAAATGACAAACTGTTGTATGTAGTGAATACCAGGAGCTGTTGCAGACGTCGTCTGAGTGCAACTAGAAGAAAGTTTCACAACCACAATAACTAATGTCATTGAACTTGCTCCAAGACCAGGTATGAACTCGTTAAACCATCCTTCCCATTACATAGTTGTTGACACTATCTTCTATTTATGGAGAATATGGCAGACAAAAAAAATTATTTCTATGGATGACGAGATCTTCTACTACATCGGTTTTTATCTTGGATGGTCAGAGAGGGTAGATCCAGCTACCATGGTTTTTAGTAGGCTGGAATTTTCCGTCTTCAAGTCCTTCCACTGACAGAGTCTAACTTTCCTAGAAAAATTCCTATCATTAGTGATGATGGATTAGAGAATTTGGTTCACAATTGAGTATGAATGGTTCCTAGAAAGTGGTCACATTGTAGAAACTTTGGATATGATGATTTTCTATGCTCCAAAGTTCCAAATTTTTTTTGAGAAGAAGATGACGCATAAGGTTTGGGTGTATAATTAGGCAAGAACAAAGGTGAATGAACAGGAAGAGAAGTTTGATGATGTTGTGGAGGAGTTGAAAACATGGTTCTGGAGGAAAGTGTTATTGATTCCCATGTCTTGTGTGTTTCTAATGCTGCTGACTCTTCTATTTTTCCTAGAAATGTTGTTTCAACTCATGTTGCTTTGCGCCCTGATGGATTTAACGTGGTAAGAATGAGTAAAAGGAAGCATAGAGTCCCTCCTAAAGTTTCAAAGGCACCTAGTGTTGCTCATAAACATATAGAATTTTCTCCAGATAAATTCTCTCTGTTGGATCTCTATGATGAAGGAGAGGGAGGTGGTATTATAATAGAGGTCAACATGTTGTTGACCAGACAACCCAATAATTAGTGATTGGTGTTAGAGGAGAAAATAGAAAAACCAGCTTGTTTCCAAGAGAATATAAATAGGGTGGAAAGTGATATATTTGTTATCTTGGAGTAGCCTGTTAATGTTGTTGGCATTTCAACTGTTGTTTAGGCTATTTGGAGTGGTGCTGATTTTTTGTGTCAAATGAAGACTCTTATTCTTTTGTAAAGACATTAAAGTGAGGAATATTTTTGATAGTATTCATCTTCTCCACTATGATGTTTCTTGTGGAGATGTTTCTTTTGTGTTAACTCTTATAGGAGCTTAATGATGACAAAGATAGGAAGAGCCTAGGGTGTGATGTAGTCCATGTTACTAATTGTATTGATCTAAACTAGTATGCTGGGGGATTTTAATGCGATGCGCTTCAATTGTGAGAAAATGGGGGAAAAGCCTCGTCCTATTATTTTGATGAGAGATTTTAATGAAGATATAGAGGCTACTTACCTATTGGAGATTTCTAGCCGAGGGTCATGATTTACTTGGGATTCCTACATATTAAACAACCTATAGAGTTTTCAGTAACTAGAAGTTTCTTGATAACTATAGTGATGCTTGGGATCAAACCACTCTACCATTTACAACTGATTGCAAAATGGTAAGAATCAAACTTTACAAGATGACTAGGAAGGGTGCTTCATTCAGATTCATTAATGCCTAGATGGAAAATCAATATTTCTTAAAAGTTGTCAAAGGAAGTTGGGAGTCCACTCAAGCTTCAAGCCTACTCATGGATAGATTGTACTACAAAAAGTAAAATTTTAAAATGAAATAAAAATGAGGTTCAAAGTTATTCTTCAAATGCTAGGCATTTTGAGAGCGAGGCCCTTGAGTTACAAGAGGAAGATGATAGTAATTTGAGGGATTCTGAGCTAGTTGAAAGGCTTACTTCAATAAGGGAAAAGGCTATTGAAGCAATGGAGGAAGACGAGTTTTTCTTTAAACACAAATCTAGGGTTTTATGGTTGAAAGAGGGAGACTATGAGACAAACTTCTTCTATACTTCTATTAAGACCCATAGGCTGGAAAAATAATATTTGCTTTCATAATATTGATGGATAACATGATTATCGACCAAGATATCATTAAGGAGCATATTGTGTCATTTTATGAAAAATTCTACAATTGCACCTTTGCAAATGTGGCAAATTGGAATGATGAATGGTATGTTCCTAGTTTGTTAATGGAACATAATAAGGAGATTAGTATACGGGTGACCAAGGATGAAGTTAAAGCTATGATTTATGGTTTGAAGTGTAATAAGGCTCCATGCCCTAATGGGTATAATGATGATATCTACAAATGTTCATGGGGAATTGTTGGTGATGATGTAACAAATTTTGTGCTTAATTTTTTGAGAATTATAAGTTGTTGAAAGAGAACAATCAAACATTTATTTCCATGATTCCAAAGAGTGTTGATGTTGAGTCTATAAAGGATTGGAGGCATATTTCTTTGTGTAACACAATCTATAAGTTGTGACTAAAATTATGGTGAATAGGTTACAAGGTGTATGGTCTTTATTATTGATACTAACCAAGTGGCTTTGATCAAAAGGAGGATATTTGGTGATGCTTTTCTCTTGGATAATGAAATGTTGAGCTTGTTTCCAAATCAATTTGGCAACCCCAAGATGTGCATCAAGGTCTATGTGTATAAAGCCTATGATAGAGCATATTGTCACTTCATTTTACATATGATTAAGAAATTGATATTCCCTGGATGTTGGTTAAGATGGATTGACACACATTTCACCTCTTCTTCTTTTCAAGTTCTTATCAACGGTATACCGATGATATCCCTTCTAGGCTCTTTTTCTAAGACCTATGACATGTGTTTTGGGTTAACCCTATTTGCTTTGGCTTAATGATGTGCTTAGAATCTTGCTCTAATCCTTTGGTTTGATCTTAGAGCTTTTGGAGAGCTTTAGTCTCCAATTTGAGCATGTTTGGATGATGTTTGTGCTTTGTGTGTTTCTTTTGGTACAAATTGCAATTTACCCAAGTTGATGGGTTATCTTACAATTTGTCACCTTTAGAGCATTCCTTATCTCTCTTGGCTTCATGAGAGAGGTTGTAATTCTTTGGGGCACCTTGTTTGATCTTTGGTTGAGTGATGGAATCACCTTGGGTGATTAGGGTTTTCAAGGGTTTGTGTCCCTTGCGTGTTGTCGCAACCTAGGGCTTGTTGGGTGGGTGTCACGGTCGAGACACCTCCCTTAGATGTGGTTGTCATGACCGAGGTGTTTTTGGGTGATCTTAGGTCGAGATAGTTTCCTTTGTATAGAGTGTCTCGACCTAGGAGGGGTTTGGTGACCTTGTGTTGTGATCTTCTTGTGCTTGGTGATGTGTTGCGACCATGGATGGTGTTCCATGGTGGGTTGCGACCGCGACCATGTGGGTGACCCAAGTGGGTCAAGACCCAACATAGAGTGTATCACCATCTCTTGTATGTGGGCTTTAAGTGGTTGCATGTTAGTTTCTTGGGTGGACAAGTGTCCCTTTGGAGCCCTATCTTGTTGACACCTCATCTCTTGCCCTACCTCTCTTCTCCTTTGCTATATAAACCCTCTTCTCTCCATGCAAGTGACCTTTTTTGGCCATCTTCTTTCTCCTTCCTTGCTTGGACGTTCTTAGAGCTTGGAGGGGCAAGGAGGTGTTGTTCTTGGTTCCTTGAAGGAGGATCGACCTTGCATGTGGTGCTTGTGGCGACCTTTGATCATCTTCTACCTTGGTAAGTGTTTACCTTTCCTTTATGGTGTTTTCCTTGGATCTTCTACCCCATCTTCTTCTCTTTTCTCGGCCTTAGACCATGTTTTGACATGGTGGTCGGTCTTGAGAGTAAACTCCTCACAAGGGGTCATACACCATGTTTTGACAAGGTGACACCCAAGTGAGAGGAAGTTTCTTCTCTCTTTTCCCCCTTCTTTCTTTTGGTTCAACTTTGAGCTTATTGCTCTCTTTCCTTGGGCAATCTTTTACCATGGTATCTTCTTCTTCTTGAGGTGTTCTTGTATCCAAGTCTGGAGATTTTGGTGGAGCTTCATCATCCTTAGGATCGTGTGTTTGGAGCTTGCAACCCTTGGTGTGACCTTCTTTCAGGCGGGTTATATAACCCTTAACCTTCTCTATTAATGCACTTTTTCTACAAGCATGCTATTGTTTTGTATCTCTAAAATGTTTCCTTAACATGCTAGTAGATGATGATAAACTCTAGTAGAACTTTTTTGATGTTGAGATAATGCTTGGTTTGGATTGAATATGAAACCCTAGTTTTATACCCAATTTTGGTGATTACAGTTTAATGATGTTTTTCCCCTATCTCTTTATCTTGGTTTTGGATGCATGCATGATGATTGAGTGTTTTGGATTATATGAATTTTTGGTTCTATTTTCACATGGTTTAATGATGTGTTATTTTATCACACTAATAAACTCACTCGGGGTTGAAATCCCCGAGATTTTACCAAAACCAAAGTGCAATAATACCACCCGCAAGCGGACGAGTCTTATCACAGTATAGTTAAGGATCGAACCCAAAGGACAACGTTTTTAAGAATCCTTGTCAGTCTAATCCAGTTCGAGTTAAGACTAATATTTAAAATGATTGGTTGGTTTGAGGTTAATTAAACTAATTGCAAGAAAGTAAAAGCTGAATTAAAGTTGGATTTAGATCAATGATATGGAATCGCTGGGATGGTATCGGGTTTCACCACCGCTACACATGCAAACACATTCTAACACAAATAATCCAGGCAAGATATAATGATTCAAATAGAGTTGCTGCAAAACCCCCCATACAGGCGTTAGGTTCGCATAAGCATCACCTTAATTAGGAATCAGATGTCTCGTCACCGACCGGATCACTTACTTACGACTCCGAAGATACAGAAATCCAACGAAGGTTGTGGGCCCCCTATATAGGCGTTAGGCACACAGAAGCGTCACCGAAGGCTAGATGACTTGTCCCCTCACGGATCATACACTTACGACCTCGAAGAAATCCCATTCTATTTCTAGTTTGGGAGTCAACCGCATTAATCGATAAGCAAGCAGGCGATTAACATATGAGCAAACATCGACGATTAATAAGAAGATACAAAATCCAACTAAGGCTGTGAACCCCCTATATAGGTGTTAGGTACACAGAAGTGTCACCGAAGGCTAGTTGGCTCATCCCCTCATGGATCATACACTTACGACCTTAAGGAATCCCATCAGAAGTTCTAGTCAAGGAGTCAACCTCATTAAATGATATTCTATCCTACATATAGAGATTTTCACAACATAGGAAGAACAAGATGAACGCGAGTAGGTAATCAAACTACAAACTTAATGATTAACAATGAAATGAAAAAGTTATATACATTGCCATGGAATGCTTAACAAAAGAACATGCTTGCATGGGCAGCGGGGCTAGTCCCCACACCCCGGTGAAAAGGAACTACTTGCTCATGATGTGAGAGACAAGAAGAATAAGAAAGAGAGAGAAATCTGCCATGAACTCAGTGCAGAAGGTAGTCATAGCTCGGTGAAGATGATGCGGTCTTCTACGTCATGTCGGAGCAGATCTGGACGCGGAATGGGAGATGCCAAGACAGACCGGACAGTCTCTCTTGCTCCATCTTCCTTCTCTTCTCGGTCTCCTTGCTTGCAACATGGGTAGTAGGTGGAACAAAACTGGCGTGGACCGCACTGGATCTGGATCGGACCTGTGTACAGGCAGCCTGTCGGCATCCCAGAACCGATACTGAAATAAGGACCCTACTAGTCCTATTTATAGGCACTGAACTGGTCCCCACGTTTTTGGTGTGATTCCAGCCCAAACGGTCTTGGAGATATTTGTCCCTTCAAATGGTTTGCTAAAAACTGAACAAACGGTCTTGCTCTCTCGGTTTGGTGTCCGACCGGTTTGCATGCATTTAGCTTAAACGGTCTCATCATTGCTACCCACTCGGTCTTCATAATTCCTGATCAAACGGTCTTTGTATTATCATCCATTCGGTCTTCACATTTCTGATCAAACGGTCTTCGTATGTTGGGCTTCAAATGGTCTGCACCTTTGTACGCCAAATGGTCTTTGGTGCTGCTCATTCTTTCTCAAACGGTTTGCATGCCCATCCTCCATTCGATTTCGGAAAATCAAACGGTCTCACAGACCGAAGACTCCTCAAACGGTTTTGCAGACCGAAACTCTTCAAACGGTCTTGCAGACTGAAACTCTTCAAATGGTCTCATTGTATTCCTCCAAACGGTCCCATGCATGCATGCATGCACAAATGGTTTCCAACTTCATTCGGTTTGGTAATCCATTCGGCTTGCATGCATCAAACGGTCTTCATCGCTTAGTCATTCAAACGGTCTGAGACCATGACCTCTCCAAATGGTTTTGAGGTGTGCCTCCAATCGATCTCTTCTGGTCTATCGGTCTTGAGATCGAATGGGCTCAAACGGTCTTGAGACTGAATGGGCTCAAATGATCTTGAGACCGAATGGATGAAATCACTTGGTTAGATCGATTGGTCAAAACCAAGGGTGAGTGAAGGTGGACCCTAGCTTATTGTTCAGCTTATCAAGACCTGCATAAAATCAACCTAATTTCAGTTAAAATCATGATAATTGGACCAATTTAGTAATTTCACAAATTTTGATATTCAGTAAATGAAATTGAATGCATTGAGTCAAATTTGACCCAATGTGGTGATTGAAATTCCTGATGAATATGCATTCATCAAAATACCCCAAACATTAAACGTTGCTCGTCCTCGAGTAACACAAAATTTGAAATAGTCGCCAAATGAATACTTTCAATTCATGTGATTGCCTCCTTTTCACATCACGATTGTTTTCCTTCTGCTCAGTATGACTCAATATCTCAACTTCCTGAGACCACTGACACATCTTACCATATCTTCATTCCGGAGTTTGCTTCCCAATATCACTTCCTCCTCACTTTTTCTAACAACAAGCATGCCAAAGAGTTTTGTAAGATTCCAGAGTCGCCCACAGAACAACAAGTGTGCATCTGATCTGACACTAGTGTTTTTCAGAGTAGTGGAGGCTTTTGTTATGCCTTTAGGTAGAAAAGGGAGTGAGGGGTGGTATGGAAGGAAGAAGTAAATCTCTCCTCTATTCGACTCGAGATTTTTATTATTTTTGTAATTTCATTTATTGCATTTTTTTTGTGAATCTCTCCTTTATTCGACTCGAGATTGCATTTCTTTTTGTGTGCGCTTTGGCATCTTTTTGTTTGCAAATCTCTTCTCTATTTGACTCAAGATTGCATTTTTTGTGGTACACCCCTATTAATTTGTGGGGGGTATGGAAGAAGCGGATATAGAGGGAAGTGGAGTGCCACCCCCGAACTCAGGGTTTGGCACTATATTGGCTATTTTTGTTTCTTTTTTATGGATGGAGGGGTACGAAGATGATAGAAGAGAGTTCGGATCAGAATGCAACTTGATTTACAATTTCATGCATCGGGTCATTCTCTTTATCGTACTCTGCTCAGATAATGACTTGATGAGGATCTGGTGGGTATTCTATGTTATTGTTCCACTAGTCAGTTAGGAAGCACGTCGTGTTTGATCCCTATCAGTTCGAAAGATGCTTGTCATTTTTGCATCAGTATCATGATGTTAGGAATCATAAGCTTCACAAGATGATTTCAATCAAAAGGCTAGTTTTCAGATGAAGGTCCTTTTGAGGATCTACTTCGAATAAGGAAGGCATAATGATTAAAAAATGCATAGTAGGTTAATTAGTGACTTTTATGAAACAGGAAGTGTCAACAATTCATCAAGTATCTGTTCAATTTCTTTGAAAAACATTAAAATTTTGAAAAATTTTATCAGTGAAAGCTTAAGTATGAAAAGGATGGGTGTAGGTGGAAAGTGAAGTACGTACCACCCACCCTCCACCCCGAACTTAGAAATTTGCTCGTCCCGAGCAAACCCTAAATCCAAGAAGGAGGGGAAAATTCATGTCGGATTGACCACCAGATGTGGTAGCGTTCCAGTCAGCGTGCATCCTCTTATCTGAAATTCTAAAGAAAGGTCAATCATAACTCAAGATATTATCTCATGATGTGAATTTTATTTGGTGCAAAATTATCTAAAAGGTGAAAACAAAATTAAGGGAAAAAAACTAAATATGAAATTATTGATCGGGTTGCCTCCCGACAAGCGCCTTTGTTTTACGTCGATGGCTCGACTTGATATCTTCAACTTCACGATGGTTCCTTTGGATTGGAAAGATCTATTGTTGCTTTGGTTCTTATGTCGACTGTGGTGAAATATCTTTTCAAACATTGACCATTTGCCACGAATTCACCCGACTTTTCGCTCCATAAAGAGAAAGCACCATGTGGGGAGATGCTTTTGACAATGTACGGTCCAGACCAGTGAGAGAGGAGTTTCCCTGGGAATAACTTCAACCTTGAGTTGAATAGCAAAACTTGGTCTCCCACTTGTATGTCTTTTCTTTTCAAATGACCATCATGCCAGAGTTTGGTGTGTTCTTTGTAGATTCGTGCATTCTCATAAGCTGTTATCCTGAGTTCGTCCAACTCTTGGAGTTGCAGAATCCTGGCTTGGCCTGCTTCTTTCATATCAAAATTTATTTGTTTTATTTCCCACCATGCCTTGTGTTCCAGTTCGATTGGAAGGTGACAAGCCTTTCCATATATTAATTGAAAAGGTGTAGTCCCGAGGGGAGTTTTATAAGTAGTTCGATAGGCCCATAATGTGTCGTTGATTTTCACCGACCAATCTTTCCAATTGCGGCCTACTGTCTTTTCCAAGATACTCTTGAGTTGACGATTAGAAACCTCCACATGTCCACTAGTTTGTGTATGGTAAGGTGAGGCTACCTTGTGAGTAACACCATACTTTCTTAGCAATGCTTCAAAGCTTCTTTCAAGAAAATGGGAACCTTCGTCGGATATCACTGTGTGTGGTACACCAAAATAGGGAAAAATAATATCCTTAAATAATTTGATGACTGGTTTGGAATCACTAGTGATGGTTGGTATGGCTTCAACCCATTTTGAGACGTAGTCCACCACCACTAGGATGTATGAAAATCCATGAGAAGATGGGAATGGACCCATGTAGTCCACCCCCCAAACATTGAATATCTCTACTTCTTACCATAGATGCAGCGGCATCTCATCTCTCTTTGTTATATTGCCAGATCTTTGACATTTGTCACATGATAGGACAAAGTCATAGGAATCTTTGGATATGGTTGGCTAAAAGAATCCACATTGAAAAACCTTCAAGGCAGTCTTTTTAGAGATCATATGCCCTCCCACTGGTCCTGAGTGACATTGTTCCAAAATAAGTTGAGCTTCTTCTTCGGCGATACATCGTCTATATAGACCATCAGCACATAGTTTGAAAAGGTACGGCTCATCCCAGTAGTACTGTTTCACATCATGCATAAATTTCTTCAGTGCATTTCTGGTGCATTGAGGATGAATAACCCCAGCAACGAGGTAGTTCACAAAATCCGAGTACCATGGTATAGCTTTTGAGACCTTCATTAGTTGATCATCCTGAAGGGAATCATTAATTGGAATCTTCTCGGTATCCAGAGTGTGGATGCGACTGAGGTGGTCTTCTACAACATTCTTTGTACCCTTTTTATCTCTGATCTCTAATTCAAATTCTTGTAGGAGGAGAATCCATCTTATTAACCTAGGTTTTGCATCTTTCTTTGCTAGAAGGTAACGAATGGCAGTGTGATCTGTGTAGACAATGACCTTTGAACCAATTAGGTAGGATCTAAACTTGTCAAAAGCATACACGACTGCCAGAAGTTCTTTCTCAGTAGTAGCATAATTCCTCTGAGCTTCATTGAGGGTCTTGCGAAGCAATACGAGGCTCGTAGACGTAAACAAGGCTCGTTCCATGCTTGACTGATGAGCTCGTAGGGGAAGGCCTCACCCTAATGAAAGGAATTCTCCTGCACTCAACTCGCTATCTACTAAATGAGTGTCCAAGCGAATTGAGCGAGTGAAGCCTTCGATGCATAATAGATCACATAATGTTTCTTTTCTATACATTGGCCCAAGACAACACCTACAGCATAATCGCTTGCATCAAACATGATTTCAAAAGGGTGGTCCCAATAAGGAGCTCTAATGATGGGTGTAGTTGTAAGGGCATGCTTCAGTGTGTTGAAACTTTTAACACATTCTTCGTCAAAATTGAATTTAGCATTCTTTAGTAACAAATTTGTCATCGGCTTGGTTATCTTCGAGAAATCCTTTATAAATCATCTATAGAAACATGGGTGACCAAGGAATGCTCGAACTTCCTTTACATTGATAGGGACAGAGAGCTTGGAAATCACTTCAATCTTGGCTTTATCTACTTCAATTCCTCTATTACTGACCCTATGGCCGAGGACAATTCCTTCCTTTACCATAAAATGACACTTCTCCCAGTTGAGCACAAGATGAGCTTATTCACATCGTTTGAGGACCAGGGAGAGGTGTTTTAGACATGAATTGAATGAATCTCCATATACAGAAAAATCATCCATGAAAACTTCCATAATGGTTTCGGCGAGACTAGCAAATATAGCAGCCATGCAACGCTAGAAAGTTGCAGGTGCATTGCAGAGTCTGAATGGCATTCTTCTAAATGCGTATGTTCTGAATGGGTAGGTGAAGGTGGTTTTCTCTTGGTCATCTGGGTGTATAGGTATTTGGTAGAATCTAGAGTAACCATCGAGATAACATAAGTATTCTTGATGGGCCAGCCGCTCTAATACTTGATCAAGAAAAGGCATTGGAAAATGATCTTTTTGAGTTGCCTTGTTCAACTTTCTATAATCAATGCACATCCTCCACCCTGTGACTATTCGGTTGGGGATGAGTTCATCATTTTCATTTCGTATTACAGTTGTTCCACCTTTCTTTGGGACTACATGCACCGGGCTCACCCATGGTGAGTCTGATATCGGATAGATAATTCCAGCAATGAGCAGTTTAATGACCTCTTTATGGACTACCTCCTTCATATTTGGATTCAGTTTCCATTGATGTTCAATAGTTGGCTTGTGATCTTCCATCATGGGGATCTTGTGCATACATAGCACTTGACTAACCCCAGTGAGATCACTCATTTTGTAGCCAATTGCTTTCTTCCTCTCCTTCAATTCCTTCAGGATTTATCTTCTTATTCAGTCGTAAGATCAGAATTTATTATTACTGGACAAACCTTGAGGTCATCCAAAAACACATACTTCAGTCCCTCAGGAAGGGGCTTATTTCGGGGGCTTCTATTTTTTCTCGTGTTTCTTCAGTAGCTTCTGCAGCCTTGAGTTCTTCAATCTTGGCTTCTGGATCTTCTTTGGCAGAGTCGAGGGATTCGATGTGATCCTTTACTTGTTCGTCAATAGGTTCATCAACTGATGGATCTGTTAGATCAACTTCTAATGGATTGTCTGATTCATGATTCTCTTGAGTCATAAGTGACATTTTCTCTATGCAATCGATAAGATAGACTTTTTCTTGCATACTTGGTCTTCTCATGCTTTCAAAAACTTTAAATTCAAGTGTTTCCTTGCCTAATCTAAGCAGCAAGGTTCCTACTTCAACGTCAATTAGAACTCATGTGGTGGCAAGGAATGGACGTCCAAAGATGAGAGGATATATGGCGTCCTCTTTTATGTCCATGATGACAAAGTCACACAGAACATAGGAATCTTTTCCTACCTTGATAGGTACATCCTCAATAATTCCTAACGGACATTTTATCGAATTGTCTGTGAGTTGTATGGTCATGCTAGTTGGAAGAAGTTCAGCAAACCCTAGCCTTTTGTAAAGGCTGAGTGGCATGATGGAGATGCTAGCACCAAGATCTGCTAGTCCTTTCTTGCATGAAGAATCACCAATATGGCAGGAAATCCCAAAAGATCATGGATCTTTCTGTTTCTTTGGCATCTTACTCTAGATGATATCCAAAGTGGTTTTAGCTAACTTGACTATCTCATATTCTTTAGTTATATATTTCCTGGTGAGGAGTGACTTTAAGTACTTTGTCCAAGCTGGTATCTCATCCAACGCATCCAAAAAGGGTATATCAACATGAAGTTTCTTCATAGCTTCTTTAAACTTATTGAACCAAGTATCCAACTTTGTTTGCCTTAAACAAGCAGGGAATGGTATATGAGTCTTGTATACAGGAATATCAGGTTCTGGTGTTTCAATTTCTTCATCAATAGTTTTCTCAAGACTTTCCTTATCTGTCTTATCAGCAATTACTGGTTATCTGGTTGAGACTCTAGTGTTGTTGAGTCTTGAATGATCACAGGCGCATCCTCATTAGTAACAACCATAGGTGTCTTGATAGGAGGATAAGAATAGTCTTTTCCTAACCTGGTGGTTACTTCCTTCAGTTGTTCTGGGTGCTTTGGGTTGTTCTCGGGTTGGCCAGCAAAAACCCCAGCTGGTGGCTTAATGCTAGCTGCAAGTTGAGCTAGTTGAGATTCAATAGCCTTCTGATGAGCTTGTGGGTTAGCTATCATAGTTTGCTGAGTTTGCAAAATCTTTTCAATAGCTGATAGTTTGTCATCAGGAGAAACTGGACCTTCTTGTTGTCCTTGTTGTTGATAAGGAACTTGGTTAAGACTCTGGTACTGGGTGTTGTTTTGATAATTATTGAAGATTCTATTATGAAAGTTTCCCTTGAAATTTCCTTGATTTCCAAAATTCTGTTGTTGATTGTACTGGAATCCTGGTGGGCCTCATGGATGGTTGTTCAAACCAAATTGATGTGAGTTAACTGCTCCAGAGGGGTTTCCATATTGAAATCCTGGGTGATTCCTATTCTGATTCAGATTGTAGTAACTTTGACCAGGGATGGTATTAACAGCATTAAGATTTTCCATTTGACCATTATCTCCTTGTCCACATACGTTGCTTAGAACAACATCGTAAAGAACATTACATGCTAATGTGGAATGATCAGTACTTTTACATGCTTCACAAAATAATGAAGCTGACTTGATTTGTTCTTGTTGTCGAGTGGGCGAACGTCCTCTTCTAATAGTAGCAAGAGATGATTCAATGTGGTCTTGCTTGGTAACTAAGAGTTTTAAGGTTTCCGCGATAGACTTGTACTCAGGAGTAGCTTCATCCATAGCTAATTTAAAGACTCCTTTACCTATAGATCTACCCCAATTGGCTTGATTTTCTGCTCCAAGGGTGATGACCCTCCATGCGATGTCATAACTTTGACGCATGAAGTTTCCTCCAGATGAGGAGTCTAAGAATCTCTTGATATCGTCGTCCACACCCCTATAGAAAATTTTGTTGAGTTAATTCTTAGGAATTCCATGGTGTGGACACTTGCGTAGAAGCTCTTTGTATCTATCCCATGCTTCAGCAAGAGTTTCTCCAGGGACTTGGGTGAAATTTGTTATTCGCCCTCTAATTTCATAGGTGAGAGATGGAGGGTAGAACTTTTCTATAAACACATTTTGGAGTTGTTCCCAGGTGGTGATGGGTATTTCACTTTGTAGGGAGTTGTACCAACTTATGGCTCTATCAGCAAGGGAATACTTGAAGAGACAGAGTCGAATAGCATCGTCGGATACTCCATTTTGTTTTTTCATGGCACATAGATCGATGAATCTCAGAAGATGTTCTTGGTTGTCTTCTCCTTGCTTACCGTAGAATGGGCTGTTATGAAGCAAGGTGATCCAATGTGCCCTAATCTCAAAATTGGTAGCATTGATGGGGGGAGGTTGTACTGGATGATGAACATTCACAGCTTTTGGGATTGAGAACTCTCTAAGATCCTTTTGCAGTTCAGCTGCTTGCGTTGATGCTTGTGTCGCTAGGATTTCTTATTGAACTGTGGCTCTGGCTTCTTGCATGAGCCTCTCTCTCTCTGTGCATTGATGGCTTGAGCTACCCTTCGGGCTACTTATTCTTCTTGAGCCATCCTTGCTTGATTTTCTCTGATCTGACGATGAAAAGTTCTATCTATCTTGGGATCAAAGTTCATTGTTAGTCCAGGGTTGTCTGAACGGTGCATGCACTATGCTTTGGGTTGTACCTATAATAGGAAGATTTTGAAAGTGAGAACCATGGAGTAGAGTCAAATTCAAGTAGATGGTCGATTGTTTCAAAAAGAAAAAGCAAATCCTAGATTAGCCTTAAAAGAACTAGATTTAACTAACTGATTCTGTTGTCCATGGCAACGGCGCCAGAATTTGACGTGGTATTTTATCGCACTAACAAACTCACTCGGGGTTGAAATCCCTGGGCTTTTACCAAAACCAAAGTGCAATAATACTACCCACAAGCGGACAAGTCTTATCACAGTATAGTTAAGGATCGAACCCAAAGGACAACATTTTTAAGAATCCTTGTCAGTCTAATCCAGTTCAAATAAAGACTAATATTTAAAATGATTGGTTGATTTGAGGTTAATTAAACTAATTGCTAGAAAGTAAAAGTTGAATTAAAGTTGGATTTACATCAATGATATGGAATCGTTGGGATGGTATCGGGTTTCACCACCGCTCACATGCAAACACATTCTAACACAAACAATTCAGGCAAGATATAATGATTCAAATAGAGTTGCTGCAAAACCCTCCATATGGGTGTTAGGTTTGCGTAAGCATCACCTTAGGAATCAGATGTCTCATCACCGACCGGATCACTTACTTACGGCTCTGAAGATACAGAAATCCAACGAAGGTTGTGTGCCCCCTATACAGGCGTTAGGAACATAGAAGCATCACTGAAGGCTAGATGGCTTGTCCCCTCACAAATCATACACTTACGACCTCGAAGAAATCCCATTCTATTTCTAGTTTGGGAGTCAACCACATTAATCGATAAGCATGTAGGTGATTAACATATGAGCAAACATCGACAATTAACAAGAAGATACAAAATCCAACTAAGGCTGTGAACCCCCTATATAGGCGTTAGGTACACAAAAGCATCACCGAAGGCTAGATGGCTCGTCCCCTCACGGATCATACACTTACGACCTTAAAGAATCCCATCAGAAGTTCTCGTCAAGGAGTCAACCTCGTTAAACGACATTCTATCCTACATATAGATATTTTTACAACATAGGAAGAACAAGATGAACGTGAGTAGGTAATCAAACTACAAACTTAACGATTAATAATGAAATGAAAAAGTTATATACATTGCCATGGAATGCTTAACAAAACAAAATGCTTGCATGGGCAGCGGGGCTAGTCCCCGCACCCCAACGAAAAGGAACTACTCGCTCATGATGCGAGAGACAAGAAGAATAAGAAAGAGAGAGAAATCCACCATGAACTCGGTGTAGAAGGTAGTCGCAGCTCGGTGAAGATGATGCGGTTTTCTACGTCATGTCAGAGCAGATCTGGACGCGGGACGGGAGATGCCAAGACAGACTAGATAGTCTCTCTCACTCTATCTTCCTTCTCTTCTCATTCTCCTTGCTTGCAACACGGGCAGTAGGTGGAATGAAACTAGTGTGGACCATATTGGATCTGGATCAGACCTGTGTACAGGCAGCCTGTCGGCGTCCCAGAACCAATACTGAAATAAGGACCCTGTTGGTCCTATTTATAGGCACTAGACTGGTCCCCACAATTTTGGTGTGATTCCAGCCCAAACGGTCTTGGAGATATTTGTCCCTTCAAACGGTTTGCTAAAAATTGACCAAACGATCTTTCTCTCTCGGTTTGGTGTCTGATCAGTTTTCATGCATTTAGCTTAAACGGTCTCATCATTGTTGCCCACTCAGTCTTCATAATTCCTGATCAAATGGTCTTCGTATTGTCATCCATTCGGTCTTCACATTTTTGATCAAATGGTCTTCGTATGCTGGGCTTCAAACGGTCTGCACCTTTGTATGCCAAACGGTCTTCGGAGCTGCTCGATCTTGCTCAAACGGTTTGCATGCCCAACCTCCATTCAGTTTTAGAAAATCAAACAGTCTCACAGACCGAAGACTCCTCAATCGGTTTTGCAGACTGTAACTCTTCAAACGGTCTTGCAGACTGAAACTCTTCAAACGGTCTCGTTGTATTCCTCCAAACAGTCCCATGCATGCACAAACGGTTTCCAGCTTCATTTGGTTTGGTAATCCATTTGTTTTGCATGCAGCAAACGGTCTTCATCACTCGGTCATTCAAACGGTCTGAGACTATGACCTCTCCAAATGGTTTTGAGGTGTGCCTCCAATTGATGTTTGCTGGTCTATCGGTCTTGAGATCGAATGGGCTCAAACGGTCTTGAGACCGAATGGATGAAATCGCTTGGTTAGATCGATTGTTCAGAACCAAGGGTGAGTGAAGGTGGACCCTAGATGATTGTTCAGCTTATCAAGACCTGCATCAAATCAACCTAATTTTAGTTAAAATCATGATAATTGGACCAATTTAGTAATTTCACAAATTTTGATATTCAGTAAATGAAATTGAATGCATTGAGTCGAATTTGACCCAATGTGGTGATTGAAATTCCTGACGAATATGCATTCATCATTTAACTTGGTTCTCTCTCTTGTTTGAGATCCCTTTTCATGATGGTTTCATGATGCAAGTGTTAGGGTTTTGATGACCGATTTTGGGAGATGTTTTTCCTTCTTGTTGATGGTGGTGTACCCTATTGTTCTCTTCTGTTTTATCCATGGTTTACCTCTATTGTGATCTTGATTAGACTTGGTTTGAAGATGGTCATTTATCTTGGTAGTAGTTTGACCATTGGTGGTCGTTACACCTAGAACTTTTTGTGGTATGGATTGAGACGATGGTTTGCTGTTTGGTTGAGATACCTACCCTAAATTAGTTAGGATCTTGCTTCTATTTTGGAAGAGTTGTATGATCTTATTATGTTATTGTCCCTTACCCTTGTTTTGATCGCAACGTTTCACTTATCTTTTGTTTGGTGATGACCCATGGTGTGGTTTGAGGTCAAGACATGTCCTCCATGGTGTGTCACGGTCGCAACATCATGGTGTTGGTCGAGGTCAAGACACCACTGATGATTGATGGTCGCGACCCATGTTGGTGGGTGTTTGGGACACATGGTTGATGGATGATTGAGACACATTATTGAGTACCCAACCAATACACATCTATGAGTAATGTATAAGCCATGTGTAGTTTTGTGTGGATGTTGTTTTCTTAACCTTAAAGTGTTCCAAGAATATGGGATATGTCATATCTAGGGTTTAGTGATTTGATGTATCTGCAAAACCCTAATCAGATAAGAATGGAGCCCTAATCCTAATGATGAGCTATATGATGTGTTTGCTTTCTCTCTCTTGAGATGGTCATATGTATACTATTTTCTCTTTATTTCTCATAAGTCCCTAACCTTGCTAGTGACATGTAGCAATGACATGGCTTGTGTATGCTATGGTGATGATCTTATGATACATGATGGTGCTTATGCACATTGATGAGGCATAATGTAATGAAACATGCATAGGTTTAATGCGATAGGTCATGTGACCTTGTGATGGTTTGATGCCTTGAGAGGTGATATCCTTAAGTGATGTGATTAAGGGATTGATATCCCATAGTGATGTGTAAATTTGGTGTTGGACTTGTGAATGGCAAAGGTTTGAGCACCGTGTGGTGATTGTCTGACAAGTTCACACCTTGTACATTTTATATCTTTTGGAGTTGCAATGTACCCTTATTTCTTGTAGAGTTTGTTTTGGCTTTATACGTTGTAACTTGATTGATGCTAAAAGTCACCCAATTGGCTAACTAATCAAGTGGAACCCTAATCATCTAGGTGCCATGTGCCATAGATCCTTTATAGTGTCAGCTCTAATTGTTAGATTGGTGAAATGAGTATTACTCGGAGTGCATATTTTTGAATATGTGGGGGTGCAAGTTGAGGTATCCCCTTGTGTATACAATTACAAGTTGTATGAGATGGCCATGCGTGATCCAGTCTCCTTGTGATATGAATGTCCATGTGTGAGCCAATCCTTCTTTTAAGAACGGCCATGCATGAGCATGTTCTTCTAGTGTCGTTACATGTACCAAGGTGGGCTATGTGTTTTATATATGGATGGCCATGCGTGAGTCGATCCTTCTATTCACTATATGTCATCTTTTATGGTTGACTGGTATGTCTCTGTGGTGTTTCTCTTGTGCTGACCAAGAGGTGTGGAGATGTCATGGATTCCGACTCTTCCATTTGACCTTATATGACACCGATTTTGAATTAGTAGTGGTCGGTTGGATTTGGGTGGTATGACTCAAATCCTCGGGGCAATAACAAAAGATGTAACATAGCCATGTAGCATAACCTGCTTAGGGTTAAACATGAACAACATTGGTTGAGCCCCTTTGCCTTATCTTTGTATTGATTCCTTGAATTATAAGATGGTAAGAGAAATCAACTGTTATACATGTTCTTCATATTCTTTTTTAGAATATAACTTGATCTACCCAATGATAACTATCTAGTCTTGCTTAACCTATTTTATCTATTGACTATATTTTTTTTAGTTGAATCTTCTCAACCCGGTTAGTATGATACATGTTTCTTAGCTTATCTGTGCTTTTAATAGATGTTGGCAGAGAGTTATATTTCTCTGTAGAATGTTTGGTCTCACCCCGTGGGTTTCCACATCTTTTAGGTGACCGAGCATGAGGAAGTAGAGATCATGTTGTTGGTGTTGAGCAATAGGAGAACCAGTAGCTGTTGAAAGGTTGGACATGTTGCTTGTGTATGGAAGTAGAGTCCTATGTGTCGTCTCTGTACACGTAGGTCCTTGGGGAGGTTTTTTTGTATGTATCAATACGAGTTTTTGGATTTATGCCCATTGTTGTATAGATATTACACATATGTACATACAGGTTATCATGTGTAACATGATGTGGCTTGTGAGCCAGTAAACAACATCTTGTATAATGTTTTTGGCAAGTGATACATAATACATGTTACTTTTGTGGACCCATGCATAATATGATGTGATTCCTATGGTTTGATGAAATAGGTTTTAATTTCCTATATTTATGGTATCCTAGATGATTAATTTAATTCTACAGTTTGGTTTTGAGTTATCTCGCTTGTTGTGTCATAGGGTGTCACAGTTTAGTTGGTATTAGAGATTTAGGTTTGATGAGTCTATCAGGGACTTAGGACTAGGGTTGAGTCTGTTCTAGTGTCCTCTGATTTATATTATAGTCACTTCTGGTTATGCAGAAGAAGAATTAAAAAGATGGCTAGAGAACACGAAGAACATGCCGTCGAGAGTGGTGTTGTTGTACCATGTTGAGGTGCAGTAAGGCAAGTTGTTAATGGTAGGACGTCTGAAGTCCCCCAATTTGACATGGCCATGATAAATCCTACCTATCAATCTATTTTTGGGCAGGTTATGGCCATGATTACACATATGATAGATATAATGCATGTCCTTAAATGAGAGTAGCAGTTCCCAATGTGGAATCCTCGGGCATTGGGAAGACCTTCGAGAGGTTGAGACAAGTTAGAGTTGTGGGGTATGCTGGTACAAAAGATCAATATATGCGGATCTTTGGTTGATAGAGTTGGAGAAGGCTTTCAAGATCTTTAACATCCTCAAGGTCGATAATGTGAAGCATGTAGTGTACCTTCTGAAGGGAAGTGCTGTCCATTGGTGGGCCATTGAGGAAGAGAAGGTACCAGGTGTTGAGGTCAGTTGGGAGGAGTCCAGGCGAGAGTTTTTCAGCAGGTACTTCCCGCATACCTATCTTGATGAGAAGATATCTCAGTTTGAGAAGATCAGTCAAGGACCCACGATGATCAATGAATATGAGGTGAGGTTCATGGAGTTGTTGAGGCTCTATACTCACATGGAGGCAACATATGAGGAGAGGATCAGACGTTTTGAGAAGGGTTTGAACAATGGGTTGTCGACTGTTGTGGCAACGCTTGAGAATCATGATAAGTTTGCAACATTCGTAGAGTCTATCAGGAGGATTGAATGGCTAGTGGTTGATAAGAGAGAGAAGAGTGCCAAGAAGAGGCTGGCACAGTATCAAGGGAAGTTGTTAGGAGGCTTTAGGTTTTCTGCACTGCCATCTCAGTAGAGGTCCAGTGAACATACATGGTGGTCACCCAGTAAAGGCAGAGGTCGCAGTTTTCCACCGACAGGAGCCACCAGTGTAGCATCAGTATCAGTTATAGGGCCATCAAGGCCATGGCATGAGAACAAAATGTGTTACAAGTGTGTCCAAGTCAGGCATACCAAGTAGTTTTGTTCCATGAAGGATGATGAGGTGACCCAGCAGCTGAGGCAGAGTCAGCATGGCTGGCAGAGACAATAGTTTAATAATGGAGGAGGAGGATGTGGACAGGCAACGCATGTGGGTTCTTCTAGACATGCCAACAGGGGATGAAGATGTCAGTAGGTGATATCTAGATTCTATGTCACGATTAAGCTGGAAGAAGTGATCAACCTGTGAGTAATGACATGTCTGGAGTTATTTCATTCTGGTTTATCTTCCTCTTGCTTTATATCTATTTTAGTTGATCCGGGTGCGACCCACTCTTTTATCACTCATAAGGTGATTGCTAGTAGCTCTTTGCCTGTTAGACGTACACACGATATCCTTCGCTTAGAAACCCCTTTGGTTGGTTTTGTAGAGTTGCGGGAGGTGTGTCCTTGATGTGTCCTTTCTTTTTTAGGACATAACATTCAATTTGATCTCATACCGCTTGACATGCATGGATGAGATGTGATCCCTGGAGAAGTATTGTGTGGTCTTAGACTATGGTGCCAAAGTGGCGATGTTTTGGGATGATGATGAGACGTGGATCTTCCAAGGAGATAGGAAGATTATTCCGACGTGTCTAGTGTCAGGGATGGTGGCGGAGAAGCTGATGAGACAAGGTTGTGAGGCATTTTTGGCACATGTAAGGGATACTAAGGTGAGGAGTCCTAGTATCCAGGAGGTACCAGTTGTCTGTGAGTTCAAGGACATGTTTCTAGAGGAGTTTCTTGATGTTCCCCCACCTCAGAAGATTGATTTTGAGATCAGTCTAGTTCTGGGTACCCAGCCGATAGCTCAGACACCGTATAGGATGGCGCCAGCTGAGATGGTAGAGCTGAAGAAATAGTTGCAAGAGTTTCTTGAGAAGGGTTTCATCAGACCAAGTACGTCACCATGGAGTTCTCCAGTGCTATTTGTGAATAAAATAGATAGATCCATGAGATTGTGCATAGATTACAAGCAGTTGAACAAGGTGACGATAAAGAACAAGTATCCCTTACCACAGATTGATGATTTGTTTGGCCATTTGCAAGGAGCCACAATGTTCTCAAAGATAGATTTGATATCAGGATATCACCAATTGTGGATAAGGGCAGATGACATATCTAAGTTAGTGTTTCGGAGTCGGTATGGTCATTACGAGTTCGTGGTTATGACATTTGGGCTAACTAATGCACCGACAACATTTATAGATCTAATGAACATGGTGTTTAGACCTTATTTGGACCAGATTGTGGTAGTGTTTATATATGATATCTTGATCTACTCTAGGGACAGCCAAAATCATGAGCAGCATTTGCATCAGGCGTTGGCCACGTTGAGGCAACATCAGTTGTACGCCAAGTTCAGTAAGTACAAGTTTTGGTTGAAGGAGGTCTCCTTCATAGGACGTGATATCTGTTGTGGGAGTTTGTGTGGACCCCAAGAAAGTGGAATATGTGATAGAGTGGGAGCAACCGAATATGTCGATAGAAGTTCATAGTTTTCTATATTTGGCAGGATACTACCTGAGGTTCATCAATAACTTCAGTTCAACAACATTACCCCTAACGAAGCTGACAAGGAAAGGTGTGCCTTTCTTTTTAAGATGACAAGTGTCAGCATAACTTCCAGTTATTAAAGGAGAAACTTACTAGTGTGCCAATGTTAGATCTGCCTAAGTAAGGGAAATGATACATAGTCTTCTATGATGCATCAAGGAATGGTTTGGGTTGTGTGCTGGTGCAAGACCAGAACATCATTTCTTTTGCTTCGTGACATCTTAAGAAACATGAGGGGAACTACCCAACCCATGATTTGGATCTAGAAGCAGTGGTTCATGCTTTGAAGATCTGTAGGCACTACCTTTACAATGAGAAGTGTCAGATATTCACATATCACAAGAACTTGAAGTACATCTTTTTGCAACAGTAGTTGAACGCGTGGCAGCGACACTGGATTGAGCTAATCAAAGACTACGACTGCACTTACCATCCAGGAAAGGATAATGTCATGGCAGACGCTTTGATGAGGAAATATTCTTCATCATCATCTATGGAGAAAGCACAATTGTGTTCCTTGGTGTGCCATAAGAGAGAAATGTTGGTCTCTTTGCGTCAGATGAACATAAAGCTAGATATTTCCTTGCTAGCGGGGTTATTGGCACAGCTGCAAGGAAAGCCCACATTGTGGCAGCATATTAGAGAAGCACAATAGGTTGATACTATGATACAGTAAATACGATCAGAGTTCGGCAGTGAGAAGCGTGATGGCTTCCACGAGGCAGATGATGGGACAGTTTGTAACCACAACAGAGTTGTGGTTCCTGACGTTGATAGTTTAAGGAAGATGGTTTTAGATGAGGCTCACTCTTCAATGTATGCTACACACCCAGGTAGCACCAAGATGTACCATAAGATCAAAGATCTATATTGGTGGCCTGGCTTGAAACATGATTTGGTTGAGTTTGTGGCCAAATGTGTTGTGTGTCAGCAAGTTAAGGCAAAACATCAGAAGCCCACAGGGACGTTGCAATCGTTGCCTATGCCACAGTGGAAATGGGATCATGTAACAATGGAATGTGTGGTTGGTCTACTTAGGATAGCCAAAGGTCATGATTCCATTTGGGTGATCATTGATAGGTTGACCAAGTCAGTGCATTTCCTTCATGTGAAGACAACATATACAACATAGAAACTTGCCCAGATATATGTTGATGAGATAGTATGTATGCATGGTGTTCTAGCAACCATCATGTTAGATAGAGGTCCTCATTTTATGAGCTACTTTTGGGATCACTTGCATACAACTCTGGGTACACAATTGAGGTTTAGTACTACCTTTCACCCATAGACATATGGTCAGTCTGAGAGGACCATACAGACGTTGGAGGATCTGTTGAGAGCTTGTGTCTTGCAGTTTTTGGGTAGTTGGGACATCCACCTCGGTGTGATAGAGTTTGCTTATAATAAATGTTACTAGTGAAGCATCGACATGGCACTATATGAAGCATTGTATGGAAGATGTTGCAGATCTTCATTGTGTTGGCATGAAACTGGTGAATACCAACTTGTTGGTTGTGAACTTGTATTGTAGATGATAGAGAAGATCAAAGTGATTCAACAACAGTTGAAGGTAGCACAAGATAGACAAAAGTCATATGCAGACAACCGACATAGACCGTCGGAGTTCTAAGTGGGCCACAAGGTGTATCTTAAGGTCTCTCCTTGGAAGGGTGTTTTGAGGTTTGGGAGGAAGGGTAAGTTGGCTCCCAGGTATATGGGACCTTACCCTCTGGTGGCATGTCTTGGGAAGGTGGCTTATAAGTTGAAGCTACCACCTAATATGTATAGGATGCATCTAGTATTCCATGTGTCCATGTTGAGGAGGTGCCACCCTGGTACAAAGTTATTCGTGCAACTGTTTGAAGTGGAGCTTGATGGGGATGTTTCCTATTAGGGCTGGCAATCGGGTCGATTTTGGGTCAATTTCGGGTCATATGTTTAGAAGTCTTGAAATTGAATGTTAAATCAAATCTTCAAAAAAAATCAGGTCATTTCATGTCGGGTCTGGCTTATTCGGGTCTCATACAACCAAAAATGTTCACAAATGAAAGAAATTAGGCTTGGAATAAATTGCACATTTTTAGGTCCTGTCGATTCGAAAATTGCCAGCCCTATTTCCTATGTTGAATTGAAGGACTTGTGTTGATCCTTGATAGAAAAGTGAAGAAGTTGAGGAAGAAGGACATCGTGTTGGTGAAGGTTCTATGGCATCATCATGGCATTGAGGATGCTATGTGGGAGCTTGAGGAAGAGATGTAGAGGAAGTACCCATCTCTTTTTTATTAGGATTTCGGGGGCAAAATCCTTGTTAGGGGTTTATGACTTGTAAGACCCTTGACTTGTGTTTTGGGTTAACCCTGTTTGATTTGGCTTGATGATGTGCTTAGAACCTTGCTCTAATCCTTTGGGATGATCTTAGAGCTTGTGGATGTTGGCTAAATTGGACATTATTATAATCCCTTTGTTTTGATGATGACAAACATTTCTTTCTTGTGGATCTAATGTGCTACTTGAGTATTTCGGCAACAAGGTGGATGACAAAGTTTTGGAAGATCAACATGCTTAAATTGCTTTATTTTCATGATTGTAATCAAATGTAAACTTATACAAATATATAATATACAAGTACTTAGATATCATGTAAATCAAGCATTTAGATCTTCCCTATCTACTTACAACACTTAGATAGGTCATCCCTAAGATAGTATCACAATTGCACATTGATACACACACTCAGTAAATGAATACATTGAATCAGGGATGTTCTCGGTCGACAAAAACTTTGACCGAGACACTCTTGGTCGACAAACTCCTCGACTGAGAATAGATCCTCCTAGCCGTTAGACTGAGTTAGAAAAGTAGTTGGAAGTTGAGTTGAACGTTGCAATACATTTACTCCAGACTCACTCTTAGTCGATAAATTCCTCGATCGAGAGACACTCGGTCGACAAATTCTCGACCGAGAAGGTGTCTGTCTGCACTTTTCAGAAGTAATTAACTAGTCATTACTAATGCAATTAGTGGAAACCTAACGGCTAGTAAGAACCCCCTAGAAAGTGTCTAGAACGTCCCTAAGCACTAGTGGGCCATACCTATAAATAGGACATGCCTTAGGACACCTAAACTCACTTGAGTACACAACTTGCATACACAATTACACTTGAGATTCAATCCTTGTAAGAAAACAAGCTGAGCTACATTTGCAATCTGTTTTCTTTGAGCTCTACATTAGTGTCCTATAGGCTGATATATCCTATCCACTATACATCCACGCCCATCCACTTTGGTTAGGAGATCAAACACTTGATATAGGATCAAAGTGTTGTACTCAATTGGTAATTGTGTTTCTTTCTTCCAATCTTGTTCCTTTTATTGTATTTTGTTCTCCTTTACTACTCCTAGGTTGGAGACTGCAGAAAGGAGGTTGTTGGAGCTTCTTCAGGTGGTGAAGGTAGCTCGGCAGACTTAGGATTACTTCAAGAAAGTTGTCTCAACGGGAAGCTACTTTAATAGGAAGGCTACTTCAAGGGGGAGCTTGGAGTTACTTCAAGGAAGGCTGCTTCAAGGTTGGTGAGACTACTTCTATGTGAAGGCTATCCTAAGGGTGAAGGTATTTGTTTCTTATGTAACATCCTTGCGAGGTAATAAAATACAAGTGCTTTCAAAATCCCAATTAGAAACAATTGGGTAGTGGACTGACTCCCTTAGTATTTGCTAAGGGTGGAACCACTCTAAACGTCGTGTCTCCTTCTCCAAATTTCAATTGTGGTTGCTTGGTTGAATTAATTTTAAAATCATTATAAAACCCTATTCACCCCCCATCTAGTGTTTTTCAATTGGTATCAGAGAAGGCTTCAAGGAACTTTAACAAAGTTTTGAAGAAAATCGGTGATGGGGTACTAAACAACCTCAACTTGGAAGGGACACTTGTGGCTCGGTCTCCACCATTTGATGGCACCAACTACACCTATTAGAAAAGGAGGATGCAGTTCTACTTTCAAGGAATCAGCTGGGATCTATGGAGAATAGTCTCAAATTCCTACACTCTTCCTCAAACTGAGTATGCTACATGGTATGCTAATACGGTAAAGCTAGCTCAATTGAATGCAAAAGTTGTAAGTATTCTTTATTGTTCAATTTCTGTAGGTGAGTTTAATAGAATATCAAATTGTGAAACTGCACATGAAATATGGCATAGACTCTCTATTACTTATGAAGGAACTGTTCAAGTGAAGAATTCCAAAATTGGTATGCTTAAACAAAAATTGAACAGTTTTGTATGGAACCAAATGAGACTATTAGTGAAATGTATGCAAAGTTTTCTTCTATTGTTAATGGTTTGAATGCTTTAGGTAAAGCAATTAGTGAAGAGGATCAAGTATCTAAAATCCTTAGGTGTTTGCCTCCAAAGTACAAACCAAAAGTGACTGCAATTGAAGAAGCCAATGACCTCACTCGACTAAGGATGGAGCAACTCATTGGCAACCTAGAAGCTCATGAAGCTACCCTAGAAGAAGAAGAAAGATTGGCAGATGAACACAAAAAGGAGAAAAGAAAGGACATTGCATTAAAAGCATCAACCAAGAATAGTCATGACACAAGTGAAGAAGAAACACTCATTGTAAATGGTAAGCAGTATAGAAGTTTTAAAACTAACATAATTCCTAGTGTTTCTTCCTCCAGGTGCTTTGAATGTGGCAAAAAGGGACACTTGAAAGGTGATTGTCCAAAACTTAAGAAGGGGAAGAAATCATCTCACAAGAAGAAAGAAAGAGCATATAAAGCTGCATGGGATGATTCAAGTGATGATAGTGAAGATGGAGAAAATGAAGTAGAGTGCCTTATTGCTACAACAAATGAAGAAGAAGAAGAGGTAAGCCTTTTTTATTTGCCAAAAGAAGATCTAATTGCTAGTCTTCAAGATACACATGAGAAATATGTTGATTGCAAAAAGAAACTAAAGAAATCTACTAAAACTAATGAGGATTTGTATGCTAAATTAAATAATCTTTCTATTCAAAAGGACAATATTGTTTTTAAAAACTTTACCTTGAAATCATCTTTAAACGATTTCAATATGAAGTTGCTTACTTTAGAAACAAATCATGATCTTCTTTCTCAAGAAAAGGTTGATTTGCTTGCAAAACTGCATACTTTTCAGACTCAACCTATCCTATGTAATCATCTAGATTATGATGCTATTGTTAAGGAAAGAGATGATTTATCATATAATCTAGATCAAGTAAAGTTAGATATCAAAAAGAAAATGGATGAGATTGCTAAATTACAAAGAGAAATTAGTAGCTTGAGAAACAGTAATATTCTTGATAAAATTCTACAAGATTCTTCTGGTCAGATTAGAAGAAGAGGACTAGGCTATAAGCCCAAAGGTAAATCTTTTAAAAAACCTAGAATGAGAAGGACACAAGTGCCCAAGACTAAAGTTATGTATGTTCCTAAAGCCAATACAGCTAAGAAGAGAAATGAAATTGATTCTATATGTTGTCATTACTGTTTACGTCTTGGACATTATTCATTCTCTTGCCCATACAAGAAAAAGGATGTTGATCTAGTTTGGGTTCCTAAAACTTAGAGATTTTAATTTGATTAGTTGAGATTTGACCTAAAATGTTACTTTGATATTCAAATGTCTTATCTCAACTAAATTGAGCATTAACTTGTATAATTTTGTAAAACTGATCTATGTTTTTACTTGAAAACAACTACTGAAAACAGTACTAAAACAATCTCGGTCAAGAAAGTGGTCAACCGAGACAATGTTAGTTGAGAAATTAGTCGACCGATAGAGTTACTGTCTTAAGTCTGCAAAAACCTGATAAATGGCCGATCGACAAATATTTCAACCGAACCTCACTCGGTCGAGAAATTTGTCGAACGAGAGAAACTCTGACAGAATTATTCAGTAAAAAAAAGATACTTCAATTACAATTAACTTTAGTATGTAATGAACTTTATATACTGCATATTTGAATGATAATAATTAAAAGGAAGAACATATGAGCATCAAAACTTTATACTTTTCATGATTAAATTGTATTTAAGAAGAAAAGATTGCTTTTACTAGAACCATGGATTTGCTTCTCATGAGATTATCTTGGTCCATCTCCTACATGGTTTGGCTTAAAATTGAAAAATTATGAACCATATTGATTTAATCAAGGAAATTATTATTTTATAATAATCCACATGGTTTGTCCTAAGTATTCCTTGGTTTATCTATATAGAAATCATGTGTCTTGAAATTTGCCTTTAAATGATCATGATCATTGTAATTATGGATTTGCCTTTACTGCTTCACCATGATCATTGTGTTTCATATTTTACTTGGTTTGCCTAAAATAATCTTTGATCTATATGTATAAACCATGAATGGATATTGTTTTCAAAATGATCATAGTGATTCAGCTCATTACACATAAAGATGATGTTATCATTGAAAATGCTTAAACTGGAAATTTGCAGAAATTGCCTCTTGGTCAAAATATAAAATCAACTGAGGGGCGCCCAGGTCAAAGTCAAGGTCGACCTAAAATAAGCTTGACAAAATGCTTAATTGTAAATCATTTCCTTGCACTCAATCTTAGTATATTGAAAACAAGATTTTAGTGCATAGCTCTCATAAAAGGTCAACTTATTATGATCTAATGCTTATTATGACCATAGAATCCTTAAATTATCTTGATTATAAGATTAAGGGGGAGCTCACAAAACTTTGTAAACATTATAAAGAAAATTTGAAACTAGTTATGACCTTAGTATCTTTAAAGTAATCTTGGTTATAAAGGAATCTACAATATTTATGAATATAATGTATATCTTGTTCTTAATGGAATTCTCTAAACAAATTAGGGCTTAATATCACGTACATTTGGTTAGAGATACATTTATTGATTCTACTATAAGATTAAAAGAATCTCATATCATTTCAGGGCTTAACATCCCTTGTAAATGGTTGAGAAACTATTAAATATATTTATGAGCATAAAGGATTCTCATGTCATTTTCAGGGCTTAACATCCCTTGTAAAATGGATGAGAAATCAATATATGTATGCCATGAATCTAAAAGGATCTCATATCATTTCAAGGCTTAACGTCCTTTACAAATGTTTGAGAAATAAATTGTGGCTAAATTTGACATAAAATAAGTGGTTTGCATTGAGTATTAAATTATCAAATTAAGGGGGAGAAATAAAAGTCATATTTAATGTTTAACTTAGTTATCTTTTTGAAATGACAAAGGGGGAGAAATAATATAAAATCAATAACATAAAGTAAAATGAGTTTCATAATCTCTCGGCCAGCACATACTTGCAAATAAAAGAATGACTGCAAAAGGTAAACTTCATGTATGAAACTCATATGATTTATATTTCCTTGATTTATATTTTGGGAATGTTTGTCATCTTCAAAAAGGGGGAGATTGTTGGCTAAATTGGACATTATTATAATCCCTTTGTTTTGATAATGACAAACATTTCTTTCTTGTGGATCTAATGTGCTACTTGAGTATTTTAGGAACAAGGTGGATGACAAAGTTTTGGAAGATCTACATGCTTAAATTGCTTTATTTTCATGATTGTAATCAAATGTAAACTTGTACAAATATATAACGTACAAGTACTTAGATATCGTGTAAATCAAGCATTTAGATCTTCCCTATCCACTTAAAACACTTAGATAGGTCATCCCCCAAGATAGTATCACAATTGCACATTGATACACACACTCAGTAAATGAATACATTGAATTAGGGATGTTCTCGGTCGACAAAAACTTCAACCGAGACACTCTCGGTCAACAAACTCCTCGACCTAGAATAGATCCTCCTAGCCATTAGACTGAGTTAGAAAAGTAGTTGGGAGTTGAGTTGAACGTTGCAATACACTTACTCCAGACTCACTCTCGTTCGACAAATTCCTCGACCGAGAGACACTCAATCGACAAACTTCTCGACCGAGAAGGTGTCTGTCTACACTTTTCAGAAGTAATTAATTAGCTTTTACTAATGTAATTAGTGGATACCTAACGGCTAGTAAGAACCCCCTAGAAAGTTTCTAGAACGTCCCTAAGCACTAGTAGGCCATTCCTATAAATAGGAAATGCCTTAGAACACCTAAACTCACTTGAGTACACAACTTGCATACACAATTATACTTGAGATTCAATCCTTGTGAGAAAACAAGCTGAGCTTCATTTGCAATCTATTTTCTTTGAGCTCTACATTAGTGTCCTATAGTTTGATATCTCCTATCCACTATACATCCATGTCCACCCACTTTGGTTAGGAGATCAAACGCTTGATATAGGATCAAAGCACTGTACTCAATTGGTAACTTTGTTTCTTTCTTCCAATCTTGTTCCTTTTATTGTATTTTGTTCTCCTTTGCTACTCCTAGGTTGGAGGTTGCGGAAAGGAGGTTGTTGGAGCTTCTTCAGGTGGTGAAGGTAGCTCGGCGGACTTAGGATTACTTCAAGAAGGCTGTCTCAATGAGAAGCTACTTCAAGAGGAAGGATACTTTAAGGGGGAGCTTGTAGTTACTTCAAGGAAGGCTGCTTTAAGGTTGGTGAGACTACTTCTAGGTGAAGGCTATACTAAGGGTGAAGGTATTTGTATCTTATGTAACATCCTTGCAAGGTAATAAAATACAAGTTCTTTCAAAATCCCAATTGGAAACAATTGGGTAGTAGACTGACTCCCTTAGTATTTGCTAAGGGTGGAACCACTCTAAACGCCGTGTCTCCTTCTCCAAATTTCAATTGTGGTTGCTTCTTCGAATTAATTTTAAAATCATTATAAAAGCCTATTCACCCCTCCCCCTCTTGTGTTTTTCAGTGGATAGATTTAGTCTCCAGTTTGAGCATGTTTAGATGATGTTTGTGCTTTGTGTGTTTGTTTTGGTACAAATTGCAATTAACCCAAGTTGAGGGGTTATTGCAATTTGACACCTTCAGAGTGTTCCTTCTCGCTTTTGGATTCATGAGAGAGGTTGTGGTGCTTTGGGGCACCTTGTTTGAGCTTTGGTTGAGTGGTGGAATCAACTTGGGTGATTAGGGGTTTCTAGGGTTTGTGTCCCTTATGTGTTGTCACGACCTAGGGCTTGTTGGGTGGGTGTTGTGGTCGAGACACCTCCCCTAGATGTGGTTGTCATGACCAAGGTGGTTTTGGGTGATCTTGGGTTGATATAGTTTCCTTTGTATAGATTGTCTCAACCTAGGAGGGGTTTGGTGACAATGTGTCACGATCTTGGTGTGTTTGGTGATGTGTCGTGACCATGGATGGTGTTACATGGTGGGTAGCGACCGCGACCATGTGGGTTGAGACCCAACATAGAGTGTATCACCATCTCTTGCATGTGGGTTTTAAGTGGTTGCATGTTACTTTCTTGGGTGGACAAGTGTCCCTTTGGAGCCCTATCTTGTTGACACCTCATCTCTTGCCCTACATCTCTCCTCCTTTGCTATATAAACCCTCTTCTCTCAATACAAGTGACCTTTTCGTCCATCTTCTTTCTTCCTTCCTTGATTGGACGTTCTTATAGCTTATAGGAGCAAGGAGGTGATGTTCTTGGTGCCTTAAAGGAGGATCGACCTTGCATGTGGTGTGTGTGGTGATCTTTGATCATCTTCTACCTTGGTAAGTGTTTCCCTTTCCTTTATTGTGTTTTCCTTGGATCTTCTACCCCATCTTCTTCCCTTTTCTTGGCCTTAGACCATGTTTTTGCAAGGCGACACCCAAGAGAGAGGAATTTTCTTCTCTCTTTTCCCCCTTCTTTCTTTTGATTTGACCTTGATCTTCTTGCTCTCTTTCCTTGGGCAATCTTTGACCATGGTGTCTCTCCTTCTTGAGGTGTTCTTGTAGCTGAGGGTGGAGCTTTTGGTGGAGCTTCATCATCCTTGGGATAGTGTGTTTGGAGCTTGCAACCCTTGGTGTGACCTTCTTTTAGGTGGGTTATATAACTCTTAACCTTCTCTATTAATGCACTTTTCTACATGCGTACTGTTTTCTATCTCTAAAATGTTTCCTTAACATTCTAGTAGATAATGATAGACTCTAGAACTTGGTTTATGTTGAGATCATGCTTGGTTTGGATGGAATATGAAACCCTAGTTTTGTACCCGATTTTGGTGATTATGGTGTAATGATTTTTCCCCTATCTCTTGATCTTGTTTTTGGTTGCATGCATGATGATAGAGTGTTTTGGCATTCTATGAAGTAGTGGTTCTATTTTGGCACAGTTTAACTTGGTTCTCTCTCTTGTTTGAGATCCCTTTTCATGGTGGTTTCATGATGCAAGTGTTAGGGTTTTGATGATCAATTTTGGGAGACGTTTTTCCTTCTTGAGGATGGTGGTGTACCCTACTGTTCTCTTATGCTTTAGTCGTGGCTTACCTATGTTGTGATCTTGGCTTACCCTTGGTTTGATGATGGTCCTTTATCTTGGTAGTAGCTTGACCATTGGTGGTCGTTACACCTAGATCTTTTTGTGGTATCGGTTGATATGATGGTTTGTTGTTTGGTCGAGATATCTGCCCTAAATTAGTTAGGACCTTGCTTTTGTCTCAGAAGAGTTATATGATCTTATGATGTTAGTTGCAAGGTCACAAAATTTCACCTATATTTTGTTTGGCCATGACCCATGGTGTGGTTTGAGGTCGAGACACCACATATGGTTGATGGTCGCGACCCATGTTGGTAGGTGGCCGTGACACATGGTTGAGACACATGCTTGAGTACCCAACCAATACACATCTATGAGTAATTGTATAAGCCATGTGTAGTGCTATGTAGATGTTGTTTTCTTAACCCTATGGTATTCCAAGAATATAGGAGATGCCATATCTAGCGTTTAGTGATTTTATGTATCTACAAAACCCTAATCGGATAAGCATGGAGCCCTAACCCTAATGATCATGTATATAATTTGTTTTCTTTCTCTCTCTTGAGATGGTCATCTGTATACCATTTTCTCTTTCTTGTTCATAAGCCCCTAACCTTGCAGGTGACATGTAGCAATGACATGGTTTGTGTATTCTATGGTGATGATTTTATGATACAGGATGGTGCTTATGCACATTGATGAGGCATAATGTAATGAAACACACACAGGTTTAATGTGATGAGTCATATGACATGGTGATAGTTTGATGCCTTGAGAGGTGATATCCTCAAGTGATGTGATTAAGGGATTGATATCCCACAATGATATGTAACTTTGGTGTTGGCCTTGTGAATGATAGAGGTTTGAGAACCATGTGGCGATTGTGTGACAAGTTCACACATTGTACATTTTATATATCCTTGAGTTGCAATGTACCCTTATATCTTGTAGAGTTTGTTTTGGCTTTATACGTTGTAACTTGATTGATGCTAAAAGTCACCCAATTGGCTAACTAATTAGGTGGAACCCTAATCATGTAGGTGCCATGTGCCATAGATCCTTTCCAGTGTCAGCTCTAATTGTTGGATTGGTGAAACCGCTACCACTCAAAGCACATATTTTTTAATATGTGAGGGTGCAAGTTGAGGTTTCTCCTTGTGTCCACAATTATAGGTTGTATGAGAAGGCCATGCATGAGCCGATCTCATTGTGATATGGATGGCCATGCGTGAGCCACTCCTTCTTTTAAGAATAGCCATGTGTGAGCCTGTTCTTCTAGCATCGTTATTTGTACCAAGGTGGGCTAGGTGTTTTATATATGGACAGCCATGTGTGAGTCGATCCTTCTATTCAATATATGTCATCTTTTGTAGTTGATTGCTATGTCTCTGCGGTGTTTCTCTTGAGCTGACCAAGAGGTGTGGAGAGGTCGTGGATTCTGGCTCTTCCATTTGACCTTGTATGCCACCAATTTTGACTTAGTAGTGGTCAGTTGGATTTGGGTGGCACGACTCAAATCCTTGGGGCAATAATAAAAGGCATTCTGTGTAGCATAACATGCTTGGGGTTAAATACAGATAACATTGGTTGAGCCCCTTTGCCTTATCTTTGTACTGATTCCTTGAATTATAAGACTGTAAGAGAAATCAACTATTATACATGTTCTTCATATTCCTTTTTAGAATATAACTTGATCTACTCAGTGATAACTGCCTAGTCTTGCTTAACCTATTTATCTGTTGACTATATGTTTTTAGTTGAATCTGCTCAACCTGCTTAGTATGACACATGTTGCTTAGCTTATCTATGCTTTTAATAGACATTGGAGAGAGTTATATCTCTCGCTGGGACTTTTGGTCTCACCATGTGGGTTTCCACATCTTTTAGGTGACCGAGCATGAGGAAGTAGAGATCGTGTTGTTGGTGTTGAGCAGCAAGAGAACTTGTAGCTATTGAAAGGTTGGACATGCTGCTTGTGTATGGAAGTAGAGTCCTATGTGTCGTCCTGGTACACTCAAGTCCTTGGGGAGGTTTTTGTTGTATGTATCGATATGAGGTTTTGGCTTTATGCCCGTTGTTGTATAGAGATGACACATATGGATATGAATAGGTTATCGTGTGTAACAAGATGTGGCTTGAGAGCTAGTAAACAATATCTTATATAATGTTGTGGGCAGGTGATATATAATACATGTGGCTTTTTTGGACCCATGCACAATATGATGTGACTCCTATGGTTTGATGTAGTCAGTTTTAATTTCTCGTGTTTTATGGTAAACTGGATGTTTAGTTTTAATTTCATAGTTTGGTTTGAGTTATCTCACTTGTTGTGGCGCTGAGCATCACACTTCACGTCTACAAATGGTATATGCTAGGGTGATTCACTTGCCCCGTACCTATTTGTTATTGTTATTCAAGGTCTAAGTTCTATGATGAAGAAGTTTGTGGAGCATAAAAACATTGATATGATGATGGTTTCAAGAAGCTTTGGTGTTATCCATCTTATTTTTACATATCGTCTTTTTTTTCTAAACAAAATCAATCTAATGATAATGCTATAAAGGAAGTTTTCTATTATTCGGAGAAGTCTTAGGGCTCAAGCTTAATCCAAGTAAAATTTAAGTCATCTTAAGTAAGAATGTGAAGGAGGATGACATGGTTAATTCACTAAATATCAACCTAGGTCATGTTCATGTTAAGTATATTGGCATGCCACTTTTTTCCGGTAGGTTAAGAAAGAGTATGTGTTTGTCTATCATTGATAAGGTGAAGATGGATTTGAACTCCTGGAAGAGAAATTTTTTGTCTATGACATGTAGGCTAGAGTAGGTTAACTCCACCCTGACTTCTTACTATATCTTTTGGAATACCACTTTCCCTATTCCTAAAGCTACTATCAAGGAGCTAGAGAAATTTCTTGGAAATTTCATGTGGGGAGATATTGAAGAGAAGAAGAAGCTTCATACGATTTCTTGGGGTCAACTTTGTAAGAGAAATGAGGAAGGGGGTCTTAGGATTACGCATATAGAAGAATGGGCCAATGCTGCACTTGTCATGAATCTCTGGAGAGTGTCATTTAACAAAGATTCCTTATGGGTTAACGAGAGATAAATTATGGATGCCTCCATTTGGTGTGGTAAGCCTAAATCTGGTTGCTCGTGACTCTATGGTAAGATCCCTAATTCCAGTGATAAATACCTTCAAGATTTCGAGCTAAAGGTGGGAAATGATCAACCTTTTATCTTATGGAAGGATCCTTGATGCAAGGGTGGGAGAAATTTATGTAGTGTTTGAAGAATAGATGATTATCATACTTGGTACAGGGGAATTAGATAAAGTTTTAGAGTATATTGTGGGTAATCATTGGTTTTCCCTTTATGCACAAGGAGATGGTGATGTTGTGGATCTCTTTAGGAGTCTAGTGTAAGGACCCTGACCTCTGTTTTGGGCTTATCCTATTTGCTTTGCCTAAACCTTGTACTTAGTTGCTTGCTAATCACCTCTAGTGGTGATTAGGGTTTGCTTGATCTTTGTTGAGAGTTGGAGGTGCTACTTGCATATAACCTAAGTTTAGGGTTGATGAGCAAGTTTGTCACCTTGAGAGATGTTTTCTCTCTCCTTGCTTCCTCTAGAGTTGAGAGGAAGGGTTGGGCTCGTTGCTTGAGTTGCCTTGGGCTTTGTTGAACTTTGTTGGGCTTTGTTTTGCCTTGTTTAGGCCTTGCTCTGCCTTGTTGGACCCTGTATCGGGTAAGAGAGCTTTGTGGTGGCCATGGTTGTGTCACCCATGGGGCTGTGTCGGGTAAGGGAGTGAGGTGTGTTGGCCTGGACCATCTTTGACTCTTAGCTTCGTTTGTGTCACCACTCTAGTGGACACTTGTTGCATGATGCTTGCATATGGCAATTGCCTTGGACATGTGTATGAGGTGAGATAAGGAGGTGGCATTGCCTTGGACAAGTGTCCATAGGATGGCGACACATTGCCTTGTTTTTTCCTCTACCCTCTTCTATATATGTATCTCCTTTCTCTTACTAAGGATCCCTTTAGTTCCTTAGTTTCCCCTCTTCCTTGGTGAACAACACCTCTCCTTTGCAACCTTGGTGGTCGATACCCTTGGAGGATCTAAGCTTGGTGGTCGATCCTTCTCTTTGGAGTCTTCTTCTTCTTCCTCTTGTGGTGGCCGAAGGTGTTGCTTGGTGCTAGGAGCTTGGAGCTTGCTTAAGGCGAGTTACATAATTCCTAACCCTATCTATACTACATCCTTTTCTTGTTGCATGTTATGTTTCATCTTGATCGGCCATGTACCTTGTTGAATATACTTCTTTCTTAGTTATATCTTTGATCTTGTTGGATATATGATCTTGTTGCTATAATGGATGTGTTGGATGTGCTTTGATCTTGGTGGATGAACCCTATGTGTAGAGTTTCTTGGGCAATACCCCTTTTCTCTCCTTTGGTCTTGAGAAGTGAGTTCGGCTCTAGTGATATAGGCAACACCCCTCTCACTTGGTTGTTGAGAGGTGAGTGTATACTCTAGTTTCTTGAGCAACACTCTTCTCTCACCATCGATTTGAGAGGTGAGTCTTGGTTGAACCTTAGGCCGATATGGAAATGATCCATCATGTTGCTCGATTGGTAATGGAGGTTGTACAAAACCCCTCTCTCTTGGTTGTTGAGAGGTGAGCCAATTCTCTTGATCTTTTAGGGTTTTGATGATGGTGATCTTGAGGTTGATGATGACCTTGTCGGGATGAGCTTGGTGCCTTGCACGATACACCTTGTAGTAGTGCTGCCCGACACACCTCCCTTAGTCAAGGGTTTTGATCTTGGCCGATATGATGTGTTTGGTTGGCTTTGTGCTCGATATGGCTCTCTTGACCTTGATGATGAGCTTGGGTGATATGCCTTGATCTAGATGATCCTTTGACCTAGTATTTTTTGCCCCCTTGGCCGATAGAGTGCCTAGTTGATATCTCTATTTGGAGTCTTGGGCGATACATGTTGGGTCGGGTTCTTGCCCAACATGGGTTGAGTGGTGGCCCTTGTGAGTACCTTGTGGTGACCGATATGGTGTGTTGGTTTTAGTCGAGTGATAGGCTTCCTTATGGTGCATTTGTGTCGTTTGACGATGAGTAACTTAGTGGGCGATACAAGGTTGGCCTGGGCGCCATGATCTTAGCCAATATGGTAGTTGCTGCCTGACATAACCCTAACCCTAAACATAGTGGGTCGATAGGGCTTTGCCCATTTCAGTGGGATGTCGTCACCTTGGGTGCACGATATGCCCCATGGACTCAGCTACACAATACACTTCTTGGTCTTGGTTGCACGACACACCACGGAGTTTGGTTGCCCGTTACACCTTGAGTTTGTGTTGGCCGATAGGCGAGGCTAAGTGCCTTGGCTGACAAGTTGTAGTAAGGGTTGTTACCCTGCCCGATATCACCTATAGTAAAGGTTGCACTACCCATCACACTTCTAGTGAGGGTAGTGAGCACCTTTGGTGAGGGTTATATCCAACCTGGAAACCCTAGGTAGTAGTTCTTTATCATGTAACTGCATATTTTGATATATGGATGATAATTGCAAACCTATGCTATGTTGGATGTCTAAAGATGATGTCATTTAAGATGAGAAGATACTTGCCCATATTTATAAGGTAAAGAGCATAAATGGATGCCCGTGATTTGATAGCAGTGATGTAATTGATACAATATGACATACATATTTATAATCATGACGTGCATCTGCAAATCCTAATGACATGATAATCCGTAAGAGCTATGTCTGGTGATTTCAAGCTATCTCTATTGATATGCATACTAGCCATGCAGGTATATTAAATGGATTCATAACTAGCTAAGAGCTATGAGGTATATGTGCTTAGAATAACACTAAATGATAATAATCCTTGTTGATGAGATAACATGCATCACCAGTATGATGAGATAGGTCTGAGGACCTGATAAATGTTGAGTGCCTAGTTGAGGTGTTATCCTCTGATGATGAGATAAGGGATTGCTATCCTAGGATGTTGATGTAGGATGTTGATTCCTTGAGAGGTAGTAGCAATCTGTGAGGAGGGATTGAGATCCCATGATGATGTGATAATAATAGTATTAATGTAGCTCAATGATGTTTATGTTTTACAACTTGGTTGCCTCAACAACTCACTTAAAATATACTAATTAATTACAGTAAAATATATCATGTAGTTTGCCCTGGCCATAGATCCATCATCGTCAGATTTTGATGATGGTGAAACAGGTTTATCCTGTGGGATTACCTGGAGTGCATATTGTTGAATATGCGAGGTTTTCTCCTAGCCGAAAATAGGAGGATTAGAGTACAACTACGGTTGTAGACTTTGTATGTTAAAGAGCATGGTGAACAGTCCCATAACTCAATGAGTAGAGCATGAATGCATTCATGGCTCAAGAGCACGGTGATCAGGCCCGTGGGTCAAAAGTATACTAGCACATGTGTCAAGGTGAGCTAGAGATATGGGTAGCTTGTTGAGCTGACCCTGAGGCTGAGGCCATATAAGCATGAGACTGCGGTCCTACTTTGGTTTTTCGTGCATTGACCACGAGCAGGTAAGGTCATGGAGTCCGACTCTCCCATTGAACTTGTATGGCACCGGTTTTGGGCTTCGAAGCCGAAGGTTGGATTTGAGCAGGGACAACTCACTTTCTCAGGGCATAATAAAACATAATCCTACCGAATAGTATATACTGCTTATAGCAAAACACAGAACATTGGTTGAGGCCTTACTTATGTAGATGATCCAGTTATCTCTTACAGTTACTTGTACGATCTTGATATCTTGTGATAAGTTCTCATAAAGCTTATCTTATCAATCATGTTCCATAAAGGAAATTGGGATATAGGCCTCATGAGTATCTTGGTAAGATTGATGGTAATCATAGTCTTGCTCAGTATGCTACTCTTATTATATGTCTTTACCAGCTATTTGCTTTATCTACTTTAAACCTTCTGAGGTTTTATAGTTTCAGCGGGGAGTTATGTTTCTCGCTGGGACTGTGTGTCTCACCCCGCTGGTTTACAACCTTTTTAGGTGATCGCGCTAGACGTGGTGGTGGTCGAGAGGTTGCGGACGAGTAGCAAGAAGAGCAGTAGAAGGCAAGAGATGGACATGCTACTATTTTGGTAGTTTTGTAGTAGAGTCCTAGAGTCATCCATGTACTCTCAGGTCCTCGGAGGTGTTTTGACAAAGTTTCATGACGTATAGTTGTTGTACTTTTGTTTATCCTATTGCTGGCCTGTTATGTATGTATAAACAGGTGATGAACTCACGTGTTGGCAGGACAACTGGTTTCCCTAAGCTATGGACATATATCAGGCTTGTAATGTTTATATAACATGTTTCCTTGTAGGATCTGGAAGTAATAGTTTCTTTGATTATCTGCTTTCCGTGATCAGTTTTAATTAACCCATGTTTTCAGTAACATGTGGATTATGGAAGTTCCATGCATTTTCGCGTGTCACCTTGTTGTCTGTGTGATGGTGGGGTGTCACAGTTAGTTTGGTATCAGAGCTCTAGGTTCACTGAGTCTACAGGGATCTAGGACTAGGTTTGTGTCTGTTCTTGTGAGTTTCCCAGATTTTCTTACCATAATCTTCTGCCCTCAGTGGAAAAAAAAAGCTTAAAGATGTTTGGAAACCATGAAGAACATGTTGTCGAGAGCAGCGATGATGCATCAGTTGATGGAGCAAGAGTGCAGGTACATGAAGATAGGGTGCCTGAGGACCCTCAACTTGACCCATCCATTTTTAAAAGACCTACCTATCAGCACCTTATGGGGCAGTTGATGGCTACGATGAATCACATGGTGGAAAGAGTGACAGTGCCTCCGCAAAGAGCATAGGATCCCCATGGTGAATCATCAGGCATTAGGAAGACCTTTGAGTGGCTTCGCTGAGTCGGAGCTTCAGATTACACTAGAACGGTTGATCCAGCGGATGCAGATCTGTGGCTGACAGGTCTTGAGAATGCCTTCCAGATCCTCGACATCCCCAAAGCAGACAAAGTAAAGCATGTTGTCTACCTTCTAAAAGGTAGTGATGGCCACTGGTGGGCCATCAAGGAGGAGAAGCGACCCTGTGAGGTGATCGGTTGGGAGGTTTTCCGGCGAGAGTTCGTCAGCAGATACTTCCCAAAGATGTATTTGGATGAGAAGATTAACTAGTTTGAACGTCTGCGCCAAGGATCGATGAGCATCACCAAGTATTAAGCCAAGTTTATGGACTTGCTGAGGTTTTGTCCTCACATGGTTGTGACAGATGATGAGCGAATCAGGCGATTTGAGAAAGGTTTGAGTGTCGAGCTGTCAACACATATTGCTGCTTTGGAGAACTAGGAATAGTTTGCCATATTTTTGGAGTCTGTCTGAAGGATAGAATGGTCTATCAGGGAGAAAAGAGAATCCATGACTAGGAAAAGGCATGCTCAGTTCCAGAGATAGAGGTATGATGGCTTCAAGAAGCCAAGGTTTTCAACACCTTTCGCAATGCATAGTTCTCGTGTACCATCTCAGTGGTCTCCAAGTAAGGGAAGAGGGCATGGATTTTCGCCATCCAAAGCTCATAGCACAACTTCAGTAGCAGTGACAGGGCCATATAGGTCGTAGTTAGAGGACATGTCATGCTATCTCTATGGACAGACCGGGAATTTGAGGTCAAATTGCCCAAGGAAAGATGTTGAAGTAACACAACAACTGAGGCAGAATCAGCCATGGTTAGACAGACAACAGCCCAGTGGTAGCAGAGGGTGAGGACGTGGTCAAGCGTCGCACGCGAGACCGTCTGCTCAAGGCAGCAGAGGACGTGGATAGCAAGCAACGGCTCGATTCTATGCTATGAGTCAGCCGGAGGCAATAGTCAACCCGCGAGTGGTGGCAGGTCAGATGGAGTTATTTCATTCTTATTTGTCTTCTTCTTGCTTTATATATGTTCTGGTTGACTCGGGTGCTACGCACTCTTTTATCGCACGAACTATGTTTGAAAACTGTCTTTTACCTATTAGTTGTAAGAAAGATAGCCTATTGTTAGAAACCCCTCTTGATGGTTCCTCGATGCTTCGAGAGGTGTGTCCATCTTGTGTTCTATCTTTCTCAGAACACAAGATACAAGTGGATCTTATACCACTTGACATGCATGGATTCGATGTGATTCTTGGGATGGATACCTTAGAGAAATATAAGGTTGTATTGGACTGTGGTTCTAAGCAGGCAGTGTTTGACGACAGTGGAGAGAAGTGGATCTTACAAGGAGATAGGAAGATTCTTCCGACATGTTTAGTGTCAGTGATGGTGGTAGAGAAGTTGTTGCGATAAGGATGTAAGGCGTTCCTAGCTCATGTTGTGGATACCAAGGCGAAATGTCCTAGCCTTGAGGAGGTGTCGGTTGTCTGAGAGTTTGTGGACATGTTTCCAGATGAGTTTCCCGATGTTCCCCTACTTCAAAAGATTGATTTTGAGATCAATATGGTACCAAGAACACAACCAGTTGCACAGACATCGTACAGGATGGCTCCAGTCGAGATGGCAGAGCTGAAGAAGCAGTTACAGGAGTTGTTGGATAAGGGTTTCATCAGACCGAGCACATCGCCTTGGGGTGCTCCAGTCTTGTTCGTTAAGATGAAGGATGGGTCGATGCGGTTGTGTATAGATTACCGACAGTTGAACAAAGTCATGATCAAGAACAAGTATCTGTTACCAAGGATAGACGACCTGTTTGATCAGTTGTGTGGCGTTGTAGTGTTCTCAAAGATCGATCTACGGTCTGGATATCATCAATTGCGAATTAAGGATGATGACATACCAAAGTCAGCGTTTAGGACGAGGTATGGTCACTTTGAGTTCGTGGTTATGCCGTTTGGGCTAACCAATGCACATGCTGCTTTTATGGATCTGATGAACAGGGTGTTCCGTCCATTTCTAGATCAATTTGTTATAGTTTTTATCGATGACATATTGATCTATAGTCGGGACAGTCAAGAGCATGAACAACATCTTCGACAAGCGTTGACTCTTCTTCGCCAACATCAATTATATGCCAAGTTTAGTAAGTGTGAGTTCTGGTTGAAAGAAGTGACTTTCTTGGGTCATGTGATATCTGCAGAAGGAGTCAGAGTGGACCCCAAGAAGGTGGAGTCAGTTGCAGATTGGGAGCAACCGAAGACGCCGATAGAAGTTCGTAATTTTTTTGGTTTAGTAGGATATTATTGAAGGTTTATAAAGGACTTCAGCGTGATCGCATTACCGATGACAAAGTTGACCAAAAAGGATGTACCTTTTGTTTGGAATGATCGTTGTCAGCAAGCTTTCTAAGGTTTGAAGGAGAAGTTGACTAGTGCTCCAGTATTGATGCTGCCAGAGCCTGGGAAGGGCTATGTTGTTTTCTGCAATGCTTCCAAGAAAGGCTTAGGATGCGTGCTGATGTAGGAAGATCATGTGGTTTCTTTTGCTTCACAACAGCTTAAGAGACATGAGGAGAACTATCTAAAACATGATTTAGAGTTGCCAGCGGTGGTGCATGCGTTAAAGATCTGGAGACACTATCTTTATGGGGAAGTGTGTCAGATCTTTACATATCATACAAACTTGAAGTACATATTTTCGTAGAGTGAGCTAAACATGCGACAGTGTCGTTGGATGGAGCTAATCAATGATTATGATTGCACATTGAGTATCATCCTGGTAAGGCGAACGTGGTAGCTGATGCGCTTAGCAGAAAGTCTCCTTCTTCTCGCTCGATGAAGAAAGCACAGTTGAGTTCTTTGGAATGCCATAGGCAGGATATGCTTGTCTCTTTACGGCAGATGAATGTGCAATTGGAAGTTTCTTTGTTGGAAGGTTTTTTGGCACAGATGCAAGTCAAGCCTACACTGAGATAGCAGATAAAAAATGCACAGCATGCATATGATACAGTGCAGTTTATCAGGTCATAGTTCGGCAGCGAAAAGCATGATGGGTTCCATGAGTCCGAAGATGGACTAGTTTGTTATCATAATAGGATGGTGGTCCCGATGTTTATGATATGAGAAAGCTAGTGCTCGAGAAAGCAAACACATCGATGTATGCTATGCATCCAGGAATCACCAAGATGTATCATAATCTGAAGGATATGTATTAGTGGCTTGGCTTGAAGAAGGATGTAGCCGAGTTTGTGGTAAGGTGTGCGGTATGCCAGCAGGTTAAGGCTGAGCATCAGAAGTCGGCAGGTACGTTGCAACCCATGTCAATACCGTAGTGTAAATGGGATCATATAACCTTGGACTTTGTAGTTGGTCTGCCAAGGACAACTAAGAATCATGATTCCATTTGGGTGATAGTAGACAGATTGACAAAGTCTGCGCACTTCATACCGGTAAAGACAACGTATACAGCAGAGAGGCTTGCTCAGGTGTATGTAGATCAGATAGTGTGTTTGCACGGCGTGCCCGCAACGATAGTTTCCGACAGAGGTCCCCAGTTCATGAGTCGTTTCTGGGAACAATTGCACAAAGCGTTGGGAACGCAGTTGGGGTTCAGCACCGCTTTCCACCCGCAGACAGATGGGCAGTCTGAAAGGACTATTCAGACTTTGGAGGATCTTCTCTGAGCTTGTGTTTTGCAGATCCTAGGCAGTTGGGATGTGCATCTCAGTTTGATAGAGTTCGCCTATAATAATAGTTACCAGCAGAGCATCAACATGGCTCCTTATGAGGCTCTATATGGCAGGAAGTGCAGATCTCCTCTATGTTGGTATGAGTCTAATGAGTATCAGTTGTTGGGTCCTGAGTTAGTGCAACAGAGAAGATTATAGTAATATAACAAAAGTTGAAAGCGGCACAGGACAGACAGAAGTCATATGCTGACAATCTCCGATGACCTTTAGAGTTCCAAGTGGGAGACAAAGTGTATCTCAAGGTCTCACCTTGGAAAGGCGTGATGAGGTTTGGTCGGAAAGGCAAACTGGAACCCAGGTTTATGGGGCCATATCCAGTGATAGCACATGTCAGTAAGGTAGCTTACAAGTTAGAGCTGCCGACAGAGTTGCACAGGTTACATCTAGTGTTCCATGTCAGCATGCTGAAGAAAAGGCACCCAGACATGAGAACAGTGATATAGCCAGTTGAGGTTGAGCTTGATGAAGATGTGACCTATGAAGAAGGTCCAATGATGATCCTTGATAGGAGAGTAAAGAGGTTGAAGAGGAAGGACATGGTTCTTGTGAAGGTTCTTTGGCATCATCGTGGCATTGAGGAAGCCACGTGGGAGCTTGAGGAAGAGATGAGGAGGAAGTATCCCTCGCTTTTCTCTTCGTATTTCGGGGCCAAAATCCCTTTGTAGAGGTTTATAGCTTGTAAGGACCCCTGACCTCTATTTTGGGCTTAAACTATTTTCTTTGCCTAAACCTTTTGCTTAGTTGCTTGCTAATCACCTCTAGTTGTGATTAGGGTTTGCTTGAGCTTTGTTGAGAGTTGGAGGTGCTACTTGCATATAACCTAAGTTTAGGGTTGATGAGCATATTTGTCACCTTGAGAGATGTTTTATCTCTCCTTGCTTCCTCTAGAGTTGAGAGGGAGGATTGGGCTTGTTGCTTGAGTTGCCTTAGGCTTTGTTGAACTTTGTCGGGCTTTGTTTTGCCTTGTTTGGGCCTTGCTCTGCCTTGTTGGACCCTGTATCAGGAAAGAGAGCTTTGTGTCGGCCATGGTTGTGTCGCCCATGGGGCTATGTCGGGCAAGGGAGTGAGGTTTGTCGGCCTGGACCATCTTTTACTCTTAGCTTCGTTTGTGTCACCACTCTAGTGGACACTTGTTGCATGATACTTGCATATGGAAATTGCCTTGGACATGTGTATGAGGTGATATAAGGAGGTGGCATTGCCTTGGACAAGTGTCCCTAGGAGGGTGAGACATTACCTTGTTTTCTCCTCCACCCTCTTCTATATATGTATCTCCTTTCTCTTGCTAAGGATCCCTTTAGTTCCTTAGTTTCCACTCTTCCTTGGTGAACAACACCTCTCCTTTGCAACCTTGGTGGCTGATACCCTTGGAGGAGTTAAGCTTGGTGGTCGATCCTTCTCTTTGGAGTCTTCTTCTTCTTCCTCTTGTGGTGGCCGAAGGTGTTGCTTGGTGCGAGGAGCTTGGAGCTTGCTTAAGGTGGGTTACATAATTCCTAACCCTAGCTATACTACTTCCTTTTCTTGTCGCATGCTATGTTTCATCTTGATCGGCCATGTACCTTGTTGAATATACTTCTTGCTTAGTTGTATCTTTGATCTTGTTGGATATATGATCTTGTTTCTATAATGGATGTGTTGGATGTGCTTTGATCTTGGTGGCCGAACCCTATGTGTAGAGTTTCTTGGGCAATACCCCTTTTCTCTCCTTTGGTCTTGAGAAGTGAGTTCGTCTCTAGTGATATATACAACACCCCTCTCACTTGGTTGTTGAGAGGTGAGGTTGTACTCTAGTTGCTTGAGCAACACTCTTCTCTCACCATGAATTTGAGAGGTGAGCCTTGGTTGAGCCTTAGGCTGATATGGAAATGATCCATCATGCTGCCCAATTGGTGATGGAGATTGTACAAAACCCCTCTCTCTTGGTTGTTGAGAGGTGAGCCAATTCTCTTGATCTTTTAGGGTTTTGATGATGGTGATCTTGAGGTTGATGATGACCTTTTCAGGATGATCTTGGTGCCTTGCACGATACACCTTGTAGTAGTGTTTCTTGACACACCTCCCTTAGTCTAGGGTTTTGATCTTGGCCGATATGATGTGTTTGGTTGGCTTTGTGCTCGATATGGCTCTCTTGACCTTGATGATGAGCTTGGGCGATATGCCTTGATCTAGATGATTCTTTGACCTAGTAGTTGCTGCCCCCTTAGCCGATAGAGTGCCTAGTTGATATCTCTGTTTGGAGTCTTGGGCAATACATGTTGGGTCGGGTTCTTGCCCAACATGGGTTGAGTGGTGGTCCTTGTGAATACCTTGTGGTGACTGATATGGTGTGTTGGTTTTGGTTGGGCGATAGGCTTCCTTATGGTGCCTTTGTGTTTGTTGATGATGAGTACCTTAGTGGGCGATACAAGGTTGGCATGGACGCCATGATCTTAGCCAATATGGTAGTTGATGCCTGACATAACCCTAACCCTAAACATAGTGGGTCGATAGGGCTTTTCCCATTTCAGTGGGATGTTGTCACCTTGGGTGCACGATATGCCCCATGGACTCAGCTACACAATACTCTTCTTGGTCTTGGTTGCACGACACACCACGGAGTTTGGTTGCCCGTTACACCTTGAGTTTGTGTTGGCTGATAGGCGAGGCTAAGTGCCTTGGCCGAGAAGTTGTGGTAAGGGTTGTTACCCTGCCCGATATCACCTATAGTAAAGGTTGCACTACCCGTCACACTTCTAGTGAGGGTAGCGAGCACCTTTGGTGAGGGTTATGTCCAACCCGAAAACCCTAGGTAGTAGTTCTTTATCATGTAACCACATCTTTTGATATATGGATGATAGTTGCAAACCTATGCTATGTTGGATGTCTAAAGATGATGCCTTTTATGATGAGAAGATACTTGCCCATGTTTATAAGGTAAAGAGCATAAATGTATGCCCATGATTTGATAGCGGTGATGTAATTGATACAGTATGACACACATATTTATAATCATGACATGTGCATCTGCAAATCCTAATGACATGATAATCCATAAGAGCTATGTCTGGTGATTTTAAGTTATCTCTCTTGATATGCATACTAATCTTGCATGTATATTATATGGATTCATAGCTAGGTAAGAGCTATGAGGTATATGTGCTTGGAATAACACTAAATGATAATAATCCTTGTTGATGAGATAACATGCATCACTAGTATGATGAGATAGGTCTGAGGACCTAATAAAGGTTGAGTGCCTAGTTGAGGTGTTATCCTCTGGTGATGAGATAAGGGATTGCTATCCCAGGATGTTGATGCCTTGAGAGGCAGTAGCAATATGTGAGGAGGGATTGAGATCCCATGATGATGTGACAATAACAATATTAATGTAGCTTAATGATGTTTATGTTTTACAACTTGGTTGACTCAACAACTCACTTAAAATATACTAATTAATTACAGTAAAACATATCATGTAGTTTGCCCTGGCCATAGATCCATCATCGTCAGATTTGATGATGGTGAAACAAGTTTATCCTGCGAGATTACCTGGAGCGCATATTGTTGAATATGTGGGGTTTTCTCCTAGCCGAAAATAGGAGGATTAGAGTGTACAACTACGGTTGTAGACTATGTGTGTAAAAGAGCATGGTGAACAGGCCCATGACTCAATGAGTATAGAATGAATGCATTCATGGCTCAAGAGCACGGTGATCAGGCTCATGGCTCAAAAGTATACTAGCACCTGTGTCAAGGTGAGCTAGAGATATGGGTAGCTTGCAGAGCTGACCCTGAGGCTGAGGCCATATAAGCATGAGACTGCGGTCCTACTTTGGTTTTTCGTGCACTGACCATGAGGAGGTGAGGTCATGGAGTCCGGCTCTCCCATTGACCTTGTATGGAACCGGTTTTGGGCTTCAAAGCCGAAGGTTTGATTTGAGCAGGGACAACTCACTTCCTCAGGTCATAATAAAGTGTAATCCAGCCAAATAGTATATATTGCTTAGAGCAAAACACGGAACAATGGTTGAGGCCTTGCTTATGTAGATGATCCAGTTATCTCTTACAATTACTTGTACAATCTTGATATCTTGTGATAAGTTCTCATAAAGCTTATCTTGTCAATCATGTTCCATAAAGGAAATCGGGATATAGGCCTCATGAATATCTTGGTAATATTAATGGTAATGATTGTCTTGCTCAGTATGTTGCTCTTATTATATATCTTTACCAGCTATCTACTTTATCTGTTTTAAACCTTCTGAGGTTTTATCATTTTGGCAGGGAGTTATGTTTCTCGCTGGGACTATGTGTCTCACCCTGTTGGTTTACAACCTTTTTAGGTGATCACGCTAGACGTGGTGGTGGTCGAGAGGTTGCAGCTGAGCATCAAGAAGAGTAGTAGAAGGCAAGAGATGGACATGCTACTGTTTTGGTGGTTTTGTAGTAGAGTCCTAGAGTCATCCTTGTACTCTCAGGTCCTCAGAGGTGTTTTGATGATGTTTCACGATGTATAGCTGTTGTACTTTTGTTTATCCTACTGCTGGCCTGATAAGGCCCGTTATGTATGTATAAACAGGTGATGAACTCACGTGCTGGCAGGACAGCTAGTTTCCCTAAGCTGTGGACATATATCAGGCTTGTAATGTTTATATAACATGTTTCCTTGCAGGATCTGGATGTAATAGTTGCTTTGATTATCTGCTTTCCACGATCGGTTTTAATTAACCCATGTTTTCAGTAACATGTGGATTATGGAAGTTCCGTGTGTTTTCATGTGTCACCTTGATGTCTGTGTGATGGTGGGGTGCCACATCTAGTGCTGGACTGATTGTATCCGTTTTAAGGCTAAAGACACTATTACCTTCAAAGTTGCTTGGAACACATGAAGAGTAACCTTATATGAAGTTCATAGGGATAAATGGTTATGTTACAATGGTATTCCGAGAAGGATTGTGCTTCTACTGTGGAAATGTTTTCTTGGTAGAATCTCTACTCAATATTTTCTTAATGATTTTGGTTTCTATTATGTGTCTAGATGCCCTCTTTGCAGTGACCATGAAGAGGATATATGACACATGTTCTTTGGTTGCTCTTTTCCTATTGCACTTTGGGAGTAGGTTGATGTTCTGTTTGGTAGAAGAACTACATGCTGGTAGGATCTTGTTAGCACTGGACTTGAGGCTAAGATTACATGTTCTCTAGTAATTGATGTTATATGGTGGGATAGGAATTTGAGAATCTTTGAATGCATGTCTAGAGAGGTGAAGACTGTTTGGGTTAGAATAAGGACTGATAAGGATCTTTTTTACAATGGAATCAAGATACATGTATAGATGTATTTTCTTTTCATGTTTCTTTTGTGGATAGATAATTGTTTGTTTCTTTATGCATTGTATATATCTATGTACATAACACCCATGGACAAAAGTAATAAAAAATTAAGGGAGGCACACTTAGTTCAGCAAAAAAAGACCTTCTCTTTTCAAGAACAAAGAGTAACTAGCTTCCCTATGAGGCCAAGGGATCTAACAACCTTACCAGGGACTTACCTATCCACCGACCAAGGGTCTCGACCTTCACCAAGGACTTATCCACCCTTGACTTAGATCTTCAGCCTTGAACCTTCACTCTATTTTCTAAAGAAGAAAATTTGAATTCACCAAGCTTTGAGAGAAGATATTGGAGGAAGGAGATTTGAGAGATTGACAAAGATTACAATGAATCTGGCTCTCTCACAATACTCCTAGATCACTCTTGATGAAAGTAGAATGTAATTGAGCTCAATAATGATTAAGAGATTCTAGGGGCTTTTCAATCAACTATATCATGCAAGCATGAACGACAACTTTGGAATGAATTCCAATAGGATATATTTATAGTTGAGTGTGCCCACTAGTTAGTAAAGTACTTTCGTTCAAATTCTATCTATTTTAGAGAGGTTTGTTGCTTTTGTAATGAATATAGAGCATTTTTTCTCTCTCTCTCTGAAAACTATTTTATATTTTACAATTACAATATCATCGACAAAGATGCAAGGGGTGTATATTTGCTGATGACACTAAAAGACAAGTCATTTAACATCACTGACCGAGATACTACAACAGTTAGCATCTTGACCTATGACCATACATGACTAAGGCAAGTAGTTTGTCAGCCGATATAGTCTCAAGACAATCTCGGTAGATGATAAACACTATCTTGCATCAAGTCTTTTGATGCGAAAGTGCATGAATTATAAATTACAATACTCTAATTATCATCTAATATTAGTTACAAGTCTTAAAGTCATCACAAATGGTTTACAAAAAAATCTAGTTGAGAGTGTGTATTCTTCAATTCATGATTTTATGTTGTTTGACTTACATTTTCCACAAATTAGGATTTCTGAATTTCAATCATATGAGTGTAACTAATAATATGAAGATACATGAATGGAATAGTGAATTCATCGTCACTATGGGCAAGGTATAACACTTAAGTGAACATGACAGTGTAATGCTGACCATGAAGCTGAACTATCTGATCGAAAAGTTTGATTTTGGATTTGCATTTTTCCCATCCTTGTCAAATTTGGGTTTGCCACTTGGTATCTACAATATTTGGGTTTTTTCAATGATGGTTAATAACAAGTAGAAAAATTTGGACATTCTATGTTCTAATTTGTGGTGCAAATAAGTATTATCTGAACATTTACCGATGACTATGGATTTTTGTCTCTTGCTTCAGGTTAGTCATTGCAAAAGTGGGTTCAACTCTAGGCTTTCTACTATGCAAGTTTTTGACTTGGGGAAGTCCTATAGTGTAAGTTGATAATCACATTTTGAGAAGTTCTCTATATATTTATATCTATATATATATAAGTGACACACCTACTTCTTCTTACATTATGTCTAGTTTCCATTTTTTGATAAGTAGGAAGTTAATGTATTAGTTACATCGAGTCGGTGTAGATCCATATTTTTTTCCAGACTAGATTTGTTCAAAATTGATGATTATGGACAATCCAAGCACTAACATTTGATGCAAATCAATATTATTGCATGTGTATTATGAAATTAACTTCTGTTCTAGGTTAGACAATACAAAACTAAATCTAGATGTGGGTATACCACTACACACAAGAGATTTTATCATTGGCTAGTCTCCCGTTGGAAGTTGATAATCATTTTTCTAATATCTATATATACATGTATATCTCCATATGGTGGATGGCATACTTACTTTTCTAGCAACATGTCTGACTTCTTCTTTATAACAAACACAAATGACAAGTCTATTTTCATACTTTTCCTTCTAGTCTACATGGGTGCGTCTTCTTCTCGTTAGACCAATTCTGACATTTTGATAGATGTTTTCTATATACTAATATCTATATTTACATAGTACACATGGTATTCTTGCTTTTGCTTACAACATGTATGGTTTCTTCTTTAGCAACACCTCACCGCCAATCTTAGGGATAATTTGGTTGTATGCAGTTTCTTTTCCATGTATGGTTTTCAAAAAGAGGAATTGAAAAACAAGAAAATGAAACACATAATGCTTGGTTTGGTTGCTTGTCCTTCAAAGTATATTGGTTGGTTTGTTTTTATTTGGTGTCATACAGTTTCAAATTGGAAAACAGATGGTTGGAGACTGTCCTCTGCATTGATCACATTCTCAAACAAGTAGCCTATTTTTTTAACACCAAAATACACCTTTTTGTCCAGCTGGCAAGCGTGGGAATGAACTGCGCCCATATAGGAGGCAGTTTGTTTCCACATATTGTTATATACTTGACATGGTTTTTACTGCACTAATAAATTCACCTATAGCTGAAATCCCTAAGTTTTTTTTATCAAAACCTTGTATAATAGTACCACCCGTAAGCTGACGGGTCTTATCACAATATAGTTAAGGATCGAATCCCAAGGGACAATGTTTTTAAGAATCTTGCTAGTCGTATCTAGTTGAATCAATACTATTATTTATAACTGAGAGTTGATTTGTGTTTAGTTAAACTAATGGCAAGGAAAGTAAAAGAGCAGGATTAAAACTGAGTTTAGATTAATGATGGGACTCACTGTGGTGGAATCAGGTTTCACCACTACTACACATACAAACACATCCAAAATAAATCCAAGCAAGATACAACTATCCAAATGGAGTAAGAAAAACCATCCGTTAGGAAATAGAGTTTGTGTAAGTATCTCCGTAGGCTCGATGTCTCGTTACCCACATACCACACACTTACTACTCCATAGATATCCCTTCGGAAGTTCTCGTCCGGGCATCAACCATGTTAATCGACATTCAAATCCTAAGTATTAAAGTTCTCACAACAAAGGAATATAATAGATCACGCAAGACATGTGATCAATCCACAAAACATGCATTAAACGATTAACAATGAAATGAAAAGTTATATACAAGCCATGGAATGTCATAAAATGGACATGCAAGTATGGGCAGCGGGGCTAGTCCCCGCACCTCAGTGAAATGGAGTACTCACTCCTCATGATAGAAATAAAAAGAACAAGAGAGAGGGAAGACTATGTCATGGTCATGGTGAAGAAGATGGTCATGACTCAGTGGAGAAACAATCTTTTACACGATGGCAAGACAGATCTGGACAAGGAGGGGAAGAACACCAAGATGGACGAGGATGAACTTCTCTTTCCTTCTTCCTTCTCTTCTCGTGCTCTTGCTCACCGGAGATGAAGCAGTAGATGGTTGATGGCAGATGGTGTTGCAGATCTGAAATCCCACCACTTTTGTAGCTTGGAGGTAGATCTTGATGGAGCGGAGATGGCGGAGTAGTAAGGACACCACAGAGATAGTCTTTGGCAGCGGTTGATCGTTTTCCTTGGTTGGGCACAGAGCGGCAGCCTCTCGGCGTCGTGGAGCAGAAGCGATGCCCCTCAAAGGAGGGGGTCTGCTATTTATAAGCGCAGATCTGGAGAGCACCGACTTAGCTGTCACGGTCGCGACGTTTGTCGTGGTTGCAACCTTTGCTATGGTCATGATGTTCGTCTCAGTCGCGGCGACCTTCAGTGTTGCGGTCGAGTCAGCTTTAGGCGTCGCGGTCACGACAATGACGACGACGTTGCGGTCGCGATGACGATACTGGTCTTGACCAGGCGTCGCTGTCACGACGACTTTGTTGTTACGGTCGCGATGATTGCCTCAGTCGAGACCTCTCTCTCGGTCACGACCCTCATCTTGGTGCTTTGGTCGTGGTACCCTTTGGCGTTGCGATCGTGAGGCTTGTCGCGACCGTGACCTTTTAGAATAAATCCACCCCCGCAGGGGGTGAGTATTGCTATGGGTCGATGGACCGACGTTGATGAATCCTCTAACTGATGAGAATGTTTTATGATGAAGGGACTCACCATCGAAAACAAGGTCCAAATTATCGAAAGTTTTTTGGGCCGCTAGTTGGTTAGCGAGACCACCGTCTCCTAAGCTGGTGCACATAGTGTAATATTTTATCCTGCCATGGAAACTAGTGGATTTAATCAAAGCCCTAAAAAATCATATGAAACTGAAGAAAATTATATATGAGCAGATTCAGGAGGTATATGAGAGCTTTCAGTGCGAAACTGGGTCAGAAATAGCGATTAAAACTAAGATGAATACACATTCATCAATACTCAAACCACTGGGTGTGGGTTTACTTTCACTGCACGGGTTGTAACTATGCTATACCAAACGCTGGTAGTTGGTAAACATGTATATATGGTTTCGACACCTTAATCACAATGTTGTTTTGTGTAATACATTGAATGCGTCCTTATACAACATTAATTATTACGATTGTCAGAGCTATGTTTGGACTGATAAACAACTATAACCTAGAAACAACTAATTCCTACTTTGAATTTTATAAATTGGTCTAGGTTAGGATGTTAAATTCAAACTAAAAATTGGACCGGTTCATGGTTCTTTGACAATTAGGTACAATGTATATCCAATGCTTCGAGTTTTTTTACTGTGTCATAAAGACAATAATTAAAATTATATGAACAATATATATATATATATATATATATATAACATTATAATCTCATACCCTATGAATAAGAACGGGTGACATGCCTGCTATTCTTGCAGCTGTCACCGTGTCTGTTAGGTTGCATGCTTCTTTCGATTAATTTATTCTGCACTTATACCTACGTTTTTCATCAGCCGCTTCCCATTCACATGTAAATAGGTTGTTTAATAGCTGCTTTTTCCCTACAATTTTCATCAGTCGCCCCCGTTCACATATAGACATATAGACAGGTTATTTTATATATGTTGAAAGTCTTCGATCCTTATCTTACTCTCTAACACTATCAATTTTTTTATTTTTATTTTTTTCAATTTTCATCTTTATCTTTATCTTTATCTAAGTACAATATTCTAAGCGGAGTTAAACATTGTGTCTGTTCATGGTGCAACCTACTTGCTTAAGAAGTTTATCCGTCAATTTTGTCTTTGTATTTTACATGTCTACATGTTTCAATGGTATGTTTGTGAGCACATCAAGATGGTTATATTTCCAAGAGCAGGTTCAACTCTATGCCACGTTACAAATTATTTATTAGAGAAACAAAGAAGATATAATTGCAGTAGTCATACGTTACATGTTAGAGAAATCAATTGGAAATCAATTGAGTTGTTCTCTTTTAACGTGTACTATGTAAATAGTTGTGAGTGTTAATTATATATTAATCATCAACAAACACATGCCAAAGATTGGGCTATTTTGATAATGAATCCTACAAGTCAGACTGTGTCAACTGACAGTATCCTACAAGTCAGAGAAAGAAAGCAAACATAATTTCCTAATCATATATACATAGTCAAATTGAAATTAATCGAGTTGTTCACTTATAACAGGTAGTATGTAAGTTATTTTGTGTTTTATACATTAATCATCAACATGCACATGGCAAATAAGTAGTAATTTTGATAATGATACTCTACAAGTCAAAGTGAGTCAACTGACAGCTAATCCAGTTATTCTTTTTTGATAGGTTGTATGTAAATTATTGTGAATTCGTACATATACATGTCAAAGAAGAAGAGTAAATGTAATTTTAGTATGATAAATCATTTTATGTTTCTTAGACATTCACTTGATGAATTCAAGGATGAATTGAAATGCATCACATGTGCTTTGCAAGTGTCAACTTTGTGCCATGTTATAAGTTATTAGTCAGTTACAGGGAGCAGAGATAATTTTGATAATCATATGTTACATACTAGAGGGAGTAAACTGGTAATTAATCGAGTTGTATTCTTTTTTAATAGTTTGTATGTACATCATTGTGCATATTAATTATATATTATTCATCAACATGGGTAATCTTGATAATCATATTCTACAAATCAAACGAGTTAGTTGGCAACTAATTGAGTTAAGTTTTATGTGGTTTGCATGTAAACTGTTATGAGTACTGATTATATATTAACCTTTAATAACTATGTGTCTAAGAAGGAGAGTATACCGAATTAGAACAATAAAACATTGCAAATTGGAGAAAATATGTTTTCAACTCTTTCAGTTTTTTGTTTATCTACATAAAGAGAAAGATAAAATGTACATATATAAATATATTTTGAATGAGAAAAGTCATATTATTTCATATTTTTAGTCATTTACTCAATAAATTCAAATACAGCGCACGTGCTTAGCACGTGTATTCTGCTAGTAAATAGAGAAATGGATGACTTATTCCTAGTAACTATGTACTAGATTGATTCAGCTGTGACGTAGTAGTAGTAAAAAAAATGGTCAATAACATTTATCGTGGTAGCCAAAATGGCTTCCGCCGGCGCTGGCTTTCATGTCCTCCCGATTCATAGTAGACATCTTACATATCGCACATGATAGGAAAAAAAACCAAAATAACTTAGTTTACGGACCTTATTTCCACCACTAACCTAGTTTCTAGGAAAATGCCAAAGTAACTGAGTTTCCGGGAGGAGAGAGACAATGGAGACACCAAATGGAATGGCGTCTCTCCCCCCATTGGCCAGCATTTTTCAATTGCCTCGCAACGGTCAGCGAGGGGGCCGATCGACGCCACGTGTCAGCTCCCCGCTGAAGACGCCATTCAGAATGGCGTCTTCAGCAGGGAGCCGACACGTGGCGTCGACCGCCCCCCCAGCCGACTGTTGCGACCCCGCTCGCCCCCCACCCAACGGTCCCCCCACCCACCGCAACGGCTCCCCCCTACCAACAGACATATTGCTACTCCTACCCCCTCTAGAATTCCCTATATAAACACCCCTTGTTCCCCATTTCCACACCAATTCACTCATTCTTCCTCTTCTCATCTTCAAAGGAGCTCTCTTCTCATCTTCTAAGGAGTTCTCTTCTCATATCAAAGGAGTTCTTTGGTCTTCTTGTATGCATTGAGTAATCTAGTGCGACTGATTTCTTATAATTACTGGAGCTGAGCTTATTTCTTCTTTTAATCTTGTTGGCGTCAAGTGAGATATCGTCATAATTAAGTAAGTTAATTTATTTATATTTTCTTGATAAAATAATAGTCGAATTATAATTGATTACTTAAAATTGATTGCTAAAATTGATTACTTAGAATTGATTATTGTTTTAGAATATTACTCAATAAAACAAATCTTCATGGGACTAATACTAATGTGGGACTCTTAGATTATTTCTCTATTGTCTTCTTAGGTAGTTCTCATGTTATTTTCTTCTATAGTACTTATCTTTACCTATTTAAATTTGAAGTAATTCTTATTTCAAAATATTTTACTGAGGTGTCTAGGCCGATACTTGTGAGGGTTCTGGCATAATTCTCCCAATCCTCATTTTGACGGTGGTTGGAGTCCCTTCACTATAATGTATCTTCTACCTGGCTGAAGTGAAATGTTCTTGTAAATAAGCATTACTTAACCTTAGAATACTCTATCTTCTCTTCTTTTCTACTTTATCAGTATCCCAACCTACCATAACCTTCAAAAAAATTAATGTTCTCATTTTTCTATTTTTAAAGAATACATCAACTATTCTATCTTCTCATCTTTTCTTAAATATATATCCAATCCACTCGTATGAAAAAAATACATATTAGGCCTCTCATCTATGTTCTTCTTTGGCATGATTGACTTGAAATATTACTCTCTATTTGTATGGGTTATTAGGTAAAAAGGGTACAACTAAAACACATTAACAAATACAATTCTTGAAGTCAACTACATAACTTTCTGCATGTCCATTTAGGAACTTGAATTTAAATGTTAATTTTGTTTGTTTGTATTAAGGCTAACTTATTGTTTCATTTTAAAAATAGGAAGATGACATCTTATCCACCTATTATAATGTTACGTTACAATGGAAAATTCATGAATCGAGGCTCTTATTGTGGTGGATCATACATGCCTATCCAATTGTCCACTTTGAATACTTTAACTGAACTGAAATCTTGCATTCACAACATGTTGGCAATCGATCCAATGCAATTTCACATTTCCTTGACCTATTTATTTCCTGGCAATGAATATCTGCCCATTCAACTAGTAGATGATCTTGGTTATGGAATTCTATTGAGTTTATGTCCTGGCCGTCATATTGATGTCTATCTTGACAAAGTCCCTTTACATGATCATGCCACTACTAGACAAACAAAGTTTCCAAATATCCTTCCCATTGTAGATGAAGCTGGTCCTTCACAACCCTTCCATTCATCAGAACCAATTGAAGAAAACGAAAATAGTGAAGAGGACATGGATGACGATGATGTCTCTAGTGATGATGTAGATGATGAAGATGATTGGACTGATGCACCTCTATTCGGTGATAGTTTATCTGTTGTAAGCACAATGCCTGAAGATGATTGGACTAATGATAGCACTGTTGATGGCTACCAAGCTTTTCAAGAAGATGGGTGGGTTGATGATTTTGAAAAGCCCTTTCTTATAGAAAATGATCTTACAACACATGAATTTAGGAAGGGTGGAATTTTTGAATCAAAATCATCTTTAATAGAAAAACTTCAAAAGTTGTCGATGAAGAACAATGTAGAATATCGTACATTGCGTTCTACTAAAGACATAATTCGTCTTGTATGTCTATATAGTGACAAGTGCTCTTGGAAGTTGAGTGCTTGTGCCTCTAAGAGGGAAGGTGGATTGTGGAAGATCACAAAATATTATGAGAAACATACTTGTTTTAACCCAATCTTAAAGGAGGATCATCGCCAATGCACCTCAACTTTCATTGCTATGATGATTCTGCCAACATTGGCTGGAAGATTAGATATGAGTACTCGGGAAATACGTGATAGAGTGAGTGCAGAACTAAATTTGGATATTTCTTATAAGAAGGCATGGCGTGCACGGAAAAAAGCTATCTCAATTTTTTTTGGAGATTGGGAGGAATCATACTACAATTTACTTCGATTCTTGTGTTCAATGATTAATAATGTTCCAAGTTCACAATGTGCATTCCAACATTGTGATGATGATACTAGATTCTATCGTGTCTTTTGGGCTTTCGGACCTTGTATTGAGGGGTGGGCACATTGTCATCCTGTACTTAGTGTTGATGGCACATTTCTGACTGGAAAATATAAGGGCACCCTTCTAATTGCAACTGGATTTGATGCAGAAGGTGGGATCTTTCCTCTGGCATATGCAGTAGTTGAAGGTGAAAATAATGATTCATGGAGATGGTTCTTTAAAACCCTTACTGAGAGGATCCCTTTTGTGGGTGAGCGCCCAAATATGTGTATTATCTCAGATAGGATGTGTGGAATCTCCAATGCCGTTGAAAAAGAACTTAAAAATTCTCAACAATGGTTTTGTTTTCATCATCTTCGTGACAACTTTCATAAACATTTCAAATCTAAGGAAATGTACAACATATTGACCTCAGCAGCTTATGCCACAGAAAGTCTTATATTTGATGAACACATGGAAGAAATCAAGACAATAGATCATGAAGCTCACAAATGGCTAGTGGAAGCTGATCCTGTTAAGTGGGCTCTTTCTTGTGATCGAGGATTTAGATATGGGATTATGACAAACAATCATGTTGAATGTATAAATGGGGTTTTGAGGAATGCCAGAAGTCTTCCAATACAAGCCCTCATTTTGAGCACATACTATCGGGTGGTCTCTATGTTCTTAAAGAGGCGTAACATTGCTCAAAAGTGGAAAAATGAGAAAGAACCTTTTACTTCAAAGTGCACAATATCATTGACTAAGTTTATACAAGGAGCAGATTATGTACATGTTACATTGCGTGTGAACATATTTGAATTCATGGTTGATGATATTGATGGAAATACTTACACATGTGAGGTGCGTAATGGTAGTCCTAGATGTACATGTGGAGTCCCGCAACTACAATATTTGCCATGTTCCCATGTTCTTAAAGCCGGTCGCACAATCAATATAAACTATCATGTTCTTGTAAGTAAGTGGTTTTACACTGAAAGTTATTCTGGGGCATACATATCAACATTCATTGGAATACCCGACAGGAGGTATTGGCCACAATTCGATGAGAGCATAGGGATTATCCCTCTTTTACCACCTGATGTAAAGAGATCTCGCGGGAGACCAAAGGTTAAGAGATATTTATCAACCATGGATCGTGATCCTAATTGTGAATCCTATAAGTGCAAAAAGTGTGGAGGAAGTGGACACAACACTCGCTCTTGTACTAGATAAACATTGTAGTAGTTTGCTTTCTTCATCAATGTAGTGGTTTGCTTTCTTCATCAATGTAGTAGTTTACTTTCTTCATCAATGTAATGGTTTGCATTCTTCATCAATGTAGTAGTTTACTTTCTTCATCAATGTAATGGTTTGCATTCTTCATCAATGTAATGGTTTGCATTCTTCATCAATGTAATGGTTTGCATTCTTCATCAATGTAATGGGTTTCTTACTTCATCAATGTAATGGTTTGCTTTATAATTTGGTAGGCATGGTACAACGAAGGATGCACCCTTTGCGACTTTCTCAGCATTTAAGGGAGTTCCAAAAGTGGCAGGTTCAAGATGAAACTGTCAAACATTACATTAGTATAGTTGGGTTTGGTCATGTAACTATGCTTACCCCCCTACGACTAGATGCATCATTGATAACATCACTTGTTCATCGGTGGAGTCCTTCTACAAATACATTCCACTTTCCAATCGGTGAAATGACAGTTACATTACAGGATGTAGCAGTTATTTTGGGTTTACGAGTAGATGGGGGAGTTGTCATATGCCATAATTTGATTGGTACAGGTGATGGTCAATTTGTATCTTGGATTAACCTTTGTGATTACTATTTAGGTACTCACCTAGATGGAAAGATAACTGGACAAATATCATTGGGTTGGTTACGAGCCACATTTTCAACAATTAACCTAGATCATGCACATCCACATCTAAAGCGGATATACACTACTGCGTATTTGCTATACTTTTTGGGATCTTTTCTTCTACCGAACGGTACTGGAAATGACGTCCACTTATGATTTTTGCCCCTTGTAGCCAACTTTGAACAATGTGGACAGTTGTCTTGGGGTAGTGCAGTTTTAGCATGCTTGTATAGGGAGTTGTATAAGGCAACTAAATGTATCACTGAGCCAGAGTCTCGTATAGCTGGTTGTCTTGTATTGTTACAAATATGGTCTTGGGAACATCTTCACGTAGGCCGTCCTGGACATGCTGAAATACCAGAAGGATATCAATGGCCACAAGGAACTCTGTTAAGGTACAGGTTAGTTATTAATAATATATTCTATACTTATCAATAACTCAACATTTATATCTAAAAAATAATAATACATTTTTTCATTTTTAATAGGTGGAACCACTTGTTAATGCGTGAGTCTACCCCACAATCTGATGTGAAAACATATGATAATGAGATTGATGTTCAACAACCTTCTCAGGTAATATTACTTCATTCATAAGAAGTATATACAATTATAATGTATACCTATCATATTCTTAACAAACTTTCATTTGTACAGGTGATCTGGAGACCATACACTGATCGTATATTGTCCATGTTGCCAACAATATGTCATGAAGGAAGTAACATCTGGCTAGCACGTGTCCCAATGATCTGTTGCAATATTATTGAGTGGCATGTACCAGATAGAGTTGTTAGTCAATTTGGTGCCCGAGATCAACCGCCACCACAAACATTTCCAACATATGATAGGATTGATGGCAGTGGACGACCTACAATTGATTGGGCCACTTTTTACTACAATGAAGTGCAACTTTGGAATGAGAGACATGCCCACTTAGTTCAGTTGCCTGACGCAACAGATACACCACAACGATATTCTTGGTATCAGTCTCAATATTTAGTTGATCATCCTGCGGAGCCTCAGTCACAATACTACCCTCGAGGTTATGTTGAACGACAAAATGTAAGTAATATATGTTCATCTTTTAATTTTAATTTTAAATTATTTACATTTATTATGAAATTTTGTTTCAAGAGATACAAACACATTTAAAGATCAGAGAAGTGTTACAAAAAACAGATCATGCGAGTTGGGAGAGCATGCGCGATGGGATCATAGATATACAACAATCATATATTCAACAACTGCCTCCTCATCAACAAATACAGTTCACTACACCGTCTACACAAGAGCAATGGATTCCAGGGATCAGCCAACCAGATGTCACTCAGCAGGGGTTCACTCAGCCAGAGGTCAGGCAACAAGATTACACTCAACAGGGGTTCACTCAACCAGAGTCCAGGCAATATGATTACACTCAACAGGGGTTCACTCAACCAGAGTTCAGACAACAAGATTATACTCAACATGGGTTCACTCAATCAGAGTTTTGGCAACAAGGGTCTAGTCAGGCAGAGTCTAGCCAAGTTGGTTGTAGCCAACCAGATTATCTTCAGCAGTATGCCCAGTTGCTCTCAAGCAGTGTACCTTTTGATAGTTCCATTGTAGATTTATTTTCATATGGTACTCCAAGTACCACTCAGCCTCCACCTGACTTCTAGAGATATTTTGATGGAACGTGCTCTCTCATCCATGTATTCATCTATGATTATTCATATTTATAAGTAAAACAATCATTTAGTCCAATTTTGTTATATTTCATACAAAATGAGTAAGATGAATAAATTTTGTTATATTTCAAGTAACATTTGAAGCTACAAATACATTAACATCATTTCAAATTAAGGTTACAACATACAAGAAAAAATACAACATATGTGGAATTGAGATAATACAACTAAATTATTGCAACTGATTCAATATTTGATCTAGGGCATCAAAAAAGGCCATGTTTGATGGACAAATTTATATATCTCTGGATGCGATATCTCTAACTCACTTCTAGCTTGTGAGTTAACTGGCATTGCTTTATTTTTATTATGATCCCAGTACCAACCAGGTAGCTCAAGAAGTTCCTCATACTTGTGAAACATTTGCTTCAATAGTTGCCAGTGAAATTGTGCTTGTTCTTTTGTCACAATAAAGCCTAACCTTCTTTGTAGCAATTCCGGTATATCATTCCAATCATCGTCCAGAAGAGTTTGATGAGCCATTTTTCCATCGAAACACTTTGCAGCCATTATATGAATTAATGCTTCTGTCATGTGGTATGTCCATGTTCTTCGATGAGACATCTAACATAAACCGAATAGAGATGTTTAATTGACAATTTAAGTTAACATAAGGCAAATGTTGATGAAAATAAAGACATATCAACTTACTTAGATAGTTTAAATATTATAACAATATAATTTTAATAAAAAATAAAAATTTGAGTCACATGTGAACTTACTTAGAGCAGTATCAAAAATAAGTTAAGAAAAGGTAAATGTTGATGAAAATAAAGACATGTCAAGTTACTTAGATAGTTTAAATATTATAACAATATAATTTTAATAAACAATCAAAATTTGAGTGACATGTGAACTTACTTAGAGTAGTATCGAGGAAGATGCAAATTTGAACAAACTTCAACTTCAACTTCAACTTCTCTTTGTTTTCCCAAGATAAAATGGAAAGATTTGTTGATAGAAGAGAATCAGAGAAAAACCTTGTGTGAAAATGAAGAAATAGATGGGGATTTATATAGAGAAATTGGGAAGAAGATGAAGAATGAGTGAATTGGTGTGAAAATGGGGAACAAGGGGAGTGTTTATATAGGAAATTCTAGAGGGGGTAGGAGTAGCAATATGCCCGTTGGGTGGGTGGGGGGGGACCGTTGGGTGGGGGCGAGCGGGGTCGGAATGGCGTCTTCAGCAGGGAGCCGACACGTGGCGTCGGTCAGCCCCCCAGCCGACCGTTGCGAGGCAATTAAAAAAAGCTGGCCAATGAGGGGAGAGACGCCATTCCATTTGGCGTCTCCATTGTCTCTCTCCTCCCGCAAACTCGGTTACTTTGGCATTTTCCTAGAAACTAGGTTAGTGGTGGAAATAAGGTCCGTAAACTAAGTTATTTTGGTTTTTTTTCCCACATGATATTGCTGGCGTGAGTAGTCCGATTCGACCCCGGCCGTAGCAAAAGTCGCCGCCGTCGTAGCTTGATCTTCGCTTTCTTTCCGACAACTCACTCGACCTCCAACACACCACACATCAGATTACTCAGCGTAAGCTACGTCTACGAGTTCTCGGGAGGACATGTCGTGGAAAGGTAGCGCCGGCGGAAGCAGCAGTGACAATTCCTCCCTACCATACTCGATGAAAGATGTCTACTATGACAACGCCAAATTCCGGCACCGCTCATTATTCCAGGTCTCCCTTCTGTTACATGTTTCAAAATAAAACCCCTTTTATTGATTGCCGAATGGATCTATTGATGAAACGCTAAGCTCACTAGTGTAGCTTTTCCAACCGTTTGTATAATCGAACTTCCTCACAATTTTCGTTTTAACTGTCAGAGTTTGTGTTGCTAACTCAACCCATTATCCAGAATAGACGCGACAGCTGACCATCTATCACATTATCAACTAGATCTGTTCCAGATCTGTACAACCTCGTTCAGCTCCTCATTCCCGATGATACAGCTCGGATTTTCATAGACTCTTCTATGTCGCGGTTCAAAACCTAGCCCCTGCTTCTAATTTATAGTTGAAAGGAAGATCCAATGTGCTGCACGTACCCATTTCGATTCAAACAGCCCATTTGCGGCATACCTGCTGCCCCTAAAAACTCGAAAACGTTGGAGGATTCTTCAAGAATTCTGACCTGCAGCCTTTCATGGGTAGCATGAATGGTAATCCTCCTTTCAGTAGCCCTATTTTCTTCAATGCTGTGGCTCTTCGGGCATTGAAGAATTCCTCATTTCGATAGGCGGAGAAAGGAAGGGGAAGGGAGGTGAATGGCGAGGAAGGGAGGGAAGGAGAGAAGAGAAGAGAACACAATCTACATAAGGTCTTAATTCATGATGTGTTTGGCTATAATGGGCAAGTTATATGAAAACAGACATTATCATTCCCTTCCTTGTCTCAACACCTTGATCTGGTGGGGAGAGACTGGAAGAAAATGTACACAGATCTTCCCTCCCACCCCTTCTCTCATTGTTCCTTGCACCATTACTTTGTTTATCCAACAAATGAACTTATTTCCTTTCCTCCTTCCACCACATACTAAACATAAAGTTCATGTTCTTTTGAGCTAAAAGGTGATGGCATTAATTGCTGCCACAGTTATAATCACACCCACTTTTCGTTGTAAAGCAGATTAAGCGAGTCATCATCTGTAATTCAGATTTTAGTTGTAAGATATAACGCAGAATTGTTAGTGCATGTGTCTAGGTACCCCTAGGTGGTTGCTTAGTTGTCAAGGTTTTTCAAGGGGTGCGTCTTGGCTTGTGCCTTGGTATTTGTGCACCTTGAGTCTCTTTTATGTGTTTACAACCGCATCTTTGGGTATTGTAGTCCCATTTTAAAGTCATAGTAATGTAACTAAGGTTGTTATATGTTAAAGTGTCTATATTAGTCTATTAGTTAAATAGGCTAATTAGCTTAGTGGGCCTTTATATTCCGGCCCATCTAGTTTAGATTACTTGGGTCCTAAGTAATAGGGCGTCTCTCCTTCTATATAAAGGAGAGGCCGTCAGTCTTTGTAATCAATCGATTCCTATTCAATCAATCTCTCATATTTTAACATGGTATCATAGCGGGTTCCATCCTGAGAGAACCCTAGCGCCGCCGCTTCCCTCTCTCCTTCTCCAAGCCGTCGTCTTCTCCCTTCAAGCCGCCGCCACTCCTTTCTCCAAGAGGACAACCGGGCGAGCACCCACCTACGAGCGGCCGCAGCCGCCATCACCATGGCTTGGCCGGCTGCCCGCTAGGCATATCCCGGAATCCATGGTCATCTATTCTTTATTCTTTCATTCTTTCCATACAACACCTCCGCTGCCTATCATAGCAGCCGTCCTCGATCATCATCCGCAACAGTCGCCGCCGTAGGCATCCGCCGCGGTAATCTCCTTCCGCCATCCGAAACCAGCAGCTCCGCATCCAACTCCGCACGATAGCAGCGCCGCCGTCACCATCAGCAGCAGTAGCCGCCAGCAGCCATCTCCACATTGTCGCCAGCCATCAGAAATCGTTTCCCATCCGCAAGGAGCAACCATCTCCATCTGCCGCAGCAGCCCAACCGCCGCCGTGTCGACCCGAGCGTCGATAGTATCGAGATCAGTCCAGACGCAAAAAACATTCCGTCAATACTCCATCTGCCGTAGCAGCCCAGCCGCCGCCGTGTCGATACTATCGACCCGAGCGTCGATAGTATCGAGATCAGTCCAGACGCAAAGAGCATTCCGTCGATAGTATCGACAATTCCGTCGATACTATCGAGATCACTACAGACGGAAAAAGACAGTCGTTCGCTTGAAGCCTTCATCGCCGCTTTGGAGAGGCTCTGCCTTGGCTCCGCCTTGGCTCCGCATGTAATTTCTCCGGAGTCACGCAGGAGACCCTTCGTCATCTCCTATGGTGCGACAAAGTGCTACACCAACGAACGTCATATTTGCCATCTTCCGCAAGCTGTTCTTCCACTTCATCATCATCCCGGCGATCTTCATCTTCCGTTTGCTGCTATCTGCATCATCATGCTACTGCTGTCCCTACGCCATCACCTGCTGTCTTCATCAATCATCATCATCACTCCATCATCATCACTCCATCGTCACCTCCCATCTATGTCTACTCCCATATTCATTATGCCCTCTATTGCTATTCGGATCATTAATCGGTCTTATCTTTTGCTAATCGGATCCAATTTAGAGCCTAATCGGATTTTTCTCGGGGGCTCCGCCCCCGCACCCCTGCATTTGTTGCCCTAACGGACCAACAAACCCCCCCTTTTCGGGTCGGGACTGGATCCATTTATTTTTCTATCCAAATCTCATGTTGACCCATTTAGTATACTCTCTTTGCCTATCGGTTTCATTCTCCACATATTACCCATCTCCATTTCACATATTCCTCTCTTTTTCCACCATTTTCTTTCCCACCCACCCATATTATGTGAGCATCCCTTTTCCACATTACGAGGGGGTCATATGTCCATTTCTCCACACCAAACACTCACTTTCGTCGTATTTGGTTTGCGGGGGGGATAGAGAGGAGAGAAAGAGATGAGAAGGAAGAGAGAGCGAGCATGAGAGCATATGAGAGAATGTATGAGAGAGAGAGTATGAGATGAGATGATGATATATGTATTTAGATTATATATATTCCAGGCTATCTTCATGGAGCTTCACATTGTTCAGCATACCGATTCTCTACTTGATCCAACAGTGAAGATCCAGCGTCGACACCATATCCGTTGTTGATGATGTATTCCTTCAGCTGCATTCACATGAGACAGATGGATGCTTCTTCAGAAGCTCAGAGTTTTATCTTCACCGAGCTGCTTCATCACGTCTTCTCCGAGCCGCATATGCTGTATCGACATCGCCTGTAGCTGATCCTCTTGGGACTTTCCTTGATGGATGATATCTACTTTCCTGTCAAGCCCCCATGGTTCCTGCATCGTATCAAGCAGCAGATCGTCCGTCCGCGTTCGTGCCGCGTTAAGCACGTATTCCAGTGGCGAGTTGCTGTAGTATCAGGTCCATTCGTCGACACTATATCCGCGTTCGTTCCGCGTTAAGCACGTATTCCAGTGGCGCATTCTTCAGCCTACAGAGTATCTTCAAATGTCTTCATTTCAGATGCACTCCAAGGAAGACCTTCTTCAAAGCTCGAGTATCTTCAGCCTGCAAAGTCATCATCACTATTTGATTCAGGGGGAGTATTGATTAAGGGAGAGTAAAATCTTTTGTATGGGAGTGATATTTATCTTCATCTTTCATTTATCATTTCTTTTTATCGAGTCCTGTAACTCTCCAAGCTTGAACATGTGTTTCACCCATGCTCCAGCTTGAGGGGGAGTGTTAAAGTGTCTATATTAGTCTATTAGTTAAATAGGCTAATTAGCTTAGTGGGCCTTTATATTCCGGCCCATCTAGTTTAGATTACTTGGGTCCTAAGTAATAGGGCGTCTCTCCTCCTATATAAAGGAGAGGCCGTCAGTCTTTGTAATCAATCGATTCCTATTCAATCAATCTCTCATATTTTAACATTATACATGTTACTAATTCTCTATTTATAGGGCTTCATAAAAGATTCAAATCTCTCCTCACAAACCCTTCCCAAGTTAATTTAGGTCGGCCTCTTCTTTTTACCGTGCTTGACTCACTAGCTTTGTTTATGAATTGTTGCATTTATCATTTGTGTTGCACATGTCTATACCATCTCAATCGAACTTCACATAACTTGTCTCCAATACTCGCCACCTCCACTTCATTCCTTATATAGTCATGTCTCAAGTGATCTTTCCTTTTCTCCCCACTAGAGCATCTCATCATACATATTTCAGCCACATTTATTTTGTCGAGACCTTATTCTTTCACCGTGCAACATTCACTCCCATATAACATGGCTGGTCATAAAGCTGTCCTATAAAGCTTACTTTTTAATATTGGGTGTGATTTTTGGTCACATATTCTTCCATTTGCACTCCTCCATTTCAACCATCTTGTTATGATCTTGTGACAAATATCATTTAGAACCTGCCTTCCATTTGAATAATAGCCCAAGTAATGAAACTTGTCACATTTTGGTGTGTCCACTCCATCCGACTTGACACCACCATTCACAATTCTAGATAGGCTGAACTTGCTTTCCATTGATCTTAAATTCATTAGCTGATATTCAGCTTTATCATTCAATCTTTCTTTGTTATTAGCAATCAATGCAATATTTTCGACAAAAACTTACACCAAGGGTACGATTTTGAACATTCTTTGTCAACTCATCCATAACAAGAACGAATTGCTATGGGCTCTGTGCTGATCATTGACGCACCCCAATTGTAATATGAAATCTTGGTTCTCTTCTAAGAGTCCTAATGCTTGCAATTGAGGTATCATGCATGTCTTTAATTAACTCAATGTATTGAAGTTGCAAACATTTTTCTGTAGGTAGTAGGTACTCGATCATAAGCCTTTTGCAGATCCATAACAAACAATGTAAAGATCTCTTGTTTTCTTTGTACCTCTTCATAGCCTCCTTATGAGAAAAAACATCTATAGTTGACTTATGGCTTGAAACCAAACTGGTTGTTTGATAACTTCATGCATGGTTTAAAATTTTTGGTCAAAATCTTGGAATTTTGGTAGAAATCTCAAAATTTCAGTCGAAAATTCGGTTTTGACAGGTATCAAACATAGAAATGCACCTCCCCTGGAATAGGTAAGTAAAATTTTGAACTTTTGACAGAGCTTTTGCAAGTGGGGGGGTTGAAATTTTGACAAAATACAATAATTTCGGTGAAGAAAGGCTAGTTTGGGCACGTGATTTCGGGAAACACAACCAAAATGGTTCAAAATTTCAAAAATCAATTACCCAAAGCCTGTTGTACTTGGAGGGTTACTTTTTTGGTGATTTTTTTGCATTCCCTTGCTCTTGAAGACTTTGTTCTTCGGATCTAAGGTAAGTTTACTCTCCGTCCTTTCCATCTACATTTATTTCTCCACTCTAACCCATCTTGATTAAAAGATTACTCCGAAATTACAAGTTTCAAGTGATAGACTGCAACTTAAACTTAAGGATTTATAAAATTATGATATAAATTACATATATCTACAATTATTGTACATATATATCCTATTTATCAAGATAATGGATAAAATATTTCCAAAATGAGTTTTTTGTTGAAGTTTTTTTAACATTATATTCATATATATTATCTAACACTTAGGTTGCGTCTGGATGCACACATTTACAATCCCAATATTTTCTTTATTACATAGTAGGCCATCATGTTGAATCTGGTACTGACAACTGCTGTCCGGTAACAATCTTAATAGAAACAGGAAACATCTTCAATCACCCCAAAAATGGGGGGATTCGGAACTACCATTTTCATCCTGCTTTTTCATCCCTTTTCCACATAAGCCGACACGGGTCACTGCAGCCGTCTACAAATCTCCACCGATTCGTCCCAAAAGTACTAATTTTTGTACAGACTACTGGGATTCACACAGTCAGCACCCAGATGAGGCCTTAACAAATGTTAAATTTAAAAATAAATATCTTATATTTGAGCTGATTTCTGTACAATGATTTACAAGTGAGTACTACTTTTAATATTAATTACATATAATTTTAGACCTAAAAAATGACAAAAAAATTAAACAATTAAGAATTGTTATTTATGGTGTTTAGTTACATACATCAAATTTCAACTACTAATGGGAATAATGTATATAAATGTATTCAATTGATATATCCAATATATTAGACTTTTAGTTTCAAGCAATTTTAGTATTTTTCCCGATTTTATGAATTATTTTAGGCCTAAGTTGAGAATACTTTTAGTATTTTCACTCTGTGATGGTCTATAGCATAAGCTATAAAGTATTAATTGAAATTGATTATTAACATGGTGAACTATAAACTAATTCCTTCATTATGTTATTGAAGATGTCATTGAATCACCTACTAAACAGTTTTGAATCATTTCATTCACACATATAGGAGCCCCCATCCAATACCAACATATGATATTATTGCATAATTAAGTGTATTATATGTGTACATCATCCTTGTAAAATTTTGTGATGGTCTATAGCATAAGCTATAAAGTATTAATTGAAATTGATTATTAACATGGTGAACTATAAACTAATTCCTTCATTATGTTATTGAAGATGTCATTGAATCACCTACTAAACAGTTTTGAATCATTTCATTCACACATATAGGAGCCCCCATCCAATACCAACATATGATATTATTGCATAATTAAGTGTATTATATGTGTACATCATCCTTGTAAAATTTTGTGACTTAATTCCTTTATTTGGTCGTCAAGATGTGTGTCGAAATCTTGTGTCCACAGGAGTGGAAATGTCAAAACTTCGGTCAAAAGTTTTGTAAATTTTTTCTTCTGAGCCATTGAAAACGGCGTCAAAATTGAAATTTTAAACCATGGTTGCATGATAAATCTTAGTCTTTGCTCAATAATCCTCTCACAAAGCTTTATAGTGTGACTCAACAACTTGATACCCTTGTGCTTATAGATGGGACCAAGGTACCATTTCTTCACTCATTCATCGTTTTCTTGGTCGCCATAATCTTATTAAAGAATTTTGTTTACCACAATTCTCCATCCCCAAAACTCTTCCATACATAAATGAGGATACCGAAGCGTATCTTTACTTGTCTTGGACACATTCATGTTAACATTTGCAATTTTCCATAATTATTCATGTTGACACCTTGTTTTTCAGAGCCCAACATTTAGTCATGGAAAAATATGGCTGGCCAGATAGCTATTCAAAAGTTTTTTAATTCGAGAAGGGTATTCAGATTACAAACTATTTCGGTTGCACTCCATTTCATCCATTCCATTGTGACCTTGTGGCATACATAATATTTAACATTACAATAACACAAACCAAGCTGCAAAATTTATCACATTTAGGTACATCCACTCCATCAACTTGATACCACCATCAAACGTAGCCTGATTGAAACTGCAACATATATATGTTGTTTTGTTTTTGCAGATGAATTAGATTCCAATGCATTTATCAGATGTTCAACTTTGTAAATTAATCGACACAATATCATCAACAAATAACATACATAAATGAATATCATCTAGAACATCTTTTGTTAACTCATCCATAACAAGAACAAATAAATATGGCTCAGTGTCGATCCTTCATGTACTCAACTGGAATTGGGAATTTGTAGTCTTCTCTACTGGATTACTCACACTTGCAGTTTAGCTATACAAGTCTGTAGTTAAATTGATCTATGGATCTGGACAACCCTTTTCTTCAAAGTTGAAGTGTGTTTTCTATCAAATGAAAACATTGATTTTTCCTTTATTTTTCTCTCTTTCCTCTTTCTTCCATATCATTGGAAAAGGGTACATACAACCATCGAGTCTCCAAGCCATTGAAGTGGTTTAGCGATCCGTTTGCCTTTGCCTTTAGCAGTTACATTGTATGGTTCCTCTACTGTCTCCTTTTTGTCTGAAGTAGGCACGAAATCAACTGGCATAGAGGATGGGCTTTGTTCATCAACATGTGAGCTACCATCTTCTTTGATCTCCTCTTATTGTGGAATAATCTGTAATGGAATCCGTAGGAGAAGAACTATTCACATCTCACAGAATAGATATTATAGGAGATTCATTAAAGTAGCGTTGCACTTTACTAAGGCAGTGAAGTAGGATCCTTGCTCCATATATGATATCCTTTCACCCTACAAGTATAACCAATGAATATGCATTTTTAAGTTCTAAGTTCTAGTTTGCCATTATGAGTACATGCCCAGGGCAACCGACTGAGTACAAACTTTAATGATCTTCAGGTTTATTAGATCATACCTCTTTAGGAGTCTTGAAGCTGATAGAAGTTGTTGGGGAACAATCCGCCAAATAAGGAGACGTTGATATAGTTTCAAGTTTCAACCCAGAAGGATATCTCTAAGCTCGCATTAAGCATCATGCATTAGGCCTTTTCCAATAACATTACGTTCATCCTTTCTGCAACACCGTTCTTCTAGGGAGAGTGATGCACTATAGGGTGTCTTTTATTGCCACAATCATTGTAGAAATGTTGAACCACCTCAAACATGGTTCTAAGTTGTTATAAGTCTACAAGGTGCTCTTGCTGGTTTGATTTTCAACAAGAGCCTTTCACTACTTGAAAATTGAAATGTCTTGTGCTTGCTCTTAAGAAAATAAACCCATACCTTTCTTGGACAATCAATGAAGGTCATCATGCATTAAGCACCATCTTTAAAAGGAACACGAGAAGGGCCATCAATGATTTGCCAAATAACGAGATGTTGATATAGTTTCAAGTTTCAACCTAGAAGGATATCTCTAAGCTTGCATTAAGAATCATGCATCAGGCCTTTTCCAATAACATTACGCTCACCCTTTCTGCCACACCGTTCTTTTAGGGAGAGTGATGCACTATAGGGTGTCTTTTATTGCCACAATTATTGTAGAAATGTCGAACCACCTAATCTCTAAGTTGTTATAAGTTTACAAGGTGCTCTTGCTAGTTTGATTTACAAGAAGAGCCTTTCACTACTTAAAAATTGAAATTTCTCGTGCTTGCTCTTGAGAAAATAAACCCATACCTTTCTTGGACAATCAATGAAGGTCGTCATGCATTTAGCACCATCTTTAAAAGGAACATGAGAAGGGCCCCATTACTTGGTCTAAAATATCCTAGAAGAGTGAAGCACTGTGGTACAATGTTTGTGCTTGGCCTTCTCTAAAACAAATTGCTCGTAGAAACTAAGCTTTCTGATGCTTTCTTCACGCAACTTTCTTCTGTTCATAAGTGCTATGCCTTTCTCAGTCTTGTGTCCCAAATGCATATGCCATAAATTCGTGGTATCTTTAAATGAGGTTATAATTGTTGCGAAGCTTGAAATAGTTGAACTCTGCAAGATCTACAATTTGTGTAAATGTCTCACCCCTCCACGAGGACATTGTCACCTTTGAGAATGTCTAGACATCTGCTCGCACTGAAGATCTTGTGACCCTTATCTTTGAGCTTGCCCAATAACTAATGAGATGATATTCTTTTTCAACTGTAAACATGTCGAACGTCTGTTAGTGTCCTTACATCACCATCAAACATCTTGATCTTCAATTCTTCATAGTACTAAAACCAATCTTGTATGGCCGATTGTCACCCATAAGGATATCTCCACCTTGATGATTACAGAAATAATACTTTCTTTCTTTCATGGGGCAAGTACGCACCTGTTCTTTTTAGAAACTCCGTGTGTCACATTTTGCATGAGTTGTGGTATCATTTGAATCTCAAGCTTTTGATCCCACATATGCAAATGCAACATGTAATGAAGCAAGACCCTTCTCTATCTTTGCCTAAGACATCAATACCATTTTGACTTTTGATGTGAGATAAGTCTTTGATTCCTCGAGAATCATCATGTCCAGAAGTTCCTGTTAGATAGTGGAAGAATGCAAAAGAACAAAGTTTCTTGATCCTTAATCCTTATACTCTATCTTATGCTGGTCTACTTGAGGTCGTGGATGTTTCGCCTTTAATGAAGGAAGACCCTTCTCTATCTTCGCCTAAGACATCAATACCATTTTGACTTTTGATGTGAGATACGTCATTGATTCCTCGAGAATCATCATGTCCAGAAGTTCCTGTTAGACAGTGGAAGAATGCAAAAGAACAAAGTTTCTTGATCCTTAATCCTTATACTCTATCTTATGTTGGTCTACTTGAGGTTGTGGATGCTTCACCTTTAATGAAGCAAGACCCTTCTCTATCTTCGCCTAAGACATCAATGCCATTTTGACTTTTGATGTGAGATAGTCTTTGACTCCTCAAGAATCATCATGTCCAGAAGTTCATGTTAAATAGTGGATGAATGCAAAAAAAACAAAGTTCTTGATCCTTATACTCTATCTTACGTTGGTCTGCTCGAGGTCGTGGATGCTTTCATTGAATTCATCGAGAAGAGCCATCAATGAACCACCTTCTTCCATACGAAGCATGAAGTGGCACTTATTCAACGTAAGCTCGTTAGTAATGGCCTTTTTAATGTAGTCTTTGGTGGTCTTTCGATGGACAACTTCACGGAGAACTTCAACCTCCAAGCAGAGGAAGATGTCTGTATGTGCCTTTTGATCGATCTCCTCCCACCGTTCATTTGTCATGCATATTACAGTTCTCAGCCATCCATACCAACCATATTCCTCCAGAGAAACCTCAGGCTTCAACATGACCTGAATGATCAAATCCCAAAAGTTTGATTGTGTCGTTAGTTCGGTTGGTAGATATACGTTAGAGAACAACACCGATCTTGAGATGATGCTAGAATAGTTTGAGTTCGAAGATTACCAATGCCCCAAACATTCCAACACTAGTGTCTAACATAGATTTAATGGGGAGAATAGTATTACCACTAATCACTTGCATTTTTGGAGTTTGCTAGTGCCTTTGCTTGAGGGCTTGGTTTCGAGTGTAATAAGGTGCATTTTTCATTATAATACTAATAATTTGATTTTCTCTACGTATTTTTCCAGTGAGTTATGTGGAGAATCTTCAGACTCGACCTCTTTTGTAATAGGTTCCTGTATTATATCGCCTGTGGCAACTCTTAGATTGATGGTCTGAGTTTGTGTGTAATGTATGCATTATAATCTCATCACCTGCTGGGTTATCCACAATATGCTGTTTGTCTTTATGTATTGACCAACATTCATTGGTTTTATCTTCAAGTAGTCTATTACTTTCGGCATTCAAATATTCTATCATGTTTGTAGTTGATTACTTCTCCGCCATTGTTGGGTTCATTTGATGTTTGCTTATGCTTCAAATTCCAAACTTTATTCCACACAATTAATGTTTTCGGAGAAACCTCGACAACCACTATCTCATCAGTGACCTCTATTTCCATTTCATCATCCTTCTCCAACATCATATATTAATTTTTCCTTCCATTGAATTTCTCCTTGTTGATTCGGTTTATGTCGTTGGTGTGAGTAGGTTGCCTGGTATGAATACTGCGTCCATAGTATGTTTGCCATCATTCTTCCGCTTGCATCCATTTCACCCTAGCATCTTCAGTTGTATGAGTAGGAACTATCAACTACTATATCAGTCGACTAAACCATCAGTGTGTAGTCACATTGTTCATGGCCTATCTTCCCACAACCATGGCATATTTCTGGTGAAGTTTCGTATTTTGCTTGAAAGTTTGAGCCATTGTAACTACTGTCGGTTGAACAAGAACTGTAGTATCAATCTCAATAGCAGTCTACCAAATCGGCTTCTAGTGTATGTTCATTAACTTTAACAAGTAGACTGAGTGCCACATCAATTTTCTCAAAAATAACCTAGTTATAGAGATGTAAGGGAGGTTGCTAATCTTTGCCTTCATCTCATTGCCAGACCATTAGACAACATCCAAATATCTACCCTGGTCCTCCTGTTGCTGTTGTTAAAAAAATTCTGACAGGGTAATTGAATTGCAAGATGTTTCAAATTGAGTTCATAAGCATTTCATCGCCCAGCCAGTTCCCATATGAAGTGTATCTTAGATAACCTATGTTCTTCCCAACAAGGTTCACGATCGCACGTACCTCCAAGGTTTATGGAGAATTGTGTATGCTTATTGCACAATTAAGAGTTTAGAAAAACCTCAGTCATATACTAACAAGATATCATCTGAATTAATAAATTCATGATCATCATTAAGAATGAGTTGACTGCCTTGAATCTTGACATGACATGCAATTGCATCTCTAAATGAATAGTTTGTAACTGCAGGCATTGGTTATCGATTGTGGCGGTTCCCAATCAATTTGTAACAAGACATCATCTGGACTAATAGATTCAGGATCATCATCAAGAAAGAGTTGACTACCTTGAACCTTGACATGACTTGCAATTGCATCTCTGAATGAACAGTTTGTAACTACAAACATTGGTTATTGTTTGTGGCGGTTTCCAATTCAGTGTGGTTTCAAATATAGAAGGAATTTTGTTTGCTATCACAGCGGCGACGTAGGGCTGTTGTGAATCATTTGGCAAGTCTCCATGATTTGCGTGTGAACTCCGTCGTAGATCACCATTAATGAAGTCTAAACCGACTTCACTAATTCTCAGTCAAGGACTTGCCTGATCGTCCTGCTTAGAAGCGCCACTTCTATTGTCCCTAAAAAGCATGGGCCTCCCTTCCATGGATTCCACCAGTATGACGACCGATGCTGCCTCAGCCGTGGTTGTTTGTCATCGTTGTCCGAATGCTTATCGCTCTACTCGTTCACCATTATAGACACACACAATTCAGGAAATTAGTCCGCATGGCCACATATACTCCCTTATGCCTATGTGGTCACCCTACCACATCGCATATTGCTAATCGATATGGAGCCACATATGCAGCCACTTGGTCAATTAAACTCTGCTTTTTGAAAAGCCCACTACTTACACCCATATTTTCATGCACATATATATGCATTTCATTATATATTTATACAGTTGTAGATTATATGTATACATTTTGATGTATAAACCAAATTTTAACATACATATTGTACATCTATATGTATACCTTTTGATATATTCATAAGTACACGTACATACATAATATACCTCAATATACACATTCCACACAATCTTATACATTTATGTATGCATTTCAATTATATTCTCATGGATACACACTCTACACATGTATATATTTCGATATTTGTACAAATATTATACACATTTCAAATTTATACACAAACAAACATATAATACACATATATCAATATATTAGCATGTAATGTAAATATATATAATTGCATACTGTACATTATAAAACAATTAATGTATATGTTTAATACATCATTTTATGATTTTTAACTAATTTATTGAATAAAATATAAAACCGCATATACTCCAACATTGCACACATGCTCTATGCGGTACCCTCACCACCCGTACACCACATATGGCCTTTTCCAAACAATGATATATATACATATATATAAGCCTCAATCCCAACCATGTTGGGGTCAGTTACATGGATCCTTTTACAATCAACTTTGTTATGGGTCATACTCTGATCAAGATGTAAATATATAAAAAATCTCTTTATAAGCTCTTCCCAAGTTAGTTTAGGTCTGCCTCTGCTTCTTTTAATTATGCTTGACTCAATAACCTTGCTTCGAATATGTGCTTTTTTTGGTCTCCACTGCACATACCCATACCATCTTAGACGGCCCTCACACAACTTGTTCTTAATACTCACCACTCCCACTTTGTTCCTGGTATAGTCATTTCTCAAACGATCTTTTCTTGTCTTCTGACACATCCATCTTAGCATACACATTTCAGCCACATTCATCTTGTTGAGACCTTGTTTCTTCACTGCCTAACATTGACTTCCATATAGCATGGCCGGCCGTATAGCTGTTATGTGAAACTTGCTTTTTAATCTGAGAGGGATCTTCTGGTTACATACTACTCCAGTCGCACTCCACTCCAACCATCCTACTGCGATCGTGTGACAAACATCATCTTGAGCATCGCCCTCCCTTTCAATAATATAACCCAAGTAACAAAACTTATCACATATCGGTACATCCATTCCATCCAACTTGACCCCACCATTAACAATTCTGGTTCGGCAAAAATTGCAATGCATATATTCAGTTTTGCTTCTACTGATCATAAAGCCATTAGATTCCAATACACACACACACACACACACACACACAAGTATGTGTGGCTATATACGCGCGCGCGCGCGTGTGTGTGTGCCATTGGAATAGACACACATACAATTTTATACGTACATATACACATTTATATTCATATATTCACATTATGCACGCACACACCTGTGCGTATTTAGCAAGCTAGCTCAGCGCATGGGAAAAAGGGGGTAAAATGCAAATAACATGCGAATAAAACCTATTTCTCAGGAATGTTATTTGGCCATCAAATATGGCTGTTGGGGATTCACGTGTTGAACAACTTTATTTTGACACTGCTTGTACCTATAAAACTATAAGTGCAAAACTTGCCAGTTACAACTCACACCAAGACCTTTGAAATCCAGCCTTTTTTTTCTCCTGTGGCAGTCTTCAGTTCAGCATCACCTGCCTTTAAAAGCGTGGAAAACTAAAATTTGTGTTTACTGCCGGGGGAGAGGGGGTGGATCCATTGTCTTCTTTTCCACTCCTGACATGCTTTTTTAATCCTAAATTAGTAATCTGTTTTTAATAAAATGTATTGATTTATTTTTTTATTAGATAGCAATTTGTGCATGGAGCACTCAGTTTTATTATTAGTAGATTGACTCTTGTTTCAGGTATTATTACTCTACTGATCTACTGATTTCTATGTCTTTTAGATAATAAGTATTTCGTAGTATCAATTTACTTTGACGATCTACAATTTGTTAAAAGGAAAACAATGTTCGGAAATAATTTTCTGCTCGAATCTATAATCGTTATAGGCGAACTGTTTGGGACATTTTCCCTTATGTTGATGTCCACACCTTTCAATATGATATTGATAGCTGCATGTCAGAAGCTCATTTTTTATTTGTGCAGGGTTTCTCAAATTTGCAAAAATTTTAACGAAGAAAAATAGATGGTTTAGGAGCCTTGACAGAGGGACATAATAGAATCTGAGCATTTTTAATTTCATTAGTAAACAAGTAGTTTGAATAATAGTATCAATACTAAAAAAAAAATAGTATCAATGTTCAGAGCGTCACCAAACCCCGAGCTTAGAAGAAAGCACGTATTATGTTCGACATATTGAGATAAAATTTTGGCTGTTACTAAAACATATATTTTGGCTTTTGTTTCTTCAGGTGGTAAGTCAGGGTCTGGTGTTTATTAGTGTAAAACGAAATTGTCTAAGATGTGGAATTGGAAAATTTCTGTTATTATTGTTTGTGGTTGGTTTAGTAGTTCTGATGGTGACTCAGCAAAGTCCAATCCATTCTGCCTACACTGGTGATCAAGATCCGAAGCATGAGGGCAAGCTCAATAAGTTTCACAAATTTTGGAGAAAGCCCCCTCAACTTCCTCCAAGATTGCCCCCTCGTTATATTCACAATAATTCTTCAGTCCCTAACCCAGATATGCTGCATGATGTCTCCAAATGGGCTACCCGGCAGCAACAGGTCAAAAAATCATTCATACATGCCTGGTCCGGCTACCAGAAATATGCAATGGGCTTTGATGAACTCATGCCATTGAGCCAAAGGGGAGTTGATGGTTTGGGAGGTTTGGGTGCTACTATCGTGGACTCTCTAGATACAGCTATGATAATGGGCATTAATGAAATTGTTGTTGAAGCTGGAACCTGGATAGAAAGAAATCTTCAAGAGAGAATTGCTAAAAAAGGGCAGGTAAATCTGTTTGAAACTACCATACGTGTTTTGGGTGGCCTACTTAGTGCTTATCACTTAAGTTTGGGGCAGAACTCAGGCCCTAAGCCTGATATATATTTAAGAGTTGCAAAGGAATTGGCTGATTGTCTGTTATCTGCTTTTACATCAAGTCCAACACCAATACCTTTCAGTGATGTTGTTCTTCGTGACTGCTCAGCTCATCCAGCTCCTGATGGATTTAGCAGTACTTCAGAAGTTGCTACAGTACAACTTGAGTTTAATTACCTCAGTCAAATATCTGGAGATTCAAAATATAGTTCAGCTGCAATGAAAGTATTTAAGCACATTGAAGGGCTGCCAAAACATGAAGGCTTAGTTCCCATTTATATCAGGTATGTCTTTGCCAGATTTGTAGTTAGCCGTCTTGTTTTTGTTTTCCCAATTCATAATCACAGGCTGTCTACTTTGCGAACTAGGCAGTGGGCATTTTATTTCTTATCTAGATTGCTTACATTGGATTTTCTCGAATGATGATTGATGAGCCATCCCTTTCATCTCAATGGTGATGTGTAGCTTCTAGAAATACGTTATAGTACAACTGTCAGCATCGAAACATTAAGTTAACAGTGAAATATGCTTTAAATGGTCTCATTGTTGTAAACTGATTTAGGTTTGTTCTGGCTTTCTGTGTGGTGAGGGTTTGTTTGTGAAATGCCTGGTCCCTCAACCTCTAGACGGTCTACATGAAGAGAAAGCAGGGGGCTCCTGTCTTCCAAGGATGGTGGGGGCACCTTGGGCAAAGGAGTCCCCTTGGAGGTTGGGGAGGTAACTCCTTTGTTGGTGACACAAAGGACCCCGGGCAGGGTGTCAATTAAAAGAACAATGATGGATTGAGGTGGCAATGGTGGGAGATCCAATTGGTGTTTTAAGCAATCATGTGTCAGGGATGGTGGATGATACAGTGGAGCTTAAACATGAGTTTTATTTTGAAACTCATTTTGACAGGTTTTGAGGTTGAAAAAAGCCTTGGTTGGCCTTAAATGGGTAAGAGATTTAGGTGAAGTAGTTTCTAAATAGTGGGGGGCACAACATTTTGCTATGAATGGCAGGATCAGGAATGTGAAGGATTGTTCTTTGCTTATTGACCAAGGGTTTCTGTTAGTGAGAGGAAGTACTTGGGTAAGAAGTGATTGTGTGTCTATGTGGCTTATTGTATGTTTCTTTTATTGGGGACAGTTTATTTGTTTTTGAGGTTCGGGCTATCTTATCAGTGGGGTGGGGTGGCGATTGAGGTTAGGAAATGCAATGATGCATATATCTTATGGTTATTGTCAAAGACTCAAAATCATAAACACACCATGGTAAAAAACTACTCACCATAGCTGCACCGTATCCATTGTGACTTTTGAATTTGAAAACCAAATGCACTACAAAAAATAGAGGTTAACCGCACCACACAACCCCATGGAAAAATTGCGGTTTATTTATCATGTTGCGGAACATCGCAGCTAACCATATCATAACATAGAAAAATACGAAAAAATATCATATATGACACTGAATAGTGAACCAAACACTAGTTTTTTGTTCCCAAATTGACAAACATACCAAAAAGTACATAGAACTAGAACTACAACATTTCATGCCATACAGAGGTGCACTACCTAGCTAGATACACACACACATATATATCTCTTTGTGTGTGTGTGTCTCTGTGTGTGTGTGCGTGTGTGTGTGTGTGTGTGTGTGCGCGCGTCTGCATGTGCATGCGTGCACGCATATAGGTACCTATATATATGCGTATATGTACATGTATCTACATTCATATATATACAAACGTATATAGGCACGTATACACACACACATATATATGTATATGTATATATATTGGGGAAAGCTAAAGCTTTTCTAGGCATTTTGCTTTTTTTTTTAATAAAGAATGCTGAATTTTGATATTTACATTCATAATTTCAGATATCTAAATTTAAATAATGACATTATTCAAGGAAGAAAATGTCCGATTTCGATGCCGTTTCGGTGGCCACAGAAACAGAAATTTTGACAAATTTCGACGGAAATTTCGACATGGCGTTTCAACGACCAAATGATCGAATTATTTAACAAAATTTTACCAGAACGATCTACCAGTGTAGTTCTACTCAAATATGCAATAATATTACATTGACGCGATCAAAGACATGTATGATAGCTCTATTGCAAGTGTGAAGACTCCTGGAGGAGAGACCAACTTTTCCTATCACAGTTGGGGTACACCAAGAATCCATACTTAGCCCATATCTATTCGTTCTTGTTATGGATGAGCTGCCAAAGAATGTTCAAGATGATATTCCTCGGTGTATGTTATTTGCTGATGATATTGTTTTGATTGACGAAACTAAAGATGGATTAATGATAAAGTTGAATGGTGGAGAGAGGCATTGGAATCAAATAGATTGATGATTAGCAAGAGCAAAACTGAGTGTATGCATTGCAATTTCAGCCAATCTCGTAGTGTGAATGATGGAGCCAAGTTGGACGGAGTAGATATACCAAAATGTGATAAATTGTGTTACTTTGGTTCTATTATTCAAATAGATGGGCATGTCCAAAATGACGTTTGTCACAGGATCACTGCAGGATGGTTGAAATGGAGGAGTGCAACTGGAGTATTATGTGATTGGAAGATCCCTCTCAGGTTAAAAAGTAAGTTTTATAGAACTATACGACCATCCATGCTTTATGGGAGTGAATGTTGGGCGGTGAAGAAACAAGGTCTCAACAAGATGAATGTGGCTAAAATGCGTATGCTGAGATGGATGTGTGGGAAGACAAGAAATGATCGCTTGAGAAATGATTATATTAGGAATAAAGTGGGGGTGGCGGGCTTTGAGGATAAGTTGAATGAGGGCCGAATCAGATGGTACGGACATGTGCAACAGAGACTGACTAATGCGCCTATACAAAGCAATGCTATTGAGTCAAGCACAGTAAATAGAAGAAGAGGAAGACCTAAATGAATATGGGATGATCTTATAAAGAGAGATTTTGAATCTCTACATCTCAACCAGAATATGGCCCATGATAGAGCTGAATGGAAACGAAGGATCCATGTAGCCGACCCCAACATAGTTGGGACTGAGGCTTAGATGATGATGATGATGATGATGATTGGATATGTAGGGGGGTGAGGCTCCTCATGTGTGAGAGAAGGAAGCTGAACTGTTTCGATGGGGATTTTGAGGCCAATTTTAATGGAAAAATGAATGAATTAAGTCATTATAGTTTGCAAGAACAATACATACCCTTAAAGGCACAAATTTATGGAAACATAACATGATCTAGGATGGTAGGACCTCTAGGTAGGATGACATACGAAGTACATAAACAATGTTGCAGTATTATGTGAGTGAGTATTGAGGAAGCATGAGACAACTATGGTTTATGTATCTAGTTGAACTAGGATGGTTGTCATCCTCCTTGTTGATTATACCTATCAAAATATTGGGTCTAGTTTATTTTGTTTTATACAAGCATAGATGTGTCTCTACTTAATGTTAATCTCTATATGCCTACTAGTGATAAAATGCATAGTCATGGATTAACTCAAGCTTTGTTCTTGGTCGCGTGTTTTTGTAGCAAGAGAGCCTATAGGAGGCAACCATGCAATTAGAGGTGTGATTGATAGTGGCATACATACAAAATATACCGGTGATCATGCTAATTTTGCGCACTATCAAAACAAATCATGTCACCTCAGAAATGAAAGCTAGCGGGTTATCATAGCCATAGATATCACTCCCACACCCATTTCTAAATATTTCCTTCGTAGATCTTTATAGAAGTGGGAGAAATAGGTGAGAGGTAGAATTAGGCTAGGAAGAGAAGAAACATAACTTAGATTGCCCCTAACAAGCGTAAGGAATCATATAGTAAAATCTGCAGACATCGTGCCCCATTTCTCGAACTAATACATGTGTTTCTCAAAATTTCGTCGAAATACGAACGAAATGGGCCCTTTTTCACCAAAATTTACCTAAGTTCGTCAAAACTCAAAAAAATTGTCAAAATTTAGTTTTTTTTGGCAAAATTCTCTACGTACAGACATGTAAGGCCATCTCTATGTACGATTGATGTCGACATCAAAAAATTTGTCGAAATTTCGCCAATTTCGACGAAATTTTGAACATTGACATTATTACATAGTATTACATATAATTTAGGCAAAATCACACCCGCTCAGACGTTTCTAGGTGTTTGATTTTTTAATAAATAATGCTGATTTTTTGATATTTACATTCATAATTTCAGATGGGAAAAGCTTATAAAGAGAGATTTTAAATCTCTACATCTCGACCAGAATATGACCCCGGATAGAGTTGAATGGAAATGAAGGATCCATGTAGTTGACCTTAACATAGTTGGGACTGAGGCTTAGATGATGATGATGATGACATTCATAATTCCAGATATGTAAATATTATACAGTGACATTATACATAGTATTACATAGAATTTAGGCTAAATCATACCTCACGTGACCTAAACTCGAATGGATTGACCCTAACTTGATCCCATTTGATCCAAATTTGATTTAATTTGACCTAGTTTGCCCTAATTTGGCCTAAATCAAACCTAATTTGTATAAGATGACCTAATAAGACCTAATTTTCCTATATTGACTTAAATGAGTTCCAATTTGGCCAAACCAAACCTAATCTTCCAAGTTAGAAGTATTTCCCCCAAATCATGATTGTTTTCCCAAATCAGACCTAATGCGCCCAAATTTGACATGATTTGGCTTAAATCAAACCTAATTTTGCACAATATGAACCTATCAGACCTAAGTTCCCCAAATTTTCCCTACGTTGACCTAAAAAAGACTTAATTTGGCCAAATCAGACCTTATGTCACCAAATCAGAGCCACTCCCCCCAAATTTGACTTGTTTTCCTCAAATTTGACTTGATTTGGCCTAAATCAAACCTAGTTTTGCATAACATGACCTATTCAAACCTAACTTGCCCTATATTGATCTAAATGAGGCCTAACATGGCCAAATCATACCAAATTTCCCCAATTTAGACCTATTTCCACCAAATCAGGCATGCTTTTCCAAATCAAACCTAATTTAACCAAATCTGACATGATTTGGGATAAATCAGACCCATTTCAACCGTAAAATGACTCAGCTTGATCAAATCCAGACCTAGTGTTATCTAAATTAACCTTTAAGTCACTTTATTTGGTCCTAAAAGGCCTTAGGTGACTACTTAGGTCAGGTAAGGGGCTAGGCGCCGAGTTTGAGGTGCACTGCCCAGAGCCTAGGGTGCCTTGATAACTATATATATACAATACTCATATTATACTGTATTTTTAATCATGTTTTTTTGCTAAAACCATTGTCCCACTGCACTACAACCTAGGAAGCACGGATACGGATACGTTTCGGATACGGGTACGGGTACGAGTATGGGGATATGACAATTTTTGAAAATATAGGATACATGTACGGCATGGATTCAGAATTTTTTAATATTTATTTAAATATTTTCAAAAATGAATAGTATATTTATTTTAAAAATAGATGAAGGCAGTCAAATTTCATTTATAAATCACAATATATCTTAAGAAAATGGAAACCCATTCATAGTATCGAACAATGATATAAAAAAGGGGTCTTTCATTCATATTAATGTCAGATAAAAGTTACAAAAAGACGTCATAAAATCATATTCTAAACCATTCACATTTTATGTATCATTTAATTGTGTTGTAAAGTGTGTCATGTCATCTGTGACACCAAACCATCTTCTTTCGTCTATGAGAAGTAATTAAATATTTATGTATACAAGAATTATATCCAAATTCCAAAATAAAAAAATGAACTGAAATATGAAACAACAGAGACAATTATAGACAAGTAGGTATATATACAGCAAGACACGGTGAGAAAATCAGAACTACTAAACAGAAAAAATAGAGAAAGCTAGAGAGACTTAGGTTCAAAAGGGATGAACAAAGACAATGCCAAAATAGAATTCCGAAAAGAGTTCAGGTAGAAATTCAGAGGCTAGAGGCTGTAACCACCAATAGAAAATTAAATCCCTTTGGAGAAGATGAGGCACAAAGGCTGTACGTTAACCTCCAATAGCCCATTGGTGAAGATGAGGCACAAGCTGCACAACAATAGAAATATGACGTGGACTGAAGCAAAACCAAGCTTCAAAATGTATCGCACAAGCCAAAGGAACCGTTTTACTGATTTGCACAGAGAATCAGTAAAAACGCAGGTCAATCCGTTAAAAGGTCTTGAAAACGAAAAAAAGGCTTAAATGGGCCGGGCCGTATCCAAAACGTATCCAGGACGTATCCAGGCCGCATCCAGGCAAAAAAAAAGCAGAAAAAAAAGGGGATACGGCTGGAGAGGTATCCGATACGTATTTAGGTGTATCCATGGAGTATTGGTATCCGATACGTATCGGATACGGGTACGGCACCTATTTTGGAGTATCCGTGCTTCCTAGATTACAACATTACTAAAACTAGGAATTATATCTGCACCAGTGTGGTAATGCAATTGAGGAAATGGGGTGGTCATACACATTAACAATTTTTCTTCACACCGTTGCATACTAAAAATTGCTAAATTTTAGTCAAAATATCTATTTTTGTTCCAACTAGACATTGAAACAGACTTGCATGCAGTGAGGTGAAGAATTTCGCAGAAGGGGGTTTGTTCGTAACAAAATGCCCATTTTGGGCCTTCATTTTGTAAAACGAACCCGATACAACCCACTATGTTTCACATAAGATTCCTACTCTTCAAGACACTTTCATTTTTTTTGGGTTGATTATAGTTTGGTGAAGTTGGCTGGCTGACATTTTTGATTTACTTGTTTAACTAAAGATGTGGCAAGATTGTTATACATGACGAAGATGACCATGTTTACTTATATAATTGGATGGTTTGGTTTGGGCATTAGCTCATTAGGGTTTGGGTAAGTTCTGAATCTTATAGGCCATGCTATCTTTGTTGTTCTTCTACAGCCATTGAACCACTTATCCCTCTCTCTTATGAAATACCTATCTTGGCTCATAATATTTTTATGACTAGAACCCTACTCCCCGTTGAGTACTTTCTCTATTGTTCTCTCTTTCACTGATGGCTTCACTACTACCATGACCATGTCCTAGTTTGATCTTTTTGCTTCCAGTTTCTCATTCAAATTAATGTTTGAGCACTTGTATCAATCTTATTTCCTGTAATTCCTGTACCTATAAGGATTTCTTCATTGCCATGATTATCTTCTTCAATTGTTAATGCTATTATGCTCGATCAAAATATTTTCTCCATTTTGATTGATCTCATAAGATTAATATTAATGCCTAATGAGTAGTAGTGTTTCACTAAAATTATGGCTCGATTTGTTGCTTTAATTGTCATTTACAAGATTCTTCATAAGGATACACGATCATAGACTTATCCTTTGACGGAATGTAGTATAAATGGAAGGGTTGAGTTCCCAGAACTTTTTGGTCATCCTTGTCATCATGAAGGACTATCTATCTTCTTCTCCACTTACAATTTCTTGGGTACTTATAATGGTGAGCACGTCCACTAGCATGTGAATTCGGACTTAGAATCAAGTCCTTTTGAATGGATGAATCCTGATGCTCTTTTTTTTCAGCTATAGGGAACATTATCTCGATTAACAATGAAGATACCGACTTCTCCTCTAGATGCTTTAATTGAAGTAAGGTGGAATGAGATGGTACACAAAATCCTTTGTTTAAGGTCCAAATAATGCATTGAGGTAGAAGTTGGCATCTCTAATGCAATAATGCAAAAAATTCTTGGCTAAGCTAGTCTCATTTGTAATAAATGTGCATCTCTAACAGAAAGCTCGTTGATATTAAAAGAAAGCTTGCTAATATTATGAACAATAAGTCAGATTAAATCTGCAACACTTTTTAAACGAGGCAAAATCGTGATATCTTGTTTGGACTTTGTTATGATAATATTTTAGTCAGCGGCGGGGTGAAAGAAAGGGTCGTGCAGTAGTACTATTGCATGAAAACTACACCTACATGTAAATTAGTAAAACGGAAGAATTTCCATATGAGGTACATAGATAAATGCTACTAGCACAAATATGTAACCATTTAGTCACTCCTCAAGCTGAAGCATAGATGTAAAATATGCCCAACCTACCAATTAGAAGACACGACTTTTGGACCAATGACTTAGTGTATTTGTTAGCCTTTGGTCCTCATACTACAATTAGGTGTAAACATCCAATCCTTTAGAATAAACACTCAAAGTGGCACTCAACTTAAGTGTGCTTCATTCTTTCATGAAGCTCATGATTGCTGACAATGAAGGTAGCAACCTTATTGTTACAAACACATGTACAAAGATAGAGACCTGAATTGTGAGTCACGCAAAAGAAACTTTACCCATAACAACACATAGCTTGTTGCGCCTGAGGTTGTCATGCTTGATCTGGAGGTCAACCCGACTCCCAGGTCAAAGGTCTTTTGTTAACCGCTATGTTTGACTAGGTTGACCCGATGATGTCAACTTGTTTGACATCAAATACATTGTTAAGAGTATCAACTATCAAGTATCAAATATAATACATAGAGCTAATGGATCTCTCCTACTAAAGTCCATTGGTGTTAGTCTAGTTTATCTTATGTTGCTCTGCATGTACATCATGCCTTGAGCCTTTTCTATATATATGATTGTATATTCGTATTGGATATGACAAAGCTCTTGATTAAATCACATGATATCTAAGAAACTTTTGAAACCTCTCTCAGGGTTTTAACAAACGCTCTCCCCAAGACAAGCATCACCCATGCTGCCAGAGGAACCGCCGCTTGCCCCGAGTTAGCAGTCTCAAGATTCTTCTAAATTGTGGCAAAGAACTAAGCTTTCCTTCCTCAAAGGATATTTATATTTTTAACAATATAAAAAGCGCCTGGAGCGTCCACTTAAGCGTCCAACCCACTAGGCGGCTCCATTTAAGGCTTGGGCGAAATTTAGGCGTCTTTACGAACAACAAACACTTTGGGCCGCTTTAGTGACCCTTGGGCTGCTTATTCTGAACCCACCGTAACAGCAAACGCTTCTAGGTAAAAAGAGACACGTTTGGACTCCCCAACTCCCTCGACTCCCAAATGACACTTTTTGTGGCACCATTTACTCATGATTTTTTTCGCTCTCATGAGGACAAGTGCTAGGAGAAGCGTCGAAAGCCACCCGGCTTAATCAAGTGTCTATCTCACAAGTTGTCCAACTCAATTTCTAGTAATGCGATGGTCATTCAATATGAATTGAAGGACCTCCCATAACATATTGAAGATCTCTTTGCTTCCTCACCCTTATCTGGATCCATTATGAAAAATCTGCTTTCAAACTTATCCTGATAAGAAAAACACATCTTGGGTTATTGACTCTGATGCTGCAACACACCAATGGAAATTCTAGTTTTGTTGTTTGGTCTATAGAAAGCATCTAACTTGCTTCCCTTCATGCTTGTAGATGGTTGTTAGTCTATTGTCTCTAGGGTTGGCACTGCCAAAGATCCTCTATCTTTTCTATTAGTCTTATATGCTCCTACTTTCCTTCTATTTTTCTTATCTACAAGCCAACTTACTAAATACTCACATTTTATAATTCATAGTTTACATTTCATGATCTTCACATGATGATAAGGACAGAAGACACTAATGGATTAGGTGGACTTGATTACCTGGATACTGCACTTGTCTCAGATTTGACATCTTATTTTTTAACTCTTAGGCGGCCTTACCTTTTGGAAACTTGTTTGCTATTAAGCTTCCACATCTCTTTCCTAGCATTTCTACTTTGTTTGAGTGAGTTAGATCGGATGGGGAAACATGCTTTTACTTCTTTTCATGTTAAACCTTGAGTAGTGGTATCTATGATTGAACATGGGGACCATGTAGAGTCCAATCTCTTTCTTCTTGTCATTATTTTATTTCTTTTATTGACAATTTGTGAAATTGAAATCCTTGACGAGGTCGCAAATAATAGCGAGAGAGCCCGGAGGGGGACTGGCGGTTTTACAGCCTTGGAACACGACGTGGTTAGACACCACGATGATGAATGCCATGGAAGGGGTGGCGAGGGTATCTGGGAATGGAACAAAATTTCAATCAAAATTGTGAAATTTTTGGTCAAAATTTTGTTTATTGGCCATTGAACATCAAAACGTACATTCGGACATCGAAACACACAAATACAGGAAATGGGATGTAATTTTGCCCCTAGGTGCAAAATTTCGCCAAGCAGAGACCAGTTTGAGCCGTACTTTCACGAAATGGCCAGAACAAAACTTAAAATTTGAGAAATTTGTTACTAGAATTGCTATTACTACATCTTGGGTATTTTGACATTTTTTAATATCTTGCTTCTAGAGGCTATTTTTCTGAATTCTAAGGTATGTTTCCCCTATCCTTAGACCACCTATACATTGTCTTCTTCAATTTCTACACTTTACTGTAGAGATCTTGAGAAATACTCTGAAAATAATACAATTCTTTCTTGGATCTATGTATAAATGTCCCATATAACCTAGTTAAATGCTAACACTATACTTATACAAGTTGTAATTTGTACGTTTTTAAATGTAAGATTTAAATTCTAAGCTATAACTTCAAATTTGAAAGTTTGTAGCTGTCTAACAGACTTGACATTTTTGTTCATTTGTGCACTCGCTCATCAAGACATGGATCCCACCTTGACCTCTAAACATTTTGTTATATAGTCCAGTGTGTTTATGTCTAAACATTGTGTTTGCAATATTTCATAACTTAAATTCTATTTAAATGGTTCAACTTCTTTACCTACAAATGTGGGAGACCCCCCTACATATCCAATATGAAATATTATTGCATATTTGAGTAGATCCCGACGTCTAGATCATCCTGACAAAATTTCATGATTTAATTCACTTACTTGGGCGTCGAAATCGTTGGGGCTGTATTGAGATTTTGGTCAAAATTTCTCTAAATTTATGTTGTTGGGCCATGTGATACGTCATCAAAGTCGGACATTTAATTCTATTGTTCTCGGAAACGATTTCACTTGAGGAATGCTAATAGAGAACATAGTCTTTTCTATTAAGTGAGTAAAAAGGAGTATAATGCCTTCTCTTTTATAGGACAAGAGAATAAAAAAATAACACAACTTGGCAATATGGGATAAATAACACAAGTAACACAGGTAATTAGTAAATATAACATATCTTTTTACCCTCCCTCAAGCTGGAGCATAGATGTCGAACATGCCCAACTTGTCCACTAGAGTCTTGAATCGAGCTTTAGGTTGAATCTTGGTGAAGATGTCTGCCAGTTGCTTTTCAGTACTGAGATGTGGAGTACAAATGTGACAAAAAAGAATAGATTCTCGAACAAAGTGACAGTCTACCTCGATATGCTTTGTAGTTTTGTACATTCATGAAAGGTAGGGTTGCTCGCAGGAAAAATAGAGGCTTTACTGTTACAGAACATCGAAATCAGACTGGAATCAGATAAATCAAATTCTTTGAGAAGGCTTTGAACCCACAAAAGTTCACATGCAGTGTGAGCCATAGCACGATATTCTACCTCTGCACTTGATCTGGCTACTGCTGTCTGCTTTTTGCTACGCCATGTAACTAGGTTGCCTCCCACAAAGGTGCAATATCCAGATGTAGATTTGCGATCACATCTACTCCCAGCATAAGCAGAGTCTGAAAAACTAGAAAGATTGCAATGGCCATGTTTCTTGTATAATAGACCTTTTCCTGGAGAGCTTTTGAGATATCTCAGTATGTGACGAACATCATCCTAGTGACACTATTGGGGTTTATCAAGGTACTTGCTTACAAACCCGACAATAGCGGTAAGATCAGCTCTCGTGACAGTAAGATAAATGAGCTTACCAACCAATTGCTTGAATTGGTGGTTATCAACATAAGATGGGGAAGATTCATCGTCAGAATCAAATGTTTGGGTCTAGAGGAGTGCTGGCTGGCTTGCATCCAAGCATACCCGTTTCCTACAAGAGATCTTGAACATATTTGCGTTGGGAGAGACATATTCCTGCACATGATCTGGATACTTGAATGCCTAAGAAATATCTCAGTTTACCAAGATCCTTGGTGACAAAGTGCTGTTCTAGATATGTTTTTGTAGCCTAAATGCTAGAGGTGTCACTGCCAGGTAATATTATGTTATCTACATAAACAATAAAAATGATTAGACTAGCCGAAGTTTTCCTGATAAATATTGAGTGATCGGAATGAGAACGATGAAAGCCAAATTTTATGAGAATCTGACTGCGTTTGTCAAAGCAGACACATGGGCTTTTTTTTCGGCCATAATTTGCTTTCTGCAATCTGCAAACACACGAAGAATACTCCCCCTGAGCAACAAAACCAGGCGGTTGCTCCTTGTAAACTTCTTCCTGCAAGCCGCCATAAAGAAAGGCGTTCTTGACATCTAGTTGAAATAAAGGCCAATCTTTGTTGACAACAACAGAAATGAGAACACAAATAGAATTGAGTTGAGCTATTGGGGAAAAGGTCTCAAAATAGTCAACACTCAACACCATAAGTTTGAGTATATCCTTTTGCCATCAGGCGTGCTTTCAAGCGTTCAATCGTGCCATCAGGTTGATATTTGATAGTGAAGACCCATCGACACCCAACTGTAGGACTGTCAGAAGGGCGATCAACAAGCTCCCATGTCTTGCGATCAGAGAGTGCCTACATTTCGGCTTCCATTGCTTGGCGCTAGGCAGGGATTTGAAGTGCCTCTGTAGCATTTTTGGGAATAGATACAACAAAAATTGCACCATTAAAACAAGCAAAGGTAGCACCCAAATTAGTAGAGGAAAAAAATGATTAATCACATGTTGTGTACAGGAGCAGACACCTTTCCGAAGGCTAATTGGAAGATGCAAGTTAGAATGTACCTGTGCTGTGCTGTGATCTTCCGCCTAAGGAGGATTTGGTTGTTGAGGGGCCATGGAGGGGGTAGTCTGCTTGGGTCTTCTCTTGTAGATTTGTAATGGGCGTTCTTTAGATGCCGAGCGTTCTTTAGATGCCAACTCAGAGGATGGATTAATATCCACAATGTCAGGTAACGAAGTAGGTGCCAAAATATCATAGGATAAGGAAGCCCCTTTATTAGAATAGAATGAGAAATGTTCAAAGAAGATCACATCCACATCAACATGCCACTACGCAGAATGGGATCAAAACAACGATATCCTTTTTGTGTTCGGAAATATCCCAAAAAATGCATTTGGTGGAGCGAGGATAAAGTTTTGTCATCCCTGGACGAAGGTTTTTAACAAAGCAAGTGCACCCAAAGATGCACGGCGGAACATAAAAAAGCTGCACATCAAGAAAGAGAATGTTGTACGGAATTTGATTTCGCAAAACAAAGGATGGCATGCGATTGATAAGATAGCAAGTTGTAGAAACAACCTCAGGCCAAAAATGCTGAGGAACATGATAATGAAGAAGGATGGTGCGAGCAACCTCTAGAAGATGTCGGTTTTTTCGTTCAACAACTCCATTTTGTTGTGGGGTATAGCGACATGAAGTTTGATGGATTGTCCCACGGGATGAACAAAAAAGGTGACAAATTTTTGCATAAATTCAAGGGCATTGTCAGTGCGAAAGATTTTAAAAGGTTTTTTGAATTGAGTTTGAATCTTAGAAAAAAAGGTGGTGATGGTGTCCATAACAATGCTGTGATCTTTGAGTAAAAATAGCCATGTAGCTCGAGAAAAGTCGTCAATAAATAGACACATCTAATCCGAACTACAAGATTACAAGGAAATAGAAGGGAGGCGGGAAACAAGCTGCGTCGCCACCCCTTTTTGAATGGCAAATCCAATCCTCCGAAACACCACATCCATAGATCTGGGAGTCATTACATTACTATGCATAACACCAGAATGACTTGCAACAGAACATGGACCCCATATGTCAACACGAACAACATAAAAAATGCATTTAGAACCAATTTCTTTCTTTGCAGGAAACATAGCTCGAGTTTGTTTGCCATATTGGCAAGATTCACAGGAAAAATTCTTATCACCTAAAGCAGGAAATAAATGTTTCAACTTAGAAGCAGATAGGTGGCCAAGATGGTAGTGCCATTGAATCCCAATCACAAAAGTCGAAAGCCATAACAGTTACTGATGTCGGTCCATCCAGGTAGTAGAGCTCATCTGGTCCCTCATGGCCCGAACCAATCCTTGTCTTCGTGCAGAGTTCTTGAAAAACACAACCTGAAGGGTCAAGTGTAATGGAGCACTGAAGGCTCTTTATAGTTTTACTAACAGAAAGAAGATTAACATGAAATCTTGGAACATATAAGACAGATTGCAGATGCATATTTCAAAATAAATGAATTGTCCTAATGCCATGGACAACCGTTTGAGAGCCATCGGCTACCGTCACCGGAGGAAGACAGACGGATCTTGTTATAGCAGAAAATAAATTAGAGTTACTGGCCATATGGACTAAAGCACCAGAGTCAATGCACCATTTATTTTTACCAGTACATGGAGTAGCAAGCAAGGCAGACGATCCGACCTCTGAAGTAGGGGGTAGGTTGGACATGCGCTCTTGGTAGAGCTTCTCGAACTCAGACCGGAACCAGGAAGGAGAGGGTTGAGCGGGTGGGTGGTTATTAGCAGCAAAATCCTCATCCGTATCCAAGGTGACTTGATTAGACCAAGCAGGCTTTCCATGTTTGATCCAGAATCGATCTTCATTATGGTTGTCACGACCACAGAAATTGCAGAAGTGAGGGCTAACAGGCTGACTGCGACCTTGGGTAGTGGAAGAAGAATGACCCGAGGTAGGAGGGTGATGTCCACCACGGCCACGTCTACAACCACGACCACGACCGTGACCAGAATAACAGTACGTACAGCAAGAGCAGGGTGTTCAATAGCATGTATAGAAGTCACAGATGGTAAACGTTTAAGCACATATCTAAGTGTAGGCAGAGAATTGCTAGAGAGGATTTGACCAACAACTCCAGAAAATGAGGAAGGGAGCCTGACGAGAAACTGGATGAGTTGGAGTTCATTGCGCTGTCTTTGAGCTTCCTTAATATCAACATACAAAGGATAGTAGATCTCGTATTCATTCCATAGAGCAGAGCACTGATTGTAGTAATCTTCAACTGATGCATCAATCGAGAATTCCTTCTTTGCCAGGTTCTTGAAAATATCGAACACCTTCTTGGGATTTTACTGATGGGAGTAGTCATGGGGACGTTGATCCCACATGGCCTTGGCATCATGGAGGCAGAGTAGGGACTAACTGATCTGCGGCTCGGTGCTATTAACAATCCAAGGCATAACACCCGAGTCATCTTTACTCCATTGTGCATAAGCTTGCTTGATTTTTTCATCTGCCATGGCATCATGAGCAGGTAGAGGGTCGATTGTGATATGTGAGTAGCGACCTTGCACTTTCACATACAAAATAAACGACGACGACCAGAGGTGATAATTGGAGCTATCAAGTTTCACCGTGGCGACATAGAGAACGAGGAGGCGCTGTAGATTCCATAACGAACAGATCAGTAGGCGGAGCAAAGAATAGAATCTTTTCTATTAAGTGAGTAAAAAGGAGTACAATGCTGACTCTTTTATAGGACAAGAGAATAAAACAATAACACAACTAGGCAATATGGGATAAATAACACAAGTAACAAAAATAGCAGAGGTAATTAGTAAATATAACATATCTCCTTAGATACAAAGCGCCATGAAACAAAATTTCGATCGAAATTTTGATTTTTTTCCAACCGGACATTGAAACGCATGTACGCAGAGAATGGGACGTCATTTCGCAGAAAATTTTACAAAACAGTGCAAATTTCGCCCAGTTTGGGCCATAATTTTGCGAAATGGCACAAATTTTCGATAGAAATTTCGAGATATTTGCTCCTAGGACTGCTGCCACTACATGTTAGGTATTTTGGCAATTCTCTTTGTATCTTTTGCTTATAGAGGCTATTTTCTTTGATTCTAAGGTACATTTCCCCTATCCCTAGCCCATGTATACCTCTTTCTATGTTTACAATCTTCTAAAAGATGTGAAGAGATACTATGAAAAATAACAAAGTTCTAAGTGCTGCTACTATATGTTAGGTATTTTGGCAATTCTCTTTGGAAAATCACATGAACTACAAACAAACTTGTGGATCTATGAAATAATAGTATTAAGTCTGCAATTCTACAATAAATTTGTTATTATTACACATATTTATACATAAAATGACTTAAAAATAATGCATTTTCTTTGATCTATGTATACATGACCCATGTAACCTAACTAAATTTTAACACTAAACTTATATAAGTTGTAACATGTAAGTTTGTAACTTGCAACTGTAAGTTTTAAGGTCTAAGTGGTAAATTGTGGGTTTGTAAGCTGTTTACAGTCTAACGGACTTGACAATTCTGTTCATTTGTGCACTCACTCATTAAGACATGGATCCCACTCATTTACAGTCTAACGGACTTGACAGTCTAACGGACTTGACAATGTGGATATGTATGGTCAACCACCACAAGGACAAGAACCACCACGACACTCAAGCTTCAACTAGGATTGTTGGACTCCTAGTTTACTACTACGCAAGACTTATGGAACATCATAATGTGTAAGTTTGTTAGTTGTTAATTTGTTTTATTTTATAAATATATATTATAAGTTGTAATTTGTAAGCTTGCAAGTTGTACTTGTAACTTGTAACTTGTAAGTTGTAAGTAACTGTAAGTTTTAAAGTCTAGTAGTAGTTGTTTAAACTTGAAATTTGTAAGTTTGTAATAGACTTAGTCTCTAACTGTCTAGCAGACTTGAAATTTCTGTTCATTTGTGCACTCACTCATCAAGACATGGATCCCACCCTAACCTCTAAACATATAAATTTATTATATAATCTAGTGTGTTTATGTCTAGACTTTGTGTTTGCAGAATTTCAAAGCTTAATTCCTTCATTTCGCCATCGAAATTCTGTCAAAATTGTTCAGCTTCCTTCAATTACGAATGTGGGAGAACCCCCCCCCCCCCACATATCCAATATGAAATATTATTGCATATTTGAGTAGATCTTGGCGTTTAGATCATCCTGGTAAATTTTCATGATTTAATTCGCTTATTTGGTCGTCGAAATCGTTAGGGCTGTAAATATCGAAATTTAGTGCAAAATTTTGAAAAATTTCTGTTTCTGGGCCATCGGACACGACATCGAAATCGGACATTTAATTCTATGCAAAGTGCAGCTCATTTCTTTGCAACAATAGGGTAGGCATGGAGTTACCTATGCGAGTTTGTGGGAAGGAAATACAATGAATCGATCCAACACTGTTCCGTCAACTCAACGATCAATACAAACCACACTGGCGCAAGAGTTTCCCTACGGTAAATAACACAGCTAGGCAATATGGGATAAATAACACAAGTAACAAGTAACACAAATAGCACAGATAATTAGTAAATATAACATATCTCTTTAGATACAAAGAGCAGCTCATTTCTTTGCATCAATGGGGTAGGCATGGAGTTACCTATGCGAGTTTGTGGGAAGGAAATACAATGAATCGATCCAACACTGTTCCGTCAACTCAATGATCAATACAAACTACACTGGCGCAAGAGAATCCCTACTGTAAGAGAAACTTCTGCTCGTAATGTAACTACTTCATCTGAAGAGCGGGCGTGTCCAGTTATGCAAAATCCATCCTTTTATTTCAAAGAAGCAGTTACATGATGTACAAAAAATCAACTGAGCATGTTTATACTAGATGATGTACCCGAACTCGTGAACCCAGATGAAATTTCAGTTGTGTATGACAGAGGAATCCCTAAACTACTGATCGACCTAGAAGCATGCACTATATTACATAAACACTGGAAGTTCTCAGCGATTTTCTAGTTGGTTGGGAAGAACATTAGCTATCTTAACTCACTGCGTTCATATTTAACTGATGTGGAAGCCAACAGGGATATGGATCGCGTATGAGTTGTCTTCATCATTTTTTTATTCAATTGTCTAGCTAAGAAGATTTGCTGAATGCCATGACAGGTGCGCCATGGCCCATCTTTGGGTGCTGTTTAATGGTATGGCAATGGATTGATTCATTCCTGCCTACTATTGGAGTTCCTTCCTGCATTGTTACTTGGAGATCTACCAGTCCTTCTCTACAATCATGTGATTTTGGATAAGATAGGAGAGGCTATTGGCAGATTGCTGAAGGTTGACTATCATACAACCAAATGTATCAGGAGTCGCTTTGCTAGATTAGCGGTTGAGATAGATATCCCAAAACCCATTGTTCCAGCGGCGGTTGATAATGGATCTAGTTATCGCGTTGAATACAAATTATTGTCAGAGATTTGTCACGTATATAGTATGATAGGTCACAAACGATTTCAAGACATTGGCTCCAAACCAGTGTTTTAAAAAGCGTCCTAGGCGGCCGCTTAAGCGCCACAAGGTGCTGTCCGCCTAAAAACACCCTTAAGCGCCGCTTAACAAATTTTGAAAAAAGCGTCCGCTTTAAAAAAAAAAACTGATGTAAGCATATAACATTAAGTACATTATATACCTCGATTAGTATTGACTATAATATATTAAACTAGCATAAATGTTCTATGATATACCTAGTTCTAATTTAGAATGCATACTTTGTATGTGATATGGTATTTTTGTGATGTATCCAAGTAAATTATAGGTAACTATTATATAATTTAGCATGCATACTTTGATTAAATGTACTGTTGTAATGTATGACTATTTGATGATGTGCAGATGTAATAATATGTTTGTAAGCTAGCTATGATAGGTCTATTGTTTACTGTTTAGCTATGTAAACATGTGATACAAAATTGTTGTTGCATCTTGTATATACACTTATTATTTTATGTGCAGGGTGCTTTATCTATGACAAGTTTACTATATTATATAAATACAATCATCGTTGTATAGTTGTGTTATAAACTATTTGGGTGTTTTATATTGTCTTGTACAATGTTTAGATATGTATAGAAATTTCCAAAATATAGCATTTATATACATATGTATGTAATTTTGCATAAAAGTTTATAGGAATTGGAAATCCGCTTTTCTAAAAAGCGCCCGCTTAATCGCCCGCCTGGCGATTAATCGGCTACAAGGTCCCGTCCGCACGCTTCCCGTTTCGTGCTTTTTAAAACCTTGCTCCAAACAGGTTCACTGAAACTGCTACAACATCATCTGATGATGCTGGTGTAATGTCAGTTCAAAACCACAACCGTTGGCAAACATATTATGGCTGTAAAATTTATAGTAGACATTCACAACGCAATTCTTCCAAACCTACTGCTAACTAGGATAAGAGTAACAACAAAGACCAACAAGTTTTCAGTTCTTGAGGAAGACAAAGATACGGATTACGATGATAACCATCAAAGAGTTATAGAAGATTCTTTACCTAATCATAAACATGTAAAACGATTTGGTCCAGTATGCGCAAACAGGCATCACTAGAAAGCAACGAGACTGTTGATACCATAGTCACAATATACTTTGACTTTTTGAAAATGTCGCGTTTGAAAACACGAATTTTTCCCTAGTAGTGTGAAACTTCTGAATAAATCCCAATCCTCAAATATTACGTTTTATTCTTGTATTATTCACAAACGAATCACGTTTAATGTTTTTTTTGCGTTCTATACGTTTTTTCCCGTATTATACTGAGCAAGACTCCAACTTCGTTTGAGTCTTTGAGTGCATATATATGTGTATATATGACATGCATATATGTGTGTGTATGTATGTTAAGTATGTATGTATCTATGTAAGTCATAGTTATAAATATATGTATGCAATATATATGTATATTTATATGTGCATAACATACAAAGGCGAATGGCTACGACAAGGGTGCGTTGTGGCGACAAGGGTGGCCAGAGGGCGGCGACACTGGCAAGCCGCCGCCGACTTAGGCGCAGGGCTGGAAGGCTGATCCCTCTCAGGAGCCACTGCAGAACGCATGAGTTACTCAAGGTGGTAGTTGGGGAAGGAATGGCATCCCAGTACCGAAGGGGAGGAGATCTTGGGCGGATCTGCTCTGTCAGCAGGGAACCAATGAAGTCTCAAGCAACGACCAGTTGAGGTGATTGATGGGGCTATCAGATACTCGAAGGATATCGCCGAGAGGAATCTGTCGAAGTGGAGAAATACCATTGCAGGATAAGTCATTGGCTTGAAGCCACATTGGCCGACTTTGCATAAACACTTGACACTGATCTGGAATAATAAAGGCAACATGGAGATCTTGTCCCGTGGAAATGATTTCTTCGTGATAAAATATTCAGATCTGAGATGAAAGTGGCGATAGAACAAGGTCCTTGGTTTGTTGCAGGCAAACCAATGATACTGAAGAAATGGCAGCGAGTTGAGCTGTTGGAGAAGGTGAAGCTAACAGAGGTTCCGATATGGGTAAAGATATACGTCGTTGGAACTCTGGGATGATGAAGTATTTAGCATGATTGGCAGTGTGTTGGGATCACCATTTGAGACCGAATTCGCTAACGAAAGATCTGCGACGCCTGGAATTTGCAAGGATTCAAGTTCTTGTTCCTGCAACTTCATCTTTCCCGTGGGAGATGCAACTTGTTAGTGACGATGGGATCAAGGATACTGTGAAGATAGAGTATGAGTGGTTCCCTGCATGCAGTAAAGTATGTGGGACCTTTGGGCATGGTCAGGGAGACTGTGTGAAGAATGATGGTAGGAAAGTGAAGATGAAGCAGGTCTGGGTGGAGAAATCTAGTGGCAATGAGTTGTTTTTTGACTGTCCGCCAAATGAGGGACATGCGATTGAGATAATGCCTGACTCTGAGGTTGGGCAGGCTAATGAAAAAATACTTGAAGTCACGACGACCAGTGAGAGTTCTGCTATGGCGGGAGCAAGTGAAGTGGAGGCGAACCCGGCTACTCCATTAAGTTTGTAAAGTTTTGTAGGTGCTACCACTCCTCCGAAAGACTCTTGGAATGAAGGAAGGAGACATAAATCCCCTCCAAGAAATGTCTCGAAAGTACCTTAGCAGAAGGCTGTTGGTATTCCTGTGTCTCCAAATAGTTTCAAGAGTCTTGGAGTTCCTTAACAATGCTGAAGGTGACGATTGCAGAACTGGTGAGACTGAAGCTGGCAGGTCTCCAATACTTGTAGTTCCTAATGGTTAGTTCTCTCAACATTGTGTTGTGGAATGTCCGGGGGCTAAATATACCCGAACGTCAGAGGGCGGTAACTGAGGTGATTGTAAATAGCAAGGCTATATTTCTTGTCTTCTTGAAACTAAAATGTGGAGCAGGAAAATGAATAAAGTGATGAGTAGTATCTTTCCGGGGTGCAACTGGGTTTCTAACCATAACTTTTTATCCTCTAGAAAGAGCAATGGTTATGTGGAGGAAAGATGATGTGGAGGTACATGTTATCGAGGAATCTGATCAATTTGTTATTTGTTGTGTCAACTATAACAATAAATCTTTTGTTCTGGTGGTTGTGTATGGTCATAATCCTGAGAAGAAGAGGGCACTCTTGTGGTTAGGCCTTGCTGATGCTTTGTTGAAAGTTAATGGTCAGGCAATTGTTATTATGGGAGATTTTAATGCCATTCAGTTTGCTGCGGATAGGTTTGGCGTTGCTGAGGCCATAGAATGAGGTTTCGTCGAAATCATCGAAATTTTGCTCGAAATTTCGATTTCGATGCTATCTGGTACCGAAACCTGCGACTGTTTCGATTTCGATGAGTTTCGCCAAATTTCGACGATTTCGATGAATTTCGCCAAATTTTGATGAAAATTTCGATAATTGCAATCCTTGTTGGTATTGTTGATTTTTGAAGAGGAGCAAAGGGGGATTGGGGTCATTTCACCATTTAGTACTCATACATAGTATATACTTATAGTATATCATAATTGCATTGCATTTCCCTAATATTTACTATTCAAATTATTAAATACTTATGCGATGCATGCTATTTTAGTTTCTGCAATGTGGATGACATGTGTCCTAGTGGTGATTTATTAGACAATGAGGGTGCTAGGAAGCCAACCACACCAACAAATGATGATTTAGCTTGGAAACATTGCACTAGTATTCTTGGGACCAATGAAATGGTTGACTATTGAGTCAATATCAGCAACAAACTATAAACCCAAGTAAAATGTGTGGGATGCCCTACATATCCAATATTTGATATTATAACACGAACAAGTACATGCATGTATATAGCTCATACTTACAAAATTGCATAACTTAATTCCTACATTTTGTCATTGAAATCATTCATCGAAATCCTCAAGAAACAAGACAGTCCCCTTACCTCCCACATGAAGGACCCCCTCTCTAACCTACCCCCACATAAAATTTTATTGCATAAAACGATGCATTTAGGTGTAGAGATCACACCTGTAAAATTTCATAAATTAATTCATTCATTTTGGCGTCGAAACGTGCACGATTGCATTTATCGAAATTTCTGTCGAAATTTCCATAAATTTCGATTTCCATGCTGTCGAAACGGTATCGAAATCGGATACCTCGTTCCTTGGCTGAGGCACTAATAATTCGATGCAGGATTTTAATGACTTTATCAATGCTACAAATCTGGTTGAATTGGACTTTAATTGTTCAAATTTACGTGGGACAATAGGCAACATGGATCAAAGCTAGTTATGTCAAGAATTAACATAGCTTTTGTTAATGGTGACTTTCTGAATGAATTCCCAAAGACGTGGGGGATTAATCTGTGCTCTATTCATAGTGACCACAAGATATTGGTTACACATGTGGATGACTCCAAGTTCAAGAAGAAGACTCCATTTAGGTTTATTAATTCCTAGGTGGATTATCTGGGTTTTATGAATGTGGTGAGGAAGGCTTGGGAGATTGAAGTGGTCGGCAATCCTATGTTTACTTTATGTAGAAAGTTGGATAATGTCAGAACAGCTTTGTGTGAGCGAAACAAAAGTGTTGGTAATATCCATGAGAATAGGTTTGGAGGCTAAGTATTCAATGTTATCCGAGTTATTTGATAGAGTTACTACTAAGAGAAAGGAAGCGACCTACGCTTATGAAGCGAGGGTTCACTGGCTAAATTTGGGGGACAAGAATTCTAATTTTTTTATGCAACTTTAAAGACAAGGAGGTTGAGGAATGCGATTCATAGTATGATTATTAATAATGAAGTTTGCTGTGAGGAGGTTACCGGTGGTCATATTAATGATTTCTATGAGGAGCTGTTTTCAAAGAAACCTTGTACTAAGACACCTGAAGATGTTCTTATTAATCTGCTACAACTATCGGAGGAACAATTATATAGTCTGTGTGAGGTTGTATCTGAGAAAGAAATTGATTATATTCTTCAGAGAGCAAATGGTGATAAAGCTCCGGGGCTAGACGGGTTCAATTACTTGTTCTATAAAGTTTGCTGGAGTATCATTAGAAAAGATGTTATTAAGGCTGTTAAAAATTTCTTTGCTAGTGGGAGGATGTTGAAGAAAGCAAATAGATCTTTTATCACGCTTATCCCTAAGATGGAGTCTGCTGCTGAGGTGAATGTTTAGAGGCCGATCTCTTTATGTAATGTTTGCTATAAAATCATCTCAAAAGTTTTGGCAAACAAGATCAACTCCTCTCTTTCTCTGGTTATTGATAAATCCCAATGTGCTTTTCTCAAAGAGAGGAGTATCACAGATGCTACTTTGCTGGTTAATGAGCTTATTAACAATATGATAAAAAGTAACTCGCCCAAATTTTGCTTGAAGATGGACATTAAGAAAGCTTATGATTCCATTGATTGGTCCTACTTGGAATTCATTTTGATTAATATGAAGTTTCCGTGCTGCTTCATTGGTTGGGTGAAAGAGCTGTCAACTGTCAAATCTTGATAAATGGGGTCCCTTGGAAAATGATATATCCTTCTAGGGGTATTAGACAAGGAGACCCTTTGGCTCCTTACCTTTTTGTGATTGCAATGCAAGGGCTTTCTTCCATGCTGCAAGCTGCTGAGGAGAGGGAGTTTTTTAAAGCTTTCAAAGCTTCCCCATTGCTTCACTGTTTCCCACGTTCTCTTCGCCGATGATGTGGTTATCTTTGCTGATGCGGATGTTAAGTCGATTGGGACTATTGCTAGGGTGGTGTCTGACTTTGGTGACATCTCGGGGATGGTGGTCAGTAAAGAAAAAAGTTCTGTGTTCTGTAATGAAGTTGCTAATGAAGCTGATCTGGTTGATATTCTGGGGGTTCAGATTGATAAGCTGCCCAAAAATACTTAGGTCTCCCTTTGTACAAAGGAAGGATAATGAGGAATCTGTGTTCCCCTATTATGGATAAATTGAAGGCTAGATTGGAGGGCTGGAAATCCATGCTTTTATCCTTTGTTGGAAGGATGGAGCTAATTGGCTCTACTCTATCTTCGTTCCATCTATATTGGGTTGCAACTTTCCCTCTTCCTGGAGTGTGACTATGGAGATTGATAAGTTGTGTAGAGATTTCTTGTGGGGTGGTCCTAGTCTGGAGAGAAAGATACATACTATTGAGTGGAAGAGCATTTGTACCCCAAAAAAGGAAGGGGGTCTGGGCATTCGTCATACTAGTGATATTGTAAAAGTCAGTATGGCGAGGAATTTGTGGATTGTTGTAGGGAAAAAAGATACACTGTTGGTTCGTTGGGTCCATGAAAGATATCTGAAAGGAGACTCTGTGTCGAGTATTAAACTCCAATCCAATGCTACTTGGATTTGGAAGCAACTTATTCTGTTCAGGGATAAGATTATACCTGGAGTTAGGTACTCGATTGGGGATGGTGATAGGACCTTGCTATGGAGAGATCCCTGGTTAGGGGATGGTTTTTTCCTGCATGATTTTCTTCCTATGAAATGTATGAGCAGTTGTGGAGTTGGGAAGTTTGCAAATGTTAACTGTTACATCTCTAGTGATGGTGGTTGGATTGTCACCACGTCGAAGCACATCAATTATGTGATGGATTTTGTCAAAGAGAATGTTGCTTTCTCGATTGATAAGGATGATATGATTTTGCTGAAAGGAGAGAAAGTTAGGAAATTGAGAGACTTCTGGAGGTTTTAAGGGAGAGACATCCTAAGTGTTTATGGGCTCGCTGGCTCTGAAGGTCTAAAGCCCCCATGAAATGCATTCTTACACTCTGGAGGTGTTTTAAAGGTGGTCTTTGACAGTTGATTGTCTGAAAAAGAGGGGGTTCTAGTGTGCTTCAAGGTGTATCCTATGTCAAGAATGAGGAAACTCTGGACCATATCTTCTTTTCGTGCAAGTTTGCGGAGGAGTTATGGAGTAAGGCAAAGGAGAGTAACATTGCTGGAAGCAAGTCCACTGGTTTTCATGATCTACATGTTAGACTGGATAAGAAAGAGAGGACTTTCATTATGTTCTTTTTCCATGAAGTTTGGAGGGAAAGGAACACCAAATTTTTTGAAGGGAAGCTTAGGGATGTGGATACGGTCTGGAACAGTGTAAAGATAGGGTTTGATAGTTTTGATTAGTTTGCTTGTTGCTATTTCTTTCTTTTCTTTACACATAGCCTAGCTATGCTTTTGTACAATTTTTTCCTGGCGTTAGTAAATAGCAACAAGCTTTGATGGATAAAAAATTTTGTGCATACCATATATACATATATCTGTATGCAATATATGTATACATCCTTCGATTTTCCCCGACTTTTTCCCGAATAGCTGACCGTACTTTTACCGTAGGTTGATCGATTTTTATCCTAATTTCTTGCATACTTGCCGAGTTCTGAAATTTTCAACTCAACCAAACGTATCTCGAATACCGAATTTGTGGCTATGGTTGATAATGATCAACATAGTCACGATATACTCCTGACTTTTTGAAAAAGTCGCGTTTAACACGCGAACTTTTCCCTAAACGTATGAAACTCCCGAACAAATCCCAATTCCCGAATATTACGTATTATTCCCGTATTTTTCACGAATTAATCATGTTTAATGTTTTTTCCCTTTTTATACATTCTTTTTCCCGTATTATACTGATTAAGACTCTTAACTTAGTTGGAGTCTATATGTGTTTGTGTGTATGTGCATGCATATATGTGTACATGTATGTAATATATGTATATGTATATGTAAGTGTTATTTTACGTTGCGTAGGGCAGCGTGAGATGGCTGAGAGCCATCTCCTCTTTATTTATAATAGATGGGTAAATTACATAGAGGTACAACAGTAATAAGGAAATGAAAGAAATAAATAATACAGATAATAAAGAGATATGTTAACACTCCCCCTCAAGCTGGAGTGTACACATTGTGTATGCCCAGCTTGCCACATAGATTGTGAAATACTGCTGGACACAATGGCTTTGTCAGAATATCGGCCAGTTGATCTTCAGACTTGACATATAGTGTTACAACAACACCATTCTTGATCTGATCTCGGATAAAATGACAATCAACTTCTATATGCTTCGTGCGCTCATGAAAGACAAGATTCCTGACAATGTGTATAGCTGCTTGGTTGTCACACTTGAGTTCCATGGGAGATGAAACATGGATCTTTAACTCAGAAAGAACATATTTTATCCATTGTAACTCACAACATGCATGTGCCATTGCCCGATATTCAGCCTCAGTGCTAGATCTTGCCACAACATTTTGCTTTTTACTTTTCCAGGTGATCAAATGATTCCCTAGAAAGGTGCAATATCCTGATGTAGATCTTCTGTCAGTCTGATTTCCAACCTAATCTGCATCTGCATAACCTATAAGAACCAACGTAGAAACAAGCATCTTCGGTTTATAATAAGTGATTCCCTTGCCAGGAGCACTTTTTAGGTATCTCAAAATTCGATAGACCGCTGTCCAATGTGACTGCCGTGGTGAGCTCATATGCTGACTCACCACCCCTACAACAAAGGAAATATCAGGCCGTGTGACAGTCAAATATATTAGTTTACCAAAATCTTCCTGTAATATCCTGGATCTGAATATTCTGCATCATCAACCATTTCCTTGATGTGATAGTCCATAGGAGTAGATACTGGCTCGGACTCGGTCATGCCTGTTTCCTGTAGTAAGTCTAACACATTTCCTCTGAGATAGGTTGATACCTGCATGAGATCTAAGCACCTCAATGCCCAAAAAATATCTCAGTTTACCGAGATCCTTTGTTTGGAAGTGTCCCTGCAAACCTTCCTTCACTCGTGATATTCCTGTAGAATCACTACCAGTAATTACTATGTCATCAACATACACAACAATAATTATAGTTCCACAGGAAGTAGAATAAAATAACGAGTGATCAGTCACAGAACGAGAGAAGCCCATCTGAAGAACCACATCACTGAACTTGTCAAACCAGGCTCTAGGAGATTGTTTCAGTCCATATATGGCCTTCTTCAGCTTACACACCTTCTGATACTCCCCTTGAGCAACAAAACCAGGAGGTTGCTCCATATAGACCTCTTCCTGCAAATCACCATGAAGGCATTTTTGACATCCAGTTGAAACAGAGGCCAATCAAAAGTAGCAGCCAGAGAAATAATAATCCGCACAGAATTTAGACGAGCTACATGGGAAAAAGTCTCAAAGAAGTCGACCCCATATGTCTGTCTATAGCCTTTAGCCACCAATCTAACTTTCAACCTTTCAACTGAGCCATCTGGATTGTGTTTGATGGTGAATACCCATCTACATCCCACAACCTTTTTACCTGCAGGTAGGTCAACAAGATCTCAGGTGCCATTATGTAATAGGGCTGACATTTCAACCTGCATTGTCTGTTTCCAGCCACTGTCCTTCATAACATCATGATGATTCCTCACTAAATCCACAGAATCAATCCCAATAGCAAATGCGCGAGCCTGTTTAGATAATTTGGACAAACAACACACATTCGCAATAGGATGTCGAATAGTACAGGAATGAGTACCTTTCCGGACAACAATAGGAATGTCAAGATCAGATGCAGGAATCTCTGGAGTAGATGACGATGGGGAAGGCACAGAGACTGGTGTCGCTACTTCTCCTGGATTCTGTCTACCTCGCCTGCTATAAACATGTGGATAATGCTCAAGTACAGATCCATCATCTATCTGCTTTTCCTGAATAATAGTATAATCAGGAATGATGGTTGGCACTCCCTCACTCTGCATAAGTGGTGGCTCTCTCTCACTCTGAAAAGATGGTGGCTCTCCCTCACTCAGATGCTCCCCCTTACTCATGTCATCAGAAAAATATGGAGTAGTCTCATGGAAAGTAACATCCCTAGACACAAACATGCGGCGAAGACTAGGACAGTAACACTTGTATCCTTTGCTAGTACCGGAGTACCCAAGGAACAAGGTTTTAATCGATCTAGGGGACAACTTGTCAGCCTTAGGATCAAAGTTGTGGACAAAGGAGGTGCAGCCAAACACTCTAAGGGGAATAGGAAAGGGCTGATCCGTGGGACGTAACACAGAGAAAGGAGTGCGCCCTTTGAGAAAGGAGGAGGGTTGTCTATTAATTAAGAAACATGCAGTGAGAAGGGCCTCAGACCAAAATTTCTTGGGTACATTGGACTGAAATATGATTGACCTGGCAACATCAAGAAGGTGGCGATTTTTCCTCTCAGCCACCCCATTTTGTTGAGGGGTGTGAGGACAAGATGTATGATGAATCATGCCAACAGAATTGCAAAAGTCAGACATGGCTTTTTGAACATACTCTAAACTCTAAAGCATTATCAGATTGAAGAACTTTAATGTTGCAATCAAATTGAACCTGAATTTCTTTATGAAAATGTTTAACAATAGACAACACAGACTCCCGACTTTTGAGTAAATAAATCCATGTCATACGAGAAAAATCTTCCACAAAGGAAATAAAATAACGAAAACCATTATAACTCTGGTCTTTAACAGGACCCCGTACATCACTATGAACCAACTCAAAGGGGGACGATGCCCGTTTATTGACACGACTAGGATAAGACAATCTATGATGCTTTCCCAACTGACACGACTGACACTCTAAAGATGACACTTGGGACAACTCAGGTTCCAACTTCTGCAGGCTCTCCAAAGACGGATGTCCATATCTGCAGTGCCATAGTAAAGGGGAACCACTCAACAGGATGGCTGAAGTAGGATCAGATACTTGGTGAGACAGACTATCACCATGGAAGAGGTAGAGATCACCTTTCCTAGGCCTCCCACCAATCGTCCTCATACTCTTGAGATCCTGTAAAACAAAACAAGAGGGCCCAAATGTTATTGTACATTTTACAGTGTCAAATCAATTTTGCAACAGAAAGTAGATTGAAAGGAAACTCAGGCACAAAATGCACAAATTTAAGATTAATTTTAGGTGTTAGAGGAACAGATCCACTAGCTAACACCCTTCTTACTGAACCATCTGCCAGTGTAACAGATTGATGGGGAATATACGAGTCAATGGAGTGGAGCAATCTCCTCATACCAGTCATAGGCTGCGATGCGCCAGAGTCAGCCACCCAAGAAGAAGTAGAACCAGAAGCTATAAGAGTTGTAGCCTGATTACCCGCAGTAGATGCCAGGTTTGCTGAAGATGACGATCCCGAATTCATGTGCTGAGTGGCAAGAATAAAGCAGTCATACTCCTCCTGGGTGAGAGTAATGCCTGAGGAGCTAGAACTCACAGCTGGAGATGCAGAAGGCTCAGTAGTAGTGGCATAATTTGCTGCTCCCACTGGTGGTGCGACAGGTCTCCCATGTTTCTTCCAACATTTCTCCACTGTGTGTCCTGGTTTGTCACAGAAAGTACACCTGGGATGTGTTCCGCGTCCTCTGCCCATACCAGGGCGTCCTCCTCGTACAACAACAACTATAGATGCATAAGACTCTCCAGAAGATACAACCGATGTAGGATCAACGGACTTAAAGTTGGATTATTGAATCCTCGAGTAGGCTTCCTCAAAGCTGGGCAATTTACTAGAGGCAAGGATAACACTCCGGGCAGAATTGCAGGAAGAGCTAAGTGCAGATAAGAATTTGGCAGTAATCAAATCATCTCTGTCTTTGACCTGCTCTGCAACTGACACAGGATGATAATAGCTCAACTCTTGAGCAATAGCCTGAATCGCTCCAAAATATTCTAGTGACCTGTCACCCTGTCTCTCTACAAAAAGACGATCATAGATCATAAACTGGCAAAGAGCATTCTTCTTCTGAGAATAATGCTTCTTCACTGCGTCCCATATCTCCTTGGCTGTAGAATAAAACATGAACCTTATAGCAATTGCAGGTTCCATACTCCCCCACAACCAAGTCTTCACAAGACTGTCATGACGCTTCCACTCGACATATTCTTTATCGATAGCAGCAGGAGGAACAGAGTCAACATGTCTCGCATTGTCACGAGACTCTAAAACTGTATGGACAACATTCATCCATAGAAGATAATTTTTCCCATTCAACTTTATAGAGGGGATAGGAGACATCTCGATGTAGATAGTAGACATCTTGGTATCCGCCATGATTTAATGGGACTTTGTGACGGAAAGATACGCGTAAGGTGAAAGCTTGAGTGACGGAGAGATACACGTCACACCACAGAAAGATGCGTTACTGACGCATCAACAACCTCCAATCGATTTTCCTAATCACACATGGAGATGTGATTAGGACCACACTTTGGAGGTGGCGAGTCCTTCAGTTTAGGTTTTAGACACTCGTTGGATCAACCGAAAAACTCCAAACAGCAACTACGACTGTCTCTGGGCTTCGACGGCTGAAGCTACTCCAGCGGTGAGAGGCTCCTGTGCCAACGGCGGCGGTGGCTGTTGCTGCCGGCGATGGCTAGTGTCCCTACTGTCGGTGGCAGCGGTGCCCGGGGCTGCTCCTGTTGGCGGCGGCTAGGGTAGAAGTGGCTCTGATACCATGTTATTTTACGTAAGGGTTGCGTAGGGCAGCGTGAGATGGCTGAGAGCCATCTCCTCTTTATTTATAATAGATGGGTAAATTACATAGAGGTACAACAGTAATAAGGAAATGACAGAAATAAATAATACAAATAATAAAGAGATATGTTAACAGTAAGTAATAGTTGTAGATATATGTATCAATATATATGTACAAAACATATATATATATATATATATATACACACATACATATGTATGCAATATATGTATATATCCTCCGATTTTTTTCCAATTTTTTCCTGAATAGTTGACCGTACTTTTACCGTACGTTGACCACCTTTTACCTGATTTTCCCGCATAATTGCCCAATTCCGAACTTTTCAACTCAACCGAACGTATTCTGAATACCGAATTTGTGACTATGCCGATCAAGAATCAAGATATAACACAAATATAGTTATTCAAACTGAAAGTAGCAACAAAGAATACCGTACTTAACACCAAGATAATATAGTGATTTCTCCTATGTGCACAAAGGAACATCATAAGGCAGTTAATCTGGATATCAATGAAGTTATCGATGAATCCTTGGAACAAGACAAAGAGAAGGACCAACAGACTGAAAATTCTATTACAAATGAGTCCCTACAATCACCATTAGAATCCACCCCATCAGATGCCAATCAATATACTTTGGTAGGGAAGATGGGACGAGAAAATTGAAGGACAAGTAGAAAGTTGAAACCGACACGTATCATACTCAAAGTTAGGCAAGGAAAATAGCGAAGAAAAATGCTAATTTGGATAGTATAGACAACTGAATGTTCATGGTTGATTGTTGATGCATTGAGTAATGGAAGAAGAATCTACGCCCGCAACAACAAAATCGTATGAGGGTATATGATCAGGCTTTGAGTCATCCTAGGGTTTATTAGTCGTAATCATAGTCACAAATTCGATATTATGCGGGAAGTTCGGGTAAAAAGTGGTCAACGTACGGTAAAAAGTACAGTCAACGATTCGGGAAACAGTCGGGAAAAAACGGAGATATATACATATATTGCATACACCTTATATGTATATGTATGTTTTGCACATATATATGTACTTATATATTGCAAACATACTTCTATAACTATTACATACATATACATATACATATACATATAGTACATACATACACACACATATATGTGTTTACATACATAGACCGTCAAACTAAGTTAGAGTCTTAATCAGTATCATACGGGAAAAGAACATATGAAACGAAAAAAAACATTAAACGTGAATAATTCACAACTAATACGGGAATAAAACACAGTATTCAATAATTGGGATTTATTCGGCCGTTTCATACGTCTCGGCAAAATTCACGTTTCAAACATGACTTCTGCAAAAAGTCCGAGTATATCGTGACTATGGTCGTAATAGCTGCTAGCACTACAAATTACATGAATTTGAGGTTTTCTGTATAGATGATCATTCGTCACTGGTTTGTCATGAGTACATGGTAAAAAATGTTCTACACGACAAGGAGGTGGATGAACATGCAAATCTCCAGTTGAAACAAGCTAAATTAATTACATTCGTAGTCTTCAATTCCTGTTGTTATGTAATCAAAATTGTAATGGGTTTCATATATATGATCCCAACAATATGTATTGTAACACTATTAATCCCTATTAGGAGAAGTTTTAATGAAAGGCTCAACCTTTTCCAAAAAGGATTTTTTTTTTGCACAAATAACACTCTAATTTGTGAAAATGGACACAACAAGCGTTTTCTCTTTGGAAACTCTCAGCCAATCATTTTATGCTTATACGCCCCTACGAAATGGGGTTGTTGAATGTGAGAAGTGCCACATATTATGAAATATGAATAGCAAGAACAATTCTCTTTTGCTCCCATGTAACCTCCTACTACTAGTTAGATGTACTTCTCACATGTTATCTTATTAATCATATGCTTGCTTTCCCGATCCAAAATTAAATTTCCTGGCAATTTCTATATCCTAACCTGCCATGGATATTTGGGTGCACTTGCTTTGTGAAGACGCTTAGATTAGGTATTGATAATTATCTCTGTGATCCATGAATTGAATAAATCGTAGACGTACTCACTCTCAAAAAGAACACACGCTATCATCTTGTAATCGATCTAGTTCTTATAAGTGTGGATGTGTTATTGAGAATATTCCTTTGTATTTTGCTGAAGACGTTGCTTTTTCTACTGGTATTACTACCCCTGACTCATCAATCATTGCGTCTTCTCCCATCACCTCCTTGCCACTCCTATTTTTCATGCTACATCCTAGTCCCACTTAGACACCTCCATAAGTGTGCTTTAGGCGTCGAGCTCCTTCTAAGCCCCTGAAAACGCTCTTACAGATTTGGATGTGCCTTTTGCTATGAGGAAAGGTACTTGTTTGTGAACTTCTCATTAATTGCTCATTATCTTTTTGCTATACGTACGGAACTATACTGAGACAACTACAAAACTCTTGCTATCCTAGTTGGTGCATGACAATGGCCCTAGAAATGTTGACGCTTCCTGATAGAGAAACTTGATACTTGGTTTCTTCATTTGCTTCTTCTAAACCTTTGGGCTGCTAGTAATTCTTCAGATTAAAATACTAACAAACAACACAATGGAGCAGCTCAAGGTGCATCTAATCGCCAAAACCTATATTCAAACATCGAGCATTAATGATTTTGAAACTTCTTCCCCCTATTGCTTGATTGAGTTTTGTTTGCAATCTTATTTGTGTTACTATTAATCAAGTGTGTCCTTTCTATCAAATGATGCTAAAATTGCCTCCGATACGACCATCTTTATAAAACTGTCCATATAGAGCAATTACCTGGCTTTGTTGCTTAGAGGGAGTGTGATAATGTGCGTCGTCTTCGGAAGGCTATTAAATGGTTGAAGTAAAGCCAAAGCATGGTATGATGAATTGATTTCCATTCTAGTAACTTCAAATTCTAGTGTTCTTAACTTGATCACTCTCTTTTATTAAGAAGACCATGACACAAACAATAAGGTTTGTTGTATATGTCAATGACATTATGTTCTCTGACAGAGATCCAGTAGGCAATCGAGACGAAGAAGTACTTGTCCTAACACTTTGATACAAAGGAACCAGGGACCGATACATCCTAAGGATAGACGTTGCTAGAACTAAAATTGGGGGATCCTAGTGATGCAGAGCAACATTGGGAAGAATGAAAACAACGGAGAAACAAAATATTCAATTTCCCAGATCATATTCAACTGTCTGAGGATAGGCCCCCAAGGCTAGAATTTATAATAGAAGATGTGAAATCGTAAACCTAAGTCAATCGCTACCGTTGCTAGATAAAAGCATATCATAAAATAAAAAGATAAGAATTGCGACTAAGTACTATAATTAGGTAAATCACTTTCATGCCCTACATATAAATGCAACACCAAATAAAACTAAATAAGCGACATTCATGCTACATCAACTCTCCCGAATTTTGAAAGATGAACCACTGGCGAGTTAAGGAAGAGCCACTAAAAGGCCTCACCAAGTGGCGACTATAGGGGATCACACTAAAACCCCAAGTAACAAAACTTGACACATTTGGGTACATCCGCTCCATCCAACTTGGTCCCACCATCTACAATTCTTAACTGGATGAAATTGTAATGCATATACTCAGTCTTGCTTCTACTAATCGTAAATCCATTTGATTCCAATGGATTTCTCCAAAGTTCTACTCTATCACTCAATCTTTCTTTGGTTTCATTAATCAACACAATATCGACAACAAATAACACGCACCTTGGCATTTTATCCTGAACATGCTTTGTCAACTCATCCTACATATCGATGTAATGCACATTAAAACTAAATAAGTGAAATTCATGCTGCATCACCTGGTCTCAACGACAAACATACATTAGACATGCTACCAACAGAGTTGCCTCTAGATCTCAATTCTCCTTGGGAGTTGAGATAATAACAAGTATCTCTAATTTTTGATGTTACGAGATACATGCACTTCGTTCACACGCTTATTACTTTGACTATCACTAGATCAGAAATTACTACTATTGTCTGGTTACTAAGTTGATATCTTGACAAGCCAAAAACTTGCCACTAGGATGCTATCCGTCATATTTTGGATACCTTAAGAAACCCTCTAGACAAGGTTTATTATACAAGAAGAATGGGACCTTGATAATGTGGCTTCTCTGATTGTAACCATAGATACTATACAAGGTTGTATGGGCGGCCAGGCGTTTCCCTGGGGCTCCGAGGGGGTTTATGCTTTTCATTTTTATTTTTATTTTTTAGTATATATATAAATTATATACACATTTAATTATACGTTAATCTATGCAAAATATATGAGTAGAAATTAGGAAGAGGAAAAAAAAGTAAAAAAGAACATTGGTTGACTTGAGTAGGAAAAGAATATTTCAAGAAGAAAACAACAAGGAAGTTGAGGGAAGATAAAGAACAAACAAAGAATGAAAAAAAGAAAAGAAAAGTGGAGCATCATGCCTTACGTATGGTGAAACCATGAAAAAAAAAGAACAAAAAAGAAGATTGGTAGAGGAAAAAGTACAAATAACAAAACAAAAGTAGAAAGGAAATAGAAAAGATGAGAAACAAAGAAAAACAACATTTGCATAAATATGAATAATTGACCATAATATAAGAATGCTAGAGTCTGAAACTGCAAGCAATAAATTAACATTGTATTAATGTGAGTACATTCATACAAGAGATTTATAAATAGTAAATTGAATTAGGAGGATGAAGAAGAAAAAACCCAAGGAATATGCAGTAAATCTGTAATAGTAGAGCAACAATGAATGAATAATAGTAGAGCCATAGTAACTCTGTAACATAGCAACAATTTTGCTGAGTGGTAGAGCAAGAAAAAATAAGAAACGAAAATCAAGTGAGGAGAATGCATACATTGCAACAACTTTGTAGCTTGATGGAACCGTGGAGGAAAAGAAAAAAACAAGAGGAGAGATAAGGAAGCTGGACATATATCAAAAGAAAAGTCAGAATGTTGGGAAGATAAAAAAAATAAACAAATAGATTTTTCCCAGATTCTAGGCCCCATTAGGCCCAACAGGTACCAAGGCCACCCAACAACCTAATTAGGCTGGGCGCCTATTAGGTTCTGGAGGCTATGTGGGCGCCCAGAGTGCCTGGGCAGCCACTCATATTACTACGAGTATTGTACTCTTGTTGGTTGAAACATTGTGACGTGAAGCAAGAAACAAGCTACAGTAGCAAGATCTAGTGAGAAAGCTAAGCCATGACTCACACCACCTTTGAATTATAGTGGGATAAAGGATTCTTACCAAATATAGGCTTCCAATGCTGAAAATCCTAAATATCAAAGTTAAAAAAATAATATGCGGTGTATGGGTGGAGAAGGTACTGCATAGAGTATATGCGGTATGTGGGAGAATATACGGGAGTATAAGCGGTTTTGGATTTTTTTAATAAATTGATTATGTATATCATAAAATGACACATTCCGTTTATAAATTGATAAATTGAAACTATAGAATATGTAATTATGTATATTTTATGTAAACATATTAATATACATGGGCGACATGTTTATATATCTATATATAAGTATATAAATAAAGAATGTTTGTGTAATATATGTATTTATATATATTGAGATTTATACATTTAAATGTACTAATATTTGGGTAGAGTGTGTATGTAGGTGACTAAATCAACATGTATACACAAATGTACAAATGTGTGTGATGTGTATATGTTGGTATAATGCATATATATATATATGTATATATATATATATATATATATATATATATATATATATATATATATATATATATATATATATATATATATATATATATATATAGAGAGAGAGAGAGAGAGAGAGAGAGAGAGAGAGAGAGAGAGAGAGAGAGAGAGGCTAGTGTACACTCAAGTGTATCGGAGACACCGTACACCTTAGTCGTTTTTAAAGATGCAATAACTTTTTGAAAAATCTAAACCGTTGATTTTATAAGAACATACTATATAATAAATTCCAGCTCATTTGGACAGTTATAGGTCTTGCATCTAAAGGAGGAAAAAACCAGGCATTTCAAATTAGTTTTGTGCGTCGATTTTGTTGTCCTTGGATGAGTGACTTGTACTCATCCAAATGAGCTCAAATTTTGTATGTGGACTATTATTATTGTAACCATGAAGATCAATGGATTATATTTTGGAAAAACATGGTCTAGATCATAGTTGTCAATGCGCCCGCCTAGGCGTCCTAGGCGCTAGGCAAGGCTGCCCAAACTAGGCGCCCAGCCCAGTATGTGCATTATATGGGTGTCTAAGGCCTTTTAAGCCTAAATTAAGTCATTTAAAGGATAAATTAGCATGAATCAAGTCTGGATTTGGTCGAATTAGATTAGCTTGAGTCAATTTATGGCTGAAATAGGTCTGATTTAGGCAAAATCAGGCCAAATTTTGGAAAATTAGGGAAAACATGTTTGATTTGGGCCAAATTGGTAAGTCATAAAATCACTTCCTCATATGTTTGTTGTTCTTGCTTCTTTTTCTTTTCTTTTTTTATCCTTTCTCCTGCATTTTAGTCCTTAATCCTACTGCTGCTGCATTTTTTTTTGAGTTATTCCTCCTATATCCCCTCCTACTCCGAAATCCTACTACTGTTGTGTTTTTTTAATTCTGTTTTCTTCAAATCCTCTTTTACATCACCTATGCTTCGTAATGTTGATGATGTTGTACTTTCTACTTTCCTCTTTTACATCACCCTTTTTCCCTGCTTTCTTTTCTAAGTCTCCTGCTCCAATTGTTGTTGCAGGCTTGTTGATATTACTTCCCCTTTTTCTTCCTATTCCCATCTCCTGCTACTGCTGTCATAACCTCATTCTGCCCTCTTTTTATATTTCCTATATGGTATTATATGTAGTATATATGTATAATAAGAATCAAATTAACATACTGAAAAAGATACAAAATATAAAAACGCCCAGAACAGCCTAGGCGCCCCTTGGGAAATCCTGACCGCCTAGCCGCCTTGACAACCATGGTCTAGATAGGCAAACACCATTGGGGTGTACGGCTAGAATACACTCGAGTGTACAGATCACACGAATACACTCGAGTGTACAGATCACACGAATACACTCAAGTGTGTTTGCATATCAAGACTATTTTTTGCAAAATGTAAACCATTGATCTTCACTGTCATACCATAACAAGGCTACATACAAATTTTGAGCCCATTTGGATGAGTGTAAGTCACTCATCCAAGGGCAACAAAATCGACGCGTGAAACTAATTTGAAATGCATAATTTTTGTGGTCTTTATAACATGACCTATAAATGTCGAAATGTGGTCAAATTTTTTATATGAGCTATTCACAAGATGTTTAAGAAGATCAACGGATTAGATTTTTGAAAAAAATATTGCATCATGAAAAACTACTTGAGTGTATCCTGTTCCGAATACACTCGAGTGTATTCTAGCCTGACTCTCTCTCTCTCTATATATATATATATGTATATGGGATAAAGAGAGGCATTCTCTCCCCCTCTCCCACGCCCGTGACGGAGGCCGAACGTCCGGGAGGGTGATAAACCAAGGCGGCAGCTGGGATTCGAACCCGGGTCCCTTCATGAGGAGACACCGTGCTTGACCACTTGAGCCACTCCTTTTCGGCATATATGTATATATATGTATGTATGTATGTATGTATGTATGTATACATATGAATATATCTAAACATTTACATATAAATGTACAAATGTGTTACATTTTTTATATATATTTTAATGCATACATATGAATGTATGACTATATGTGAATGTTAAATAAAATGCATATATCCACGTATATAGATGTATGTACGGGTTTAAGTATTGGGCTTTTCAAAAAGCGCCCATGCAGATTGCTTCTGTAACAGTGATTCATATTGATTGTGACAATAATACTACCATGCTCATTCCAACAAACCCGTGTTGCATGAAAGAACGAAAGACATAGATGCCGACTATAACTTTTATCTTGGAAGCTATACTCTAAAAGGATGGATTCCTACGCTCGTCATCTTACGATCAAGTTGCATGTGTCTTCACAAAACCTTAGGAAAGGAAGTCCTTCTCTCATTTTCTTAACTATCTGAGCATTTTCACTATTGATGCTCATGCGTGAGGGGCAATGTTAATTTAGTACGTTATCATAAATGTGTTTCTTTTATGCTGGACCTCCATATATTTTCACCCGGAAAGGGTTTTGCTCTACATGCTTCCTAACTCCTCTAAACATAAGCATTAGCACATTACACTCAAGTCTTTATATATATGTATGTATATGTATAAATACGCACACACACACACGGACACTAAACCTTGAACCCGCATGCCACACACACATGCACACACACACACACACACACACACACACACACATATAAAAAACACACTAGAGTGGTTTACTTTCTTACTCTAATAACAACATACCAGAGTGGTTTGCTTTCTTACTTTCATCATAGTTATTGATGGCTATGACACTAGTCTTGCATTAATTTTGTGCTTTATAGTCAGCTCTTTGATGGTTTGTCGGTGTTGCTATATAGTGATGCTTCCCTTGAGATTTACATAGATTAGGAAGGATTGACTCGACAGTATAATTCTTTGCATCAAGTTGTCAGCAAGTAACCAAGCCCCTGTTTGATTCAGGATCTAATCAGGACAAGGCTCTGTCCTTTTGTGCCACATAGGCGTAAATCCATACCAACTCAGTCCAAATATGATCTTGTTTTGTTTGGCAAAAACTGGACTAATGGGGTCCGTTTCAGATTCCGTAATCCTTTTATCCAGACCAAGTCAGTCCTGCTTTTAGCAGGATTTTGAAATCCCGGTCTTGGATTTCGCTCTGTCTTATGTGCTCTTTTGTTATATATGCAGCGTTGAAAATATTGAAAACGAGGCAAGTCCAATTTCATGAGTGCTTACAATGGGATTGGGTTGCCAAACAAAATATAATCGAATCCGGATAAGACTAATCTGGATCTATTGTCTAACCCAGTCCAAACTTCATAATCCTGGTCCCGAACCAAACAGGTTGCAAGCAACCTTTGGAATGGAAGCACATATCCACATTTCGGGCGAAAGTTACGGGTGATCCACCGACAGGAAGGTAAAATCATGCTAATACAAGCACTGAAAACATGAAGTATTAAATTGGGAGCTCACATTGATAAGTGCACTCCAGATAGTAGGTGAACAGAGGACTTCAGAATATCAAATTAGCACAACACACTATAGTACACACACTGTATAGCTGCCACCAGGGGAAAATAAAAACCCCAAGCATCCCTTACTATTATCCAGGTGACGATTGGTGGTTGTCCCCTAGGGCCGTACCGACCAGTAGGAGGACCAAGGCTTGTAATGTGTCATGTGGCTGTAACAGGGCCGAAAACCTTGACTGACGGGTTTTCTGCAGTTTAGGGAAGGAAAAAGAGAGGAAGCATGCAATGATGGTGGGGAAGAAGAGGGAGGGGTGGAGGTGGTGCTGGTGGTGGGAAGGTAACCCTAGTCACTGAACGCCTGCTCTGATACCATATTGCCATGTGAACTGCAATACCAAGAAAGGGTCTTCTTATACTGCAACGCGAACAGTTTCCAAGGCATATGTTATATATAGAATAGTTAAATTGAAATATCACACGAGGTTCAATTATAAATTGTAATAACACAAATATCTAGCTATTCTAACAGTTTTGACATGATGTCTCTGCTAAACCTATTTAGCCCAATCTTATTATCCTATTCTGCACTTTCTCAAGTCCTTTATTTTACTGTGATTTTTATCCTTCAGAGGGCAATAGCTAAAAGTTATAGCTCTTTATAAGTATAATTGGAACAAGGGATGATCATTCAAATATTTCTCAATGCATAAATGGGCACATATAACTATCTCAACAGTGAAACTGTATGAAATTCAGATTTGAGACATTTGTATGAATGTTTTACTTTAAGATATATAAGTTAGGCACACAATAATACCGTAGGGCCACTTTTGTCAGAAAAACTCTTGAAAGGGGTTTTTGTTGCTTTTGGTCCTAACTCCTAAATTCCTAGCTTAATGGGTTTCAGGATTACCATGACAATATGACTCACAATAGAGGTATAAATATCCATCATTTAACTACAACATGATTATTTGCTTCAATCGTCAAGGTTTTCAAGTGACCTGGATTCATGAATGACTTTAGTACATAGCTTGAATATTACTTTCTTAAAGTGCTTCATTCTGTTACCTGTAAGCTTTTGTTCTCATTGATTTGCTAGTATGCAAGTTGAATTTTTAAAATTTTAGTCTTTAGCTCATTTTGTTACTGCTGGAAATCTATCTGAGATCTTTTCCCCTCTAAAACCAGTAGCCTATGCAATTCAGAATGACAACTGTTAATGATATTCTATGATGTTTGCAGCCCCCACTCTGGCCAGTTTAGTGGAGAAAATATTCGTCTTGGATCACGTGGGGACAGCTACTATGAATACTTGTTAAAAGTTTGGCTCCAGGAGAAACATAATCAAAGCATCCATATGAATTATATCCATGATATGTATGAGGAAGCAATGAAAGGTGTTAATAATCTCCTTGTTCGAAAATCTAGCCCCAAGGGTTTAGTGTTTGTAGGCGAACTTCCTTATGGATCTCAAGGCAGTTTTTCTCCAAAAATGGATCACTTGGTATGCTCTTTTTCATTGTCCCTTTGGCCATTGTATATTCTTTTTGTTGTGCATAGTTGAAATTTATTAGCATCAAGGAAACGATAATTCCTTCACAAATGACATTTTTGATGTGGTATGGTGGGTTTGAACCCAGTGGTTGCATAAAAAAATAGAATCATTATAGATACATGGTTGAATTTTGAACTTCCTCTATTCCCACTATGCCAAAAACATATACCCTATATCATGTAATGTGGAGCTGAGAATTTTTCAATAGTTGGTTTAGCCACATCAAAGTCAGGGAACAAGTAATGTAGGACGAGTTAGCTATCTACTACATGTAGCAGTTTAGTTGCAGAGCAGAGATCTAGCTGTTTATAAGAGATTTGTATGGGCAGATATTGTTGATTTTTGCCCAAAAACCACAATCCAAATAGGTCTTAATTGGTTTTATAATTTTTCTAAAAGAAAACTATATCCATGTGCAACCAAAACTGAAAGCTATGTTTGTAGTTTGGTTTTGGAACCAAACCAGTCGTAGCTAAGTCTTTATTGAAGCTATCAGACACCTTATTTATCGTTAAGTTGTTGGACAATAAAGGCTGTCAAGGTGGCTAGGTAGCACGATCCTAGGTTGGAAAACCGAGCAACCTAAGAGAGAAAACCATTCAGTCACTCTTAACATATTCATACACAGCACAGTTTCTTAAATGCTTAAACTATTCACACACACTTTATGTATTCTTAGATTGCTTTTCGAGGCATATAAGCGTCTACGAACATTTAACATAAACCTAAACTGTCATTTAACTTTACGAGATCAAGATTAATATCAATTGTTAGCCTTATTGAATCTAGTGCTAGTGAGCCCAGACCTACTTATTAACTCATCTAAATTCCCTTATTTATATGACTCCTCTTTACTTAATTGATAATCCATTTTCATCACTTATCTATGTAACTCTCTCTATAGGAGATCTATGTGCACTTGCCAACTAGCTCAGTTGGTTAAGCTTGCTGCTTGTGGAGCGCAGGTTGCGGGTTCGAATCTCAGTGAACTCGTTGGGGCACTACAGGAAGGGATTATAACCCTCGGTGTAACTGATGGTGTTCTCTCTCTCCTGCTACCTTGGACAGGGGTGAAATTCCCCACTTCCAAAAAAAAAAAGGAGATCTATGTAATTTCGTTTAAGTTAATGAATTATCTCCTGATACGTTTACATGGTATTAGAGCAGACGACTCTTAGACCCTAATTCTACATGCCTCCCTCTTCTCTTCTCTGGCCGTCGTCACTACGACGCTACCAAAAAGCCAATTGCCCCAACAATAGCTGCAACAACATGCCAGGGATAGGCACCGTAGCCGCCTCTATGGCTTGCTAAATCAACTACCACAATGGTTCCCAGAGGAGCTGTGACGATCACCCAAGGAGAATGACAACAACGCCCGAAGCCGCTGGAAGAAACCCTCCCAGCTATCATTGCTATCGTTGTTGGTTGCGTGAGTCACATTGGGACGCAACAACAACACATGGAGCTTCCACTGTCGACTTCATCTCCCTTGCTGCTTCCTTAGATGAATGCACGGAATGAACCTGAACCAGCCCGTTGTCTTTCCCCTTCCTCCGATTCTTCCTATAACCAAAACAAAAATATTGAAAAAAAGAAAGCCCTCCTTTGTATAAGATAATAGACATAGGCAAAGTGTAGGTTTCTTTCTTCCCCTATGCATACCTTCTAGACATATGGGTCATTGCTTATTTTTTAATTAAGGGGCTATGCTTTAACAACACAATGTGTACTATTCATGTGATTTCTTCCTACTGTAGAAATACTCTCAATAGTGCTTTCGTCTCTTTTATCTACTGAGCTACTTTTTGGCAGTGCAACTTTTTATTCTTTGCTTCTTTGTTCTCTGTTATTGTGTACTAGTACCTTGCTCTTTCATTCACCACCCTATACACTTGTAAGTCATCTATTCACATGGTTAAAGATAAAGCTCCCTCAGGCGTCACTATCATACATAGTAACAAGTCTCCGAATTTTATGAAAAATCGGCGATTTTTCACGATGTTATAGGCTCCCGAATATTCATCACGATTAATACGCCAATCGCCGATTTTTCACAACTTTTCACGATTAATCCCGCCTTTTTGCGATTTATACGATTTTTTACGATTCTTCATGACTTTTCACGATTTTTCTCCTTTAAGTCACTTGCTCTTTTTTTACCAAACCATGTACACAAAATTCCTAATACACAATAAACCTCAAACCCCCACTCCTCTGGACAGTTCATGTTATTACTCAACTATTTTTTACTTCTTTTCCTACTTTTTCACTCACTAAGATTGTATGTCTTGTGGCCGTAACAGTTACATGCATCATATATGTATGTACATAGATACATTTATCTATAAACATACATATATATATGTATATACTTATATAGCCGACTTATTCTCGATTATATCCGAATAGTTGACCGAACTTTATCGATCTTTTCATGACTTTTCTCGATTTTTTCCGAATTCCGATTTTTTCCAGCCAGCCGAAAAGTTGCCGAATCCCGAACTTGTTACTATGCTATCATATACAATGACATGCCCTCTATTTCTATATTTAAACTCTTCTTTGAGTAGCAAGGTGACCAACCCCTTGAGGCCTATTATGAATCCATGAAGGTCTGGACAAACTCGTTCAACTTCTTCATTACTACATCAATTGATGTCACCAAGGAGCACAACTCTATCATCTCAATGAGGCTTCTGAATGTTCTCCACTTGTGCTATCATGTTGTTCGAAAACTGCTATTAAGAGGAACAATATAACATTCCATTGATCAATCATGTATACCATCTCAGTCAATGCCCTATGTTTACTCAATGTTATAGGTTTGGCCACATGAAGGATGAATGTCACACTAAGACAATGCAACTTGGTCGAGGACATGGAGCAATCCACCACATTCAAGCACAATCTGGTGCAATTGGTCTGTCAATTCCCATGATGGTACCCCCTCACATGTAGATCTTACAAATAAAGAAAATGAATAGCTCTTTTGCGCCGCATAGTAAGTAAGTCACCATTCAACTCACAACCAACTCCCTCTTTGGCATACTCAACTGCTTTAACTCATAGTTTAAAAGTCTAGTTTTCGACTGTCTAGAAACAAAAATTTCAATCGAAATTTCAATAATCCCCTCTTGTCGACATAAGATTTTAACACAAATTTCAATGATTTTGACTATTAATTAAAGGAATTAAATCATGAAATTTTACCAGGATGATATACATACACAAATACACCTAATTATGCAATAATATCATATGTTGGTATTGGGTGAGGGGCTCCTACATATGTGAGTAAAAAGATACAAGATGTTTTGATGGAGATTCCGATTATGCAAGGTAGACATATATATTTTAATGCAAAACATATTATATCTTATATTTTGCATTCAATTTAGGGAAGGGGGTCTCCCACATTTTTTAGATTATTTTATTTTATTTTTTGAATGAAATCCGAAAATTTCGGCGACGGGACGTCGATTTTGATGTCTGGTAGTGGTTGATACCGAAGTCTCGACCAAAATTTTGGCAATTTTGGTCAAAATTTTCAACCATGCCTTGACTGGACGATTGAAGATTTCCATGTATACTTGCCGTAGGCTCCATCCTCTACCCACTTCACCTGTCATTAGGGTAATGTTGGGTCCTCTATTCTTGTTGTACACTCTAATTGGATTGTGCACTCAGGCACTACCCAAATCATAATGGGTATGAGATATTTACTTTCCACATTCAAATTTTATATTCCATACTCCTATATAACCTTGGCAGACATATCTATAAAAACTATGATAAAATGTCTATGTTCCACTTTAATGTACCATCATATAGCCTTATGTTCATTACATCCCCAATTTCACTCATAACCTACCTTCTATGGCTAAACTTATTGATTCTTTAAAATGTTATCTAACTATTTGTCTTGCTGGATGTCCTACAAGATGTGAAGAGAGTAAGGATGATTGAACATGGGGTTTACTCTACCTACTTTGCTCCTACACTAGTTACTAGTTTGCCCTAGCAACATCTTTGTTATGGCTAGGTCCTTTAGACAAATTATAAGTACTAGATTTGTAAAAAGGAAACCGAATGGGGAGGACCCACGACAGGGGTGCTTGTATATTTATATACAAGAGCCTTTATAGACTTTACACATACGTCTTTGACCTTTTTCTTACACTTACAAGTACGTCCTACACACATAGTAACACCCCCTTAACATGGAGCATATATATCTTGTGCACAACTTGATACATAAGTAATGGACCCGATAACCATTTAGGGACTTTGTAAACAATTAACTAACTGATCTCCATAACACTGGTGAACAAAATTAAATTCTCTTGAATCGTTTCTCGTAGAAAATGACAATCGACCTCAATATGTTTGATTTTCTCATGAAAGACATGATTTTGGGCAATCGGACAACAACTTGGTTGTCACACTCTAGTCCATGGGAGCTGTCTGTCTCCTCTAACAAGTGACGAATCCATATCAATCACATGTTGCCAGGCCCGTCGCTCGATACCCTAATTTGATACTACCTTGCTACTCCGATATGCTTTTTGCTTTGCCAAGAGACCAAGTTTCCTCCTACAAATACACAATAGCTAGAAATAGATCTTCTCTCAATGTTGGATCCAACCCAATCAACATCTGAGAAACCATGCACATGTAAATGTCTATTAGTATACATGCTTTATGCTTTATGTTTTATTGTGTGCTTTAGACTTGTCTTGTCTTTAGCTTTTTCTTTCTTACTCTCTTATCCTATAAAAAAGAGTGCATTGTATCTGTTTTAGACACATCAATAAAGGCTTTCTTATTCTATATGGCACAAATGGCTACAAATCTCCTTAATCCCTCCCACCAACCCTAACGCTTCTCACCCCTCACCCTAGTCGCCACTCCATCCCCCTCCTCACCCCTCACCCCCTTCTTCCCCGTGCTGTCCCCTCCTTCACCTGCTGCCCCCGTTGCTGCCTCCCTCCCTCTCTCATCTCCCGCCACCACCCTCCCACTAACCTCCCACATCTCCCCACCCTGTCACCCCCCGCCGCCGCCCCAATCCAGGCCCTTGCCGCCCCCCGCCCTCCTCTTCCTCCGCTGCCACCCCCACCTATCGACTAATCCTTGTCGCCGCCACCCCCACCTATCCACTAATCCCTGCCGCCGCCACCACCAACCCACCACCCTCTTCTCCTCCATCAACCGGCCTCCCTACCTTTCCTCTTTCTCTTTTTTTGTCTCCCGATATTTTCTAAAATAGCACATTGAAGATCTAAGAGTACCGTCTTTGTTGCCTACCTACGCCACATGGTGGAGTAACTCTCACACCGTAGTGCTGTACGTCCTTCTGCTCTATACCGCCCCTTTGAGGGTTGCTCAGATCTACTGATCCAAATCTACTACTGCTCTCTATTTCCCTTATGCGGGTTTCTCAGATCTGCTACTGTTCTCTACTGCCCTTATGCGGGTTTTTCAGATTTGCTGATTTAAATATGCTAATACTGTTGCTGCTACTTCTTATCTGTTTGCGTCATCCCTCCGACTCCTATGTTGACTACAGATCCTCCTCGGTCTTTGTGTGTCATGTCCGTGAAGCTTTACGGATCGAACCATCACTTTGGTCGACATCGTTTGAATTCTATGAAAAAATTCAAGGGCGATATTCACATATCTCTACTGATGCTAAAATTTTGCCAGATGATGCAACTGATTAAAAAGCCACACAAGCCTACACTCAGTGGTCCAAAGATGATTCTAGAGTTATGAAGTGGATGGTGGAAGTGTCGAACCGAAGACCAGTCAGTCTCTCCTTTGCCTTTAGAATGCCAAAGCTATGTGGGATCAACTATCACATGTGTACTCACTAACAAAATCCAAAGAAGGTCTTCGAGATCTTCAAGAATCTGGTGAAAAAGGAGTATTCGACCGATGGATCTTTAGAAGACTATTACAACCAATGCTCGGTGCTTTGGGATATATACGATGTATATCATCCTCTTTCTTTTGACATCAAAGAAGTTAAGAAGCAACACAACAAACTTTAGTTGGTTTAGTTCCTGGCTGGACTTGCTCATTCTTTCTTTGGTGTTGTTGACTAGATCTTATCCAATGATTCCTTACCCACACCGAGGGATGTTCTCAAGCGCGTTTAGTGCCTTTCTTCTATGTCTTCCTTACCTGCTACCTCTTCTGATCACTCAGTCCTTGCGGTTTGTTCCCATGACTCTAATCGAGGACATGGAAGTGGTTGCGGTCGCGGTTGCAGTGGTTGTGCTTTTGGTTCTCCTGGACGTGGTCCTCCTCCTGGCCCTGGACAAGGACAACCTCAACCTCCTACTGTAACTTCTGTGGGCGTACGAATGACAGTGAGTACCGTTGTTGAGAAAAACATGGTGCACCTGCTTGGGCGAACCATGTCTCCTCTGATGCCTCTGAAGATTCGATTGCTACTGCCTTCAGTTCAACTCAACCCACATTTGAGTGGATTCGCTCGACGTTTGAAAAACTTCTTCAGGCTCGTCTATCCTCGTAAACACCGTCTCCAGACGAAGGTTCTTCTGCTTTGCTTGCATCTCCTTCTAGTTATGGTAAAAATAAATGGGTTATCGACGCAGGAGCACCAATTTATGTCTCTGGTTGTTCTGCATTTTTTTACAGCCTTATCTAGAACGACTTGGGTCCCTCCTGATAGGACTCAGTCTGAGTTCATGGAATTGGAACTATATCTATATCTAAAAGTTTGCCATTAAAATCTGTGTTATATGTTCCAAGATTTCCACTTAATCTGTTATCCATGAGTAGAACTGTTAAGAGCCTTCAATGCTCAATTACTTTTCATCTAGAGGGTTGTGTGTTTCAGGATCTCCGCATGAAGAAGAGGACTGGTTCGAGCAATGAGGGACCTGACAGACTGTACTACCTGGATGTGCCGCAATGCGCTACGGCTCTGCTAGCATCTTCTGTGATTGGCCTACAATGGCACTATCATCTGGGACATCCTTTTGCTGCTAAACTGAGATGTCTATTTCCTGAAATTTTTGATAAACATTTTTTGTTTGAATCTTGCCAATTTGGTAAACAGATTCGGGTTGTGTTTCATAAGAAAAAAGAATAAGTTCTAAAAATTTATTTGTTATTGTTCATGCTGATATCTTTGGACCGTGTTTGGTTACTAGCCTGCCCAGATTTTGCTATTTTATGACTTTTATTGATGACTATTCTAGGGCAACTTGGTTGTTCATCTGAAAGGATCGTAGTAATATCTTGAACACTATCACCACCTTTTTCACTGAGATCCAAACCCAATTCAATTCAACTGTTAATATCTTTAGAATTGATAATGCCTTAGAATTTATGTAAAGCATCGATTTTTTACTGGTCGGGGTAATTCATCAGACTTCCTACTCTTACACACCACAACAAAATGGTGTGGCAGAGAGGAAGAATCACCATCTTCTTGAAGTAGCACACACTATTCTTCTTCTCTATCATGTCCCTACAAATTTTGACTTGAAGCTATTTCTACTGCGTGCTACTCAATTAGCCGCTTGACTTCTTCTGTACTGCACAATCAAGTCCGCATCTTTCTTTTGTTTCCTGACACACCTGTGTCTTATGTACTGCCTCATATATTTGGCAATACTTGTTTTGTTAAGAATCTTCGCCCCCTGATATCTAAACTTGACCCCTGCTCCACTAAGTGTGTTTTTCTTGGATATTCATGAACTCAAAAAGGATATTGGTGCTATGATCCCGTCACAAGACAATGGTTTGCTAGTGCGGATGTCGTCTTTTTTGAGCACATGCCGTACTACTCTGAAAAGGGGTCCGCTTTATCGAGTTATCTATTGGATTTCACTCCCCTGCCTCAAGTGGTCGAACATGATCCTACTGAAACACTTGAAGTTCTTCCTCCTATAAAGGTGTACAAGAGAAGACCCTAGGTGAAAGTTCGTTCCATGGCCCCTCAACAACCAACTCCTTCATTGGCGGATCACAACACCTCCCAGGTAAATCTGACCTACATCCTTCCCATTAGTCAAAGGAAAGGTATTCGTCCATTCACTCAACACCTGATTGATAATTTCTGCTCTACAACTAATCTGGGTGCTAGCTCTCTGCTGTTTCTGTACCAAAGACTGCTACACAAGCTCTTAAGCTTCCTGCCTAGCGTCAAAGTATGGAAATTGAAATGTCTGCTCTTTACGAGCGCCAAACTTGGAATCTGATGATCCCAGAAAACTGCCCTACTGTTGGCTGTTGTTGGATTTTCACTATTAAATACTAGCCAGATGATTCGATTGAAGGACTGAAGGCTCGTCTCGTAGCAAAAGGTTATACTCAAACCTATGGGGTTGACTATTTTGAAATTTTTGCCTTGTTGCCAGACTTAATTCTGTACAAGTGCTTATATTTGTTGTTGTAAATAATGATTGGCCTCTTTTTGAACTTGATGTTAAAAACACCTTTCTGTATGGTGACTTGCATGAGGAAGTCTACATGGAACAACCATTTGATTTTGTTACTCAGGGGTAGTGAGTCTGCACACTCAGGAAAGCGGTCTATGGCCCAAAAAAAAGCCCACGAGTATGGTTCGATAAATGAGCAAGATTCTTTTGATGTTTCAATTTCGACACTCACTTTCAGATCACTCTGTTTTCATTAAAAAACCCAATTTCGGGCTTGTTATTCTTATTGTCTATGTGGATGATATAATTTTGTCTGGTAGTGATACTGATGGTATTTCAACTACTAAAAGATATCTAGAACAACACTTTAATTACTAAAGATCTTGGCAAACTCAGGTACTATTTGGGAATTGAAGTTTCCAGATCTTTGTCTGACGCAAATATGTTCTAGATCTTCTGACAGAAACATGCATGCTAGGAATTAAACCTGTTAGCATTCCTTTGGATCCCAATCTAATTGGGATGATGAATCTTCACCACCCTATCCTGATAACCACAAATACAAAAGATTGGTTAGTAAACTTATTTATCTTACTGTGACTAGAGTTGATAACACTGCTGCTGTTGTACTTGTTAGTAGCTATCTGGATAAGCCTCGGCAATGTCACTGGGATGCTGTCTGTCATATCCTTAAATATCTAACAAATTCTTTAGGGAAATGATTATATCTTAGACATGGGCAGTGCAAACTCACATGATATTCTGACTCCTGATTATACCGGTAGTAGATGTGACATGAAATCTACCTCAGGCTACTGCACTTTGCTGGAGGGAATCTTGTTACATGGCTCAGTAAGAAGAAAACTGTGGTTGCTTGGTCTAGTGCTGAAGCAGAATACATGCTCATACTGCGTGTGAATGAATGTGGGTCCAAGGACTCCTCAAGGAATTTGATATCTCTGATTGTGATCCTATTCCCATGCACTGGGACAATAAAGCCTCCATTTTTATTGCTAGCAATCCCGCCTTTCATGAGCGCACCAAACATATCGAGGTGGATTGCCACTTTGTTCGCGAATATGTTCTCTCTGGTCGCATCTGCACTCCTTATCAGGTTGCTGACATCTTTACAAATATACTTCCCAAGACTCGCTTTACTACACTAGTGTACAAGCTGGGCATGTTGACATCTATGTTCCAGCTTGAGGGGAAGTATTAGTATATATGCTCTATGCTTTATTTTTTATTGTGTGCTTTAGACTTGTGTTGTCTTTAGCTTTTTCTTTTATCCGATATTGCCTAATTCTATTTCTCAATTACTCTCTTATCATATAAAAGAGAGTGCATTGTATTTGTTTTAGACACATCAAATAAAGATTTTCATCATCATCATCATCATCTGAGCTCTGTTATGGGCCATACTCTGATCGAGATGTAAAGATTCAAAATCTCTCTTTATAAGCTCTTCCCTAGTTAATTTAGGTCTGCCTCTGCTTCTTTTAATTGTGGTTGACTCAATAACCTTGCTTCAAATAGGTGCACTTGTTGGTATGCGCTGCACATGTCCATACCATCTTAGACGACCTTCACACAACTT